>SJXQ01001040.1:17604-183616 GCA_006408695.1 Aepyceros melampus
CAGGGAGGTAGGGGTCGGGATTGGGAGTTCATGTACACTCGTGGCTGATTCATGTCAATGTATGGCAAAACGAATACAGTACTGTAAAGCAAAACAAACTAAAAAATAAAAATTAATTAAAAATAAATTAATTAATTAAAAAAATAAAAATAAACTATCTAAAATTATTTTACATAAAATTATACAACAATGTAAGTAATCCAAGACACACTGATTTTTTTAAAATAAACAGTTATAAAGTTATCAAGAACAACAAAAAAACCCCACAAAATGAAAAGCTATTTCTCCATTAGCCGAATAAAGCTGAGGACAGCCTACATGCTAGAACTAAATGCAGAAGACAGTGGGGAAAAGAAGCTGACAGACATGAATATAGACAATTTTCAAAAACTTTAAAATCTGGAAATAAACAGCAAAATCTGGAAATAAACAGCAACAGAGAAAATAAGACAGCTCTTGTAAGTTAAGTGAAACATGATACTTCCTTTCTGTATTGGTATTTATTTTATTCAACTCAGTAGATTCCAAGTAGGAATCTTAAATTACTGAAAGCTGAGATAGTCTCTTCATATCAAGGAGGGACAGAAGCAAAAGCTGTGGAAGCAAGGTAACGGGCAGTGGATAATGAGATTGAGAATAGTAAAGACAAGTGAGACATACCCTTATGGGCCTGATTTACAAAGAACATGAAATAAATTTCGGTACTATGTCATTTCTTATGACAAATTTTCAGCTTAAAAAATGAAGCTTTTATATATTTCCACATTCTTGACAACAGTTACTTAAACAAGTGTTCTCATTTTAATATCAAATTCCACCTGGATATTAATGCATCCAGCAATCCATGCTATGTCTAGAACTGAAAAATGGTTATCTGTACCTGATTTACATTATTCATATTTTTCTTTTAAGACTTTTTTCTGAATATCTCCAGGAAGGGGAATCTGAAACACTAAGGGAGAGCTAATTTTTGCTCTCTTTTTAAGACAGGCACTTTTAAACTAACGTGTCTGGGTAGTCAGCAAACAAAAGGAGTCAATAAACGTAACAGTCTCTAATGATAAAAACAGATGAGTACAAAATACACCAAGTATTTCAATCTTGAATACCGTAACTCTATTTTGCCACACAGAGCTTCATCAGAAAACCCTCAGGTGTCCTTTCACACCGCACACACCATCATTACTCCAGGATTAAATGTCACTAGCCTGACAAAGAAGAGCAACACCATAACACTGTTACATAATGCCACGCCTTCACTGAGCACGTGCCGAGTGTACATTTCAATTTACTGCTTACCCTCAAGCAAAAAGTCACTATCCTTCAGATCCTCAGATGTACCTGTTGGCTGAATTATGCAATGCTTGAAATATACGTTGGAATTTACCATCAACAACTACAGATACAGATGTGTGACACTGCTATATAATTATTTCAGCTAGAGAAATGTTCTGTTTTAAAAGGAGCAACAAGTACTGGGTAAAAGAATAAAATTCCCATTTTTTGTATATGAAAAAACATTTCAGGGGGGGAAACAATCTTCAAATTGCTGGAAAGAAACAGAATAGGGTAAAGGTTGGTGAGAAGAAATTTGTAAGACATAATCATAGAGATTAGTCATTTTTTCATGAAACACACAATTCAGCACGTATACAAGCTGAAAATAATTCTAAGTGGAAAACATTTACTGCTTGGCTTATTACTGGCAGAAGCTATCAATTCAAACCAAAAAGTTTCAGTGACATTTACCATGGATTACTAATAGCAAAGATCTACTCCTTCCAGAGAACTGAAAACATCTGCCACCTTCAATCACGAAGTTTGTCAGCTTTTTTGTTCACTTCTTTATCTCTGAGTGTAAACAGAAGTTATTCATCACTTTGTGGACTAAAGTAGGATATCTGGGAATACTTCATTCCTGATGCAATGGAGGATAATGAACACTTCTCTTTTAATTATTGTTAAAATTCAGATATTTATAGCAAATGTTATAACTATAAATGGACTATAACCTTTAACACTTGTGAATCACTCTTTGTACACCTATAATTTATGTTATACATCAACTATACTTTAAAAAATAACTCAACATTTAGTAACTTCAGTATTTTAGGGCTAAAATATGTGGTGATTAAATGTATAATCAGACATAAACTGCTAGTCATGTTAAATATATCAATTAGGTATGCATATCCCATTAAATATACATAGAAGACTTTAAAAATGTATTTATAGCTACTAAATATAGAGCCAGAACACATAAATGGTGGGATCAAATATGTACCTTTTTATTAAATTTTCTATTATTCTATCCAACTGGTAAAATGATAAAACATTCTTTGAAGTTCTACCCAAAAATGCATTTATTTTCTATCATTTTCCACCACCTTCAACCAAGTAAAAGAGAAGTGCAGACTGAAAAATTATGCAACAAACCCAAGTATAAGAAACTTATTTCCTCCTTCACTACACAGTTCAAAGATATCTTTCTTGGGGATTTATTTCACAGTTTTTGTTTCCCTCTACACCAAGAGATTTTCTGAGAAAATAGGTACTCCTGTGATCATTAGAGCAAAAGATATAAAGAAACCGGAAGAGGAAGAAGAAAAAGAAGACTCTGTCTTGACCATGTTAGATTATTGGGAAAGTACTTAGAAAGTGAAAGTCACTCAGTTGGGTCCGACACTTTGTGACACACGAACTACAGCCACTACAGCCTGACAGGCTCTTCTATCCATGGTATTCTCCAGGCAACAACACTGAATGGGTTGCCATTCCCTACTCCAGGGTATCTTCCTGACCTGGGGATCAAACCGAGGTCTCCCACTTAAGCACTTAACCTCTTGGAAATTGTTTTTGTGTGTATCTTTATCATACTCTGACAAGTCTCTTTCATCGGTTACATTCAAGACAGAACACAGCTTAAAAAAAACTGTTTTTAAGGACAACCTTTAAAAGAATATTTCCAGAAAATTATAACATTCCACGGCAAGTGCCCGGCCCGTAGGGCAGCATCCAGGGTAAGTGCCTTATTCCAGGCACAGCAGTGACTATATGGACAATAAAGACTTATTTCTGGATGCCAGAAAACATACAAGATACAGTAAGTGAATAAGACACAAAAACAATGATGCAACAGATATTTTTCTAAAACTACATATTGAATATCATTTTCATTCAAACTGCTTTTACACTGATGTTCACTTTAAGTTTCTAATAATCTACCGAATACAGGAAAGAGAAATTTTTTTCAACATGGGAAAATAAAGTTTTATTCAGCATCAATAAATGCTGAACATTTCAACATCATTGTCTTCCTTTGGATTTACATTGAAAACTCTCAGAAGAAATGCTTTATACTAATCCATTAGTAGGTAAGCAGTAACATCACATGCAAAATAAATACTAACTACCTAAAAGAACACTTTGTTTTTTTCTGATGTTTTTCAGCATATGCTGATTTTATTTCTCTGATCAACTTCAGAAATACAAAATGAGAGGCTCACTTAAAGCATAAAAAACTCAAAACAATCTAAGAAAGTAACATTTGTTTATGGAATGTTCATTTGAGTAGACACAAAAACTAATGTGAGAATTAAAAAATAAATTATTCAAATATTTAACTAAGTTATCCTTAAATTATTTCTCTGTAAAATAAAAACCCTTTCAAGTGACTGAATACTAAAACTTAATCCATAACTACGTGCAATCAATATCTCTAAAAGTAACGCAGCTAGCATGCATATCTTAAAGATAATCATGGAAAAAAAGTTACAGTTCCAACTGTAGATTTATTCCTATGTAACTTTTTAGTATTCTTGCCTGGGAAATCCCATGGACACAGGAGTCTGGCAGGCTGCAGTCCATGGGGTCACATAAGAGCTGGACTAAACAAAATACAACAAACTTAGTAATAATTTTTGGATTTAAAGAATGTGGTCATATAACAAATTTGCATAGCAACAAAATTAACTTATTCTCTCATAAAATTAATTTAAATACTGAATTTTAGAGGAAATAACCTAAAATAAGATACAGTAACTTTTAATCCAGTGTGAGGAAAATCAGATGGTATAACAAAGTCTTCTATAATGAGTTTTGTCTCATTACACCTAGTTACAGAACTACAAACAATAAAATGAAAACGATGAAATTTTAAAACTAGCACATACCATTACTCAGCCAAGACAACCAGCCAAATTAGCAGATACTTTATAATCCTCCCAATTTAAAAAGCTCTGTGCCTCTTCTCGTTCTGACCCTCCTCTAACATGTCAGGTCTACTCGTTTTTCTGCTCCATACTGATAAACTCTATTTACAACATTTTTAAAATTTGAAAATATGTGAGTTTAGTAATAATGGCCATATTATGGCTAAACACTTAAACTTGGGCAACTGAATACATTTCTCTTGATTTCATTTGCCCCTTCCTATTATGACACTAAGAAACAAGCATGAAAAAGGCAAAGATTTCGTAACACTTGATAACATTCCTGGAATGTTCTACTATATTCTAGTATGTTCTACTATATTAGTGGCAATTGATTTAATGTGATCAGTGGTGCTGTTTTCTAAAAACAGGAACATCTCATTTTCCAAAATGGGAATGAGAAAGAAGACGGTGAGGGACTCTAACATTTCACCTGCTCTTTCTCATTTTCACACACTGTAAAGTATTTATTTAACTTATATGCAAAATACATCATGAGAAATGCTGGACTGGATGAAGCACAAGCTGGAATCAAGATCACAGGGAGAAATATCAATAACCTCAAATATGCAGAGGGCACCACCCTTATGGCAGAAACTGAAGAATAGAAATAAAGAGCTTCTTGATGGAAGTGAAAGAGGAGAGTGAAAAAGCTGGTTTAAAGCTCAACATTCAGAAAACAAAGATCATGGCATCTGGTCCCATCACTTCACGGCACACAGATGGAGAAACAATGGAAACAGTGACAGACTTTATTTTGGGGGGGCTCCAAAATCACTGCACATGGTGACTGCAGCCATGAAATTAAAAGACGCTTGTTCCTTCGAAGAAAAGCTATGATCAACCTAGACAGAGTATTAAAAGGCAGAGACATTACTTTGCCAGCAAAGGTCTGTCTAGTCAATGTTTTGGTTTTCCAGTAGTCATGTAAGGATGTAAGTTGACTATAAAGAAAGAAGAGTGCTGAAGAACTGATGCTTTTGAACTGTGGTGTTGGAGAAGACTCTTGAGAGTCCCTTGAATTGCAAGGAGATCTAACCAGTTCATCCTAAAGGAAATCAGTCCTGAATATTCACTGGAAGGACTAATGGTGAAGCTGAAACTCCAATCCTTTAGCTACTTGATGCAAAGAGCTGACTCATTTGACAAAGACTCTGATACTGGGAATGATTGAAGGCGGGAGAAGGGGATGACAGAGGATGAAATGGTTGGATGGCATCACTGACTCAATGGACATGAGTTTGAGTAAGCTCCGGAGTTGATGATGGACAGGGAAGCCTGGCGTGCGGCAGTCCATGGGGTCACAGACAGACAGGACTGAGTGACTGAACTGAACTCAACTAAGCTCAATTTCTGGCAATGAAACGAGACCGCCATCTAGTGGCCAGTGGGGTAACTGACGGCTTACTCAAAAGCATGCATATGTAAACAGTAGCTGGAGGAAAATGGTCCTTGTATATCATTGTTTACAAGCAATTTTCAAAATAACATGTCTACAACAAAAGGAAGTCAGAATATGGGGAGGGGAAACTAAAATGAACACATATTTCATATGAAGATCTTTCTATCTAGTAAAACAATCTCATAAAAATAACTACTTTCTCTGTTTAGAGGCTTTTATCATTCTTTTAAAAAACAATACTAGAGATAAAAGAGTCTAATACAAAGATATAAATCACTTTTTGTTTCAGTTACCTACTAAGCTGTGGCTTCAAATTTACTGTTTTATAATTTTTCTAACAACTACTTTATAGATTCAGCTTTTTGAATTAAGTTCTTTGAAGGTAAAATCTGCACAAATTCTACTTAAAAAGTTACTAAATCTGTTACATATAGTTGACCAGCACAAGGTTGGTACTGAGCATTGTTAGCCTCTCCCTCGTTCACTTCTTGTGTTTTGAGCACCCTTTAGTTTCTTTGGTGGGGGGGAAGGGGGCTCTTAAAAAGCAATTAAGTGGTCAAAGCACATCTCAAAGGCTAAGAGGGAACATAAAGTGCTATGTTTTGAAGAGGAAATAAAAATCTTAGATCATTTGAAAAGTGGCATGTCACATGCCAGAGTGAACTGGTAAGGTTGGTAAGAATACATCAAACATTCACAGAATAAAGCAGAAAGGTTTTGAGTTTGGTGGAGGGTCCTGGAAGCAATCTCCAAGGGCTAACTATAGCTCAGTGTGGCTCTTGAAAGAGCCTTACATTAGGCTTGTTGTTTTTGTATACTATATGATAGCAGCATAAGCAAGCCATTTCTTGAATATAATGCCTTACATAAAATCATTAGCACTGCTCTCACACTTAAAAAACAACTTGCTGGATATGCTATAAAATAGTCTATAAAATGTCAACATACCATGAAAGACAAAAAAAGATTCTATATTGGATACTTTTCCTTACCCCAAATCTCCAAATGGTCAAAAATAATATTCTACAGACCGATGACAAAAAATTAGAAAATGGACTTTACACTAATTTTATAAAATAAAAATTTTACTAACTTCCAAGAAGTTTATTTGTTCAGATATTAAAATGTCACTTTAAAAATTAATATTTTAACCAAAATTGGCAATTTACATAAGCAGTAAAGCTATATTTCCCTGAAATAAATAATTCTTATTTAGAATACTATAAATGGACATACTTAAATAATATACCTTGCTTGTCAAAACTACAGATCAGAATGTTCAAACTACTGAACAACTGCACTCATCTTATAGGCTAGCAAAGTAATGCTCAAAATTCTCCAAGCCAGGATTCAATAATATAGGAACCAAGAACTTCCAGATATTCAAGCTGGATTTACAAAAGGCAGAGGAACCAGAGATCAAATTGCTAACATCCACTGGATCATCAAAAAAGCAAGAGAGTTCCAGAAAACCACCTACTTCTGCTTTACTGACTATGCCAAAGCCTTTGACTGTGTGGATCACAACAAACTGGAAAATTCTTCAAGAGATGGGAATACCAGATGGGAATATACCTTACCTGCTCCTGAGAAATCTGTATGGCAGGTCAAGAAGCAACAGTTAGAACTGGACGTGGAACAACAGACTGGTTCCAAATCAGGAAAGGAGTACTTAAAGGTTGCATACTGTCACCCTGCTTACTGAACTTATATGCAGAGTACATCATGAGAAACGCTGGGCTGGATGAAGCACAAGCTGGAATCAAGATTGCCGGGTGAAATATCAATAACCTCAGATATGCAGATGACACCACCCTTATGGCAGAAAGTGAAGAACTAAAGAGCCTCTTGATGAAAGTGAAAGAGGAGAGTGAAAAAGTTGGCTTAAAACTCAACATTCAGAAAACTAAGATCATGGCATCCAATCCAATCACTTCATGGCAAAGAGATGGGGCAACAATGAAAACAGTGACAGATTTTATTTTGGGGGGTGCCAAAATCACTGTAGATAGTGACTACAGCCATGAAATTAAAAGACATTTGCTCCTTGGAAGAAAACGTATGATCAACCTAGACAGAATATTAAGATGCAGAGATATTACCTTGCCAACAAAGGTCTGTCTAGTCAAAGCTAGGGGTTTTCCAGTAGTCATGTATGGATGTGAGAGTTGGACTATAAAGAAAGCTGAGCGCTGAAGAAGTGATGCTTTTGAACTGTGGTGTTGGAGAAGTCTCTTGCGAGTCCCTTGGACTGCAAGGAGAATCAACCAGTCCATCCTAAAGGAAATCAGTCCTGAATGTTTACTGAAAGGACTGATGCTGAAGCTGAAACTCCAATCTTTTGGCCACCTGATGCAAAGAACTGACTCATTGGAAACGACCTTGATGCTGGGAAAGGCGGGAAGGTGGGAAGAGAAGGGGACGACAGAGGATTAGATGGTTGTATGGCATCACTGACTCGATGGACATGAGTTTGAGTAAGCTCTGGGAGTTGGTGATGGACAGGGAAGCCTGGTGTGCTGCAGTCCGTGGAGTTGCGAAGAGTCGGACAGGACTGAGGGACGGAACTGAACTGATCAATCAGAATATATCCCAACTCCAAAAAATTTCTTTGATTACTAAAAACATAATTTAAGAGGTGTTCTGACAATTATCCGTAAGAGAGAGAGCCCAAGGCGGGGCACTCTCCGATATTCAAACGGACGCTGGTGACCTAACGTAGATGGTGTAAGCTCCTTGTCTGGAACTTTATTGGCTTTCCATGTAAACCAAGTTATTCAGCCTCTTTTCTCCACTTAATTTTCCTACTACACCATTTCTTCCTAATCTAATCTTATATTTATAAATAAATAAGTTTTTTCCTCGCCCACTCCGTCTCCCATTCCAATCACCCTGGATCCACCGGGGCTGGACCCCGGCAGTGAAGAATAGTGGCAGTAATCCCTTCTCAAATATAAGTACATTTTCCATCCATCTAATTGCATTTAAACTGCTACCCAGCATAAAAACAGACTTCAAGATTCAGTCCCATTGCTTTCCTTACATATTCTTCCTTAATAACCTAACTGAATGTGTGTCTGTTTTCATGACTAAGAATATGAATAAAAGCAAATACAAGAAGAAGAGCAGATAGTTTTAAAAAGTGAATAAACATCTTGGTTAAAATGAGGAGATGCCAACTGCTTATTTTTCTTGGCAATACCTATGCGAGAGTCTAAATGAAACATAAACTTTCTATTCTACTTAAGAAAAGGATACATTTCTTAGAAGATAATTCCACAACCAAAGAAATAAAAAAGCAATTTCAGTTGATCATCAGTTGAATACTGCAAAGTATCTATCTAAGGTCGTTTCATAATTGAATTTGTAAAAACTAATGCTCATTGTCAAGTATCTACAGACGTATAGTTTATCTGTCTTCCTTTCTTCAAAAAACTATGGTCTGCAATTCTAATGTTTAAGAAAAACGTTAAAAACACACAGAATTTCAATTAACCATGTTTGGATCACAGTATTGTCACGAAGCTGTTAGCCTTTACCCTATCATTTTCAGTTACAGGTTATTAAAAGAAAAAAATGAACCTTATTATTTAAAGTGATAATGATAAAATAAGTAAACAAAAGTACTCTTCACTAAGATAGTGTAAAGGACCAGTTCCAATGTGATTTACCTGAATCATTTCGTAGATAAGACGACATGGCAGGGATGAGGCAGGACTGACTGAGAAGCTCTAGAAGTACAGAAGGAAGGGCATTACTGTTCTGTCCTCTACTCTCGTGAGATGATTGAGCTTCTCCATTTACAGCACCACTGGCAGGATTTATATAACTTGCAAGAACCTAAAAATAAAAATCCTTGGATTTAAAACTGAGTTTCAGCTTCACAAATTTAAAATCTCATATTTTATGTTAGATGTTCAATCTGAATATGAACCGTATATATTTTCAACTCAATCAATGCTTCATAATATAGGTATTAAAAATGAGACTTTTTTTCCTTTACATTTTCAAAAGAGGATATGTTTCTCATGGTGATGTACAATGCTATAATCAGACATATAGAAGCAATCCACCTAAGAATATGAACTTAAAAGCTCAGTTGCAACTTGCAAGAACGCTGGAGTAGGTTGCCATTTCCTTCTCCAGTGTGTGAAAATGAAATCTCTCAGTTGTGTCCGACTCTTCACAACCCCATAGACAGTAGCCTACCAGGCTCCTCCGTCCATGGATTTTTCAGGCAAGAGTACTGGAGTGGGTTGCCATTTCCTTCTCTATTTATTTTACTGAGTAGATTTAATTTATAGTTGAGGTGATGGAATCTTAGAAGTCTATATGAGAATAAGCTTATTCTAGAACTGCAAAAACAATGCTCAAAGACTTGACTAATGCTAGGAAAAATAAAAAACAAAACCCTAATTTTAGTCAATTAGTTGATACAGGAACAAAAGTTAATCTTTACAAACCTACTCATTTCTGCATTAAAAACTTCATAAACTAGTTCACCTTGCCCAATTCTAGAAAACGCAACACAATGTGAGAAACAAAGGTGTAAATAGATTTTTTTAAAAAAAGAGAGAGTCCAGATATAGTAGTTTAGATGAGAAGTTGACAAGAAGAAAGTAGATATGGTACATTCCTGTTATTGGACTTCCCTTTGTCACTTTCCTCTCAGTGAAGAGGCTAAGAGGGAAGAATTTAGAGTTGCAAGCACCAAAGAGCAATCTTTATCTAGTATATTAAATGTACTGAGGGCAGGGAGAATGTTTTTTCATTTTAAAAATGAACTTTATTTTTCATTAAAATAAGTGAAATGAAATTCATGAAAAAGTTCATAAAAGTTCATAAAAGAATGAACTTTTACTTTTCATCCTCAGTAGCTGAGGATAAGGCCAATAAAACTTAAAAATCAACACAGACACACACACAAAAAGATGAACTATTATCACTGACAACATCAACTTTACAAATATACCTGTAGGAGACAGGTAACATGCTCCTCTTCCAGCCTCTGCTTGGTTAAGGCTTGCTCCACATCCCATCCAGAAGCTGTAGAACCTGTTCCAAACCCAGTCCCTTTGGCCCAATAGAGCTGCTGTTCTTCTGTTGATGTAGGGTTATGAGAGCTTGATACCTGTGGCTTATAACAAAAAGAATTATTACTATTTGCTTTTATTTACCCTCAAATTACCAGTAGAAATTTAAATAGTTTAGCTGCTTTGGAAAATAGTCTGGCAATTCCTTAAAAAATTAAGCAAAGAATTACCCAGAAATTCCACTCCTAGGTATATATATCCAAAAGGGGAAAAAACAAACAAACTGATATTCAAATATATTACACTAATGTTCATAGTAAGACCATTCACAACAGTCAAAAAGTCAGTCCAGAAGCCCATCAATGGTTATATGGATAAACAAACTATGGCATACATATACAATGGAATATTATTCAGCCATAACAAATAACTAAGTACTGATTCATGCTACGTGGATGAGTCTCAAAAGTATGCAAATTCAAAGCAGACAGATAATGTTACAAAGGTAACATAGTGTATGATTCCATTTTTATGAAATATCCAGAGTACTTAGAGCAGAATGCAAAGTGGTAGTTATCAAGGTTAGAGGAGGGAAAAATGGGGAGCAAACGCTTATATTTAAGAATAAATACAAGAAATTTTATCAGTATTTAAAATAATCTATCAGGAATAGATTGAGTAAAGCATCTAAGGGCCTAAAGAGTCAATGACTCAAAATTAAACAGAGAAAGCAGAGAAAGGAATAGAGAGACATGAGCCAGATCTTCTGGGATGGCTCTGTAATGGTTATCATACGTTTTCAATCATAGCAAGAAAGTCTGCTTCTACTTCTAGAAGGAGTAATTCTCAATTTCTTTTTTGTTCAGAATATGATGTGCAGAAAAATTTCTTTTGGGGATAGAGGACATATTAAAAACGTGAATGTTGTAGAGAAATTTAAAAAAAAAAAAAGAATGAGAACCACTGGTTTATTAATATAACCTCAAAATCAGTTAAGGTTAATTCTTATTATGATTACTGTTGACTATAAAATTAATTCTGTAATAAGAATCCTCCTTTAAAGAATTTTCATTAAAATATTTGCATTTAAGTATTAATTTCAAGGGTACTTTGCAAGTATTTTAATAGGAACATTTTAAGAAAGAATATTATGTACAAACAATACTTTCATAAATTGATCTGGAGAGTTGGACGAATCTATGACTGAATAATTCCATCTTTCACATTTTATAAAATAAACTGTTACCACTAGAATAATTAGGGTTATTGAAAAAAATAGCTATTTATTTTTTAAAAAAACATTTCTAAATGTAAAGTATAACATATTTACAGAAAGAACACAAAACAAGTATGTAAAGCTTACTGAACTGAAAACAACTTACCCATGCAGGTCAAGAAGGAAACCACTGCATGCCATAAATTGCCCTTGTTCCCGCACACCCTCGTTCTTCTACAAAACTAACTATAATCCTGATTTTCCTACTCATGACTTCCATTCTTTTCTTTATAACTTTACCACCTAAACATGAAACTCTAATCACTATAACTTATTATTTTTAATTTTTAACATTATGTAAGTGGAATCATGATGCAGATATTCCTTTATATCCAGCTTGTTAGCTGTGATTATAAAACTCATCAGTTCTATTGTGTGTAGTTGGCAGAGCTGTTCACTTTCATTACCTTCTAGTATTCTATTACATAATAGACCACAGCTTATTTGCCCACTCTACTGTTTTTTTACATTACTTATTGTATTAAATTCTGTTGTCTTTATATTATTACAAGTACGGTGGGACAAGTGTGAAATCTTAACACACTGAGATTGATGTGTACTCAGTATTAAAGGTTTTCACTTGTACTTCTCTGGTAACTAAAGCAATAGATCACCCTTTCACATTTATTGAAGATTTAGTTTGCCTCTTCTGGTGAAGTACCCATTCAAGCTTTTCATCTGGTATTTTCTATCTCATTGTCGGCTTTTTCCTTTGGGAAATATTTTTAATAATTACATTTAATTATTTTTAATTGAAGGATAATTGCTTTACAATATTGTGATGGTTTCCGTCAAACATAAATATGAATCAGCCATAGGCGTACATATGTCCCCTGCCTCTTAAACCTCTCTCCCACCTCCTTCCTGACCCCACTCTTCTAAGTTGTTACAGAAAATTGGTTTGAGTTCCTTTTGGAAATTTTGGAAGCTCTTCGAATATTCTGGATATAAGTCCTTTATCAGATATATACAAATATAGCCTCCCATTCTTTGGCTTGCCCTTTCACTCTGTTAAATTCTGGGACTGATCGATCATAAAGGTATTTCTTACTTTTTTTGGTAAAACAGTATTGTTGTATGTTGAACATACTATATACATTTAGATTCACCATCCAGTTAGAATTAACGTTTGCATTTAGAGCACAGTAGGGTCTAAAGATTTTTGTTCCATATGAATATTTAACTGACCCTATCACCATTTTGTTCCAGAGTCACCTCTATCATAATACCAGAAAACTCTATACATGTAGATGTCTCTATTGTCTGCTGGGCTTCAATCTAACCTTCTGTAAATATCATAGCTTAACAGTAAGTTTCAAAATATGAGACTACTAGATATATTGTTCTTATGTGAAAATGTTCTGGCTATCCTTGACCGTTTGAGTTTCTGAATGAATTTTACAATCAGTTGTCAATTTCCTCCAAAATAAACCTGGAGTTCCATCAAACTTAAGAAATCAATTTGGTGGGACTTCCCTGGTCCAATGGTTAAGACTCCATGCTCCCAGTGCAGGGGTGATGGGTCCTATCTCTAGTCAGAAAACTAAGATCCCACATGCTGCAAACTGAGCAAAAAAAAAAAGAATCAATCTGGGAAGAAATACTAATGGAATGTTGTATTTTCTACTTCATGAGAGGTAAACATAGATAGAGACTTCAGTTTATTAAAGTCTAATTAATAATTTAGTATCTGTTTACAAAGTTTTATATATTTTATGATGAGAGGTCTTACATATATTTTTCATATTTATTTCTAGATATTTCCTATTTTTGATGCTATTCTAAAGGACATCTTTAAAAAGCTCTTTTATGTTTGTTGCTGATATACAGAAATGACTTATTTTTATACATTGAAACTGGAAATTATATCCTCATTAAACTAACTTATGCCATTATTTATTTTTGGAATTTCTATAAATACAATCAAATCATCTCGAAACAGTTAGGGTCACTTTTTCTTTTTTTCTTTCTTTCTTATTTTTCTTATCTTATTATACTGACTAGAACCTTACTGTACTGACTAGAACCTTCAAAAAGGAAAAGGGATCACAGTATAAATTCAGTGTATCCTGGTAAATGGAAAAGATTTTAAAGCTATAACATCTTTTTTGTTTAACTAGATGGATTAACTTAAGGCTTTCTGAAAGAGCCTAAGAAAGAAGAGAACAATTCATTTTATCCTCTTTTAAATAAACTTTTTGTTTTATTTGTTTTAGGGGCAAAAAATAAATCAATCAATCAAAACAAACAAACAAACAAACAAAAAAAAAAACTGCGCCCCCCAGCCTCTGAAATACTAATTACTTCAGAAAAAACTATGCCTGTACTCTATGAATCTAACAATTTTTCATGATCTAAAGAATTTAAACTGAACCTACCTCTGTCTGATTGAGGCTGGAGTTTGGAACTCGTGGGGCATGGTGGCTCAGACAGAGAGACAGACAAGAATGAGGTGGAGTGCCCCAATTTCCAAAGCCATCCTCCGGAGAAGCACACCATCATCAGTTGTCAAAGGCGTAGTGCTAAACAAGCTACGAAGGACATGGAAAGGAAGGGTTGGGAGCACATTGGCTGATGGAGATTGCAAGATATGACCTAGATTAAAATAAGAGAACTCAAAATTAAAAAATATTTAAAACCACAATAAGCAACACAAAAGCTCACAAATTTATAATGACACTATAAAATTTTATCATTATATTTATTAAAAAGCCACAAAAATGCCATAAATGAAATTACTTAATATTTAATAATAGTGTCCAAAAAGACATCAAATATATAAATTCCAAAAGAAAGTTGAAATATACTCATATGATACTTGTTATAGACTATGTCAAAATTATTATAATCTAAAAATTTAAACTAAAAAAACTAAGAACTAAAAACATAGCATTAAAACTTCCTTTTACAAGAGTATGAAAGTCTTGACCAGGAAGTAGTTTCAACCATGAATGCAAGAGTGAAACAATTTTGTTTTATTTGCAATAAAGTTTTCTACTATGTTCTAGCTACAGTGTTAAATGTAAAACAAACAAAAAACACTTCTACATGAATGGCAAATGAAACAACCACTGCAAAAAGATATATCAAAATTATGCTTTTTAAATAGTATTACTGTTCATTCACTAGAAATAGTTTGAAATGGCCTAAAGACAATTCTTCTCCTTTTCAGTTTAGTGTTATACCTACTGTCTCATAGTAAGATTCCTAAATTACCATGGTTCTTACACTCTAGCTACGTAAAAAAATTAGCTCAAGCAATTAGAAATTTCTGATCTATTAAAATAAGTATACATAATTTATATCTGAAAATAAACAACCAAGATGTATTTAGTATATAGACACTGTAATTTAATAAGTTATGAACACATTTAAAATTATGTCAACATTTTAAGAATTCCATCAATATGAAAACACACACAAAAAAGTACATACACAATACTTGGTAGCTTCAAGTTAAAGGATTCATGAATAAATTCATATAATTTTATTGGATTATATGTACTTTGTTGTACAGGGTTTAACACTGCATATTCTCTAAACAGTATGTGAAAGACATCACCTCTAATCAAAACCACGTGATGTTAAAAGAACATGAAAAAAAAATTCTGATTCTCAAATGTAATGGTCATTCCCTGAAGAACCAGAGGTAAACCAAATGAAAATATACTTGCCAGGCTACCACCCTATGATTTTTTGTTTCCTCCTATTAACAAAACTGTCAGCCCAATGGAAATAACCATCATAGCTTTCTGTTATTATTCTCTAATATTATATTATAAAATACATTATTATTGTATTTTCTTCATTCTGTTCTTCTTCATCTAAATAGTTACCAGATTCACAGAAAAATTCTTTAAAAAGATTCTCATCACATCCTACATCACTTAACATATTTTAATAAATCTTAATTGTTATTCAGAATAAAATCTGAAGGTCTTAAGAAGCTTTTCCATGATCTGTTATCAATAACAGCTTTTTAAATGAGTTCTCTGTGCTGCTTTACGCAAATTTCATCTGCCCTCTCATATAACATGAGGATATAAACACCGCTCAAAGGAGTCTTTCTTTCTGAAATAACCATTCTCAGTCTACAACTGATGATTTCTTTCAAGGGCCCACTAAAAACTATAATGCTGTTTTATTCATAAGAAAATAATCTCACACTTGTAAGTCTCCATAATACTGTACTTCTCTCAAAGCTTTTATAACTTGTTAAGTCTATATATGTATAGACACTCATTGCTATTACTACAGCACATTAGCTACCCGATGGCAGGATCTAAATATCTCCTTCATCTTTAAATGCCTCCAAAGATGACCAGCAGTTTTCTAAGCACAATTGAATTAATTTCACACAACCTGCCTACATTAAATTTTATTAATAACACTCAACACTTACTTCCTTCTCCATCATCTGTCACTCCCAAAACCAAGCGAAGAAGGCACTGGGCGTGTTTTCTCTCTTTCAGTACACTTCAGCATAACCCGGAAGCCGAAGAAATAATCCAAAAGCAGCCAAAGAATGGGCAGGTATGGGAGACATGGTCTGTACTGCTGACTTGATAGGTGGAGGTTCA
Source organism: Aepyceros melampus (assembly GCA_006408695.1). Taxonomy (NCBI): domain Eukaryota; kingdom Metazoa; phylum Chordata; class Mammalia; order Artiodactyla; family Bovidae; genus Aepyceros; species Aepyceros melampus. The sequence continues at coordinate 34,107 of SJXQ01001040.1, forward strand.
GCCGCAATGGTTTCTGGCGCTTCATAAACTAATTCCCCTGATTGTTCAATAGTCACCCATTCAAACTGATCACTATCCTTTGGTTTTTCCTGAGTGGTAGATGTTACAACTGGAGCACTCACCTAAAGTAAAAACAATTTTGTTTGGCTATTTGTATGTTTCTACATCAGGTTCAAAGTAAAGGCTTCAATTCAAATGATCTCTTTAAAATATAAGAATATAAAAATCAACAAAGGATGTATCGCTGAATCACTCTGGTATACACCTGAAACTATAAAACACTGTTAATCAACTAAACTCAAATTTGAAATAAAGAAATGTTTTTAAATCAATAAAAGGACATATTTTTTAAAATAAGTTACATGATACCATGAGTATGGTGGTATGTGCCAAGTATTTCTACTCTAAAAGTTACTATTTTCTCCTTTGTAATTAGTTAACCATCTGTAGACAGTTTTTTAGACTATGTAAATTTAAATACCTTGTTTCCCACTCAACTTTGATCGTTAGAGTTAGCATTTTTATAATGTTTGCAAGAAATAATAATTATGGTAGCTGCCAAATGGTGTTTTCTAATTCTTTCATTAATTCTACATTTATTGGTTGGCAGTGAACTGTACACAAAAACATTTCTTTCTTATTCATCTATTTATTCATTCATTTATTAATTTAATTATTAATTAATTCTAAAGTTACTCTGCAAGTAATCATCTGTTACTATCATTTTATCTCATCACCAAGTAGAATCAGGCTTGGTCAGTGGAACCCCCTTAAAGCAGACTTCTGTATCTAGGTTCATCTTGTATACTCTGCCTGAAGCCTAGAATTTTTCCAAGGGCCACTGATTTCTTTTAGTGGAAATAATACTTTACACAGCAGATATGGGACACAGGTATGTACACACTGCCTAAGGCAGTTGACTCCATGCTCTATAAGCAAACAAATCTAGGAAAAACATGTATAGACACATATATATGTGACTGGGCTTCCCAGGTGGCTCAGTGGGTGAAGAATTTGCCTGCAATGCAGGAGACACAGGAGACATGGGGTATGGCAACCACTCCAGTATTCTTGCCTGGAGAATCCCATGGACAGGTGAGCCTGGTGGGCTACAGTCTATAGTGTCGGAAGGGGTTGGACATGACTGAAGCAACTGAACAGGCACACACATATGACTACATATAGAGATAAGCTTTCTAGCCTGTACTCGTCCATGTGTCATGGTCATGAAAAACAAAGATAACGTAATTGTTACAGGTTGAAGGAAACTAAAGAGACAACTAAAAGCAATCTATCAGTATGATCCTGAATTCAATCTATGACCACAATCTTCCTCAGTTCAGTTCAGTTCAGTCGCTCAGTCGTGTCCGACTCTTTGTGAATCCTCAAACCATGCCAAAGAAAGTGATTTTTTTTCTTTTCCTTCTTCAGAACATTAGTGGGGTAACTGGCAAAATGTGAGTAAGAGCTATTCACCGACTTATTTTATTAACCACAGGTAACATTTTCTTCTTTCTTTCCATGTCTGTCTGATTTTAATTATATATCATACATTATTGATGAGATGTTATAATCACTCATACTTTTATAATTAAGAATTTAGTTTTATTTTAGAAAATGGTCAAATTACTAGTGGGTCAGTTTTATATTAGAAAATGGTTTAGCTTTGTATTAGAAAACAGCTAAATTACTGGTGGGTCAATCTTAAACTCATGGAGCTTTTATAAATTTATTAAAGTCTGTTGTAGTTTTATAATTATTTTTCAAGTGAGTCCCTGATTACCAGGATGTCATCTATACTCTTTAATGTGTGACTTATTTGAAATTTCAATAGAAAAGCTGAAGATTTTTACCTCTAACTTGGAAGTAATAGAATTACAAATTCTGTCTCTTTTATGCTGGATAGACACTGACGTGTCTGGACAGTTCGTTCAGCCTCCAGTTTTCTCTCAAGAACCCTAAGTATTCAGGAGCCAGCTACAGTTGTGCAAAACTTCATGTGCAGAATTTGGAGTACCCCATCTATGGGTCCCTTCTTCCTAAATATCCCCCCTTTTAATCTCCAGCCAGAATGGAAGAACCAAACTCCTCTGTAGCTTTTGCAGGAGTTCTATCATCTCACCCCACAGAGACTGAGGAGTAGTCTCAGAAGATTAATAAAACCAATGTGGTTTTATTCTCTTCATATTTAAAACAGGTGCCTACTTTTAGTCACTCCCAAGAGCTTTTAAACAATTGCTTTTTCTTTTTTCTTTTCTTTGAAAGATAGTCTGTGCTGAGTTAATATGTAAGGAGAGTTCATCATAAACCTACTATTCTATATTACCAATTTACCTTTTATGGGAAGAGTAGTGATGGCTGAGGAAAATGTCCAAGATCTTCTTCATTGGGTATAAAATTCTAGGATGGCAGATTATTTTTTTTACATTTCAAAGAAGTAATTCCCTGGCTCCCAAGGTGTCTGATGAAAGGTTAGTTGTCAGAATTATTGTTACTGTTTTGAAAGAAATGGGTTTACTGCTTTTTGGCTGGTTTTAAACTTTTCTCTTGTTTTTAAGTAGTTTATCATTATGTTCTTAGGTATGAATATCCTACTTGGGGTTTAGAGGGCTTCTTGAATTTCAGATTGAGGTTTTTTATCAGTTTTGGAAAATTTTCTTCCTTTCAGTATTGTTTCTGTCCTTGTTTCAATTCACTCTTTTCCTATGATCATAAATACACATCAGAATTTTTCACTTCTAGCTACATGTCCATATAGTTGTCATGTTCTTTTCATTCCTTACACATTCTATGCTTCAGTCTGGATTATTTCTTTTGACATAGCTTCTCTACTACTAATTTTGTAATCTTTAAGTGTTTAATCTACTGAAAAACCCATCTAACACTTCTTAATATGAAATATTAGATATTTCCAACCCATTCTATAGGACACCACCCTTATGGCAGAGGAGCTAAAAAGCTCTTGATGAAAGTGAAAGAGGAGAGTGAAAAAGTTGACTTAAAGCTCAACATTCAGAAAACGAAGATCATGGCATCTGGTCCCATCACTTCATGGGAAATAGATGGGGAAACAGTAGAAACAGTGTCAGACTTTGTTTTTTTGGGCTCCCAAATCACTGCAGGTGGTGACTGCAGCCATGAAATTAAAAGACGCTTACTCCTTGGAAGAAAAGTTATGACCAACCTAGATAGTATATTCAAAAGCAGACATGACTTTGCCGACTACGGTCCGTCTAGTCAAGGCTATGGTTTTTCCTGTGGTCATGTGTGGATGTGAGAGTTGGACTGTGAAGAAGGCTGAGCGCCAAAGAATTGATGGCTTTTGAACTGTGGTGTTGGAGAAGACTCTTGAGAGTCCCTTGGACTGCAAGGAGATCCAACCAGTCCATTCTGAAGGAGATCAACCCTGGGATTTCTTTGGAAGGAATGATGCTAAAGCTGAAGCTCCAGTACTTTGGCCACCTTATGCGAAGAGTTGACTCATTGGAAAAGACCCTGATGCTGGGAGGGATTGGGGGCAGGAGGAGAAGGGGACGACTGAGGATGAGATGGCTGGATGGCATCATGGACTCAATGGACGTGAGTCTGAGTGAACTCCGGGAGTTGGTGATGGACAGGGAGGCCTGGCGTGCTGCAATTCACGGGGTTGCAAAGAGTTGGACACGACTGAGCGACTGAACGGAACGGAACTATAGGACAGTATTGGCCTGATGCCAAAACCAGACAAAAACATCCTAAAGAGAGTATACACCAAAATCTGTATTCATTTCCTACGTGCTTTGCTGTAACACATCACCACAAACTTAGTGACTAAAAACAACACAAATGTATTATCTGAAAGATTTAGAGGTCAGAAATTGAAGAATATTATGGAGCTAGAATCAAAGCTTTGGATTCTAAGTATCCAATGCTCTTTCTGGAGGCTCTCGGGGAGTGTCGGTTCCTTGTGTTTTCCAGCTACTAGAGACCATTCATATTCCTTGCTTTCAGCTGCCTCATTTGAACCTCTGCTTTTATCATCACATCTCCTTTTCTGACTATGATAGCACTGTCACACAACTTTCTTCATTCCTGGCTCAGGGTTAGATGACTGAAGGGATCCATGACTGATCTCTCACACAGCCCTGTATGTGACTGACTACACTAGCATCCTGATTTTTCTGAGGCACCAGCAAACACTGAAAGCCACATCCTTGGCTTTCTCTCCAGAGGATGCTTTTCTGATAGCAAATCTCTAATTTTAGCATCTTTTCTCAATTTATCTCTTTCCTCTCACATTTTACTATTAGTACCAAGAAGAAAACAGGTAACTTCACACTTAGGTTGGAAATTAAGCTCAATATCCAAGTTCATCACTTACAAGTCCTGCCTTCCACATACAGGACACAAATATGCTAAGATTTCTATCACTAAAAGGGAATCTCCTTTCCTCCAGTTTCCAATAACATTTTCCTCATATCCTACTAAACTACACCACTAGTACTTTTAACTATATTTATACCATATTTATACCAACAATCTGCTTAACCTAATTTAAGGTATTCTCTGATACATAGGTTCTCTCTAACATGATCCTCACTTTCTTCTGGGCCCTCACTAGACAAGACTTTACCATTCATACTTCTACTAATCATCTGTTCAAGGCAATTTATATTATGCTCCTCAAAATTCTTCCATGACAAATATTCAATTCTAAAGTCACTTTCACTCTTCTAGCTATTTATTATAGCAGCACTTGGTCTCCAATCACTGTAATGAACCATACTGAATACTGAACTAGGAAAGTCATTTTCATTGAGCAACAATAATCTTGAGAATGTTGGAGTTTTTTCCATTTCAAACTTTTAGCTATATGATTACAATTTTTAGAAAGCAATAAAATTTTACTCATGTTTTTCTGTGACAGTCATCTTATATCCTGGTTATATTCAAAAATAAAAATACCATAAGTTCTTTGAATAGAAGCTAAGTAATAACCACTTATCTAAATAGGTATTATTGTGGTTGAACTGTATCCTCCCAAAGATATACTCAAGTCTTAACCCCCAGCACCTGTGAATGTGAACTTATTTGAAAACAGGGTCTTTCCAGATGTAATCAATTAAGAGATGAGGTCTTACTGGCTTAGGGTGGACCTCAAATCCAATGAACAGGGTTTTTAGAGCGGGAGATACAGATATAGAATAAGAAGACAACCATGTAAAAATGCAGGCAGAACTGGAATGGTGTAGTTAGAGGGCAATGAATGCCCTTAACTGTCAGCAATAATCAGAAACTAAGAAGAGGTAAGGAAGGATTCTCCCCTAGAGCCTTCAACATGAGCATGGCTCTGGTGACACCTTAATTTCAGACTTACAGCCTCCTGACTTGTAAGAAAAATTAAATTTCTGCTGTTTTAAGCCACCCAGTTTGTGCTACTTCATTACAGCAGCCCTACCTAGGAAATTAATATATACATAAACTTATACACACACACACAAAGTAGATAAAATTACAGAGAATAACTTCCCTACCTCAATCAATAAAAATAAAGAACTTCCTATTTACAGCTCTCCATGCATCACACACTTCCTTCATTTAGTAAAAGGAAATTTAAAGTACACCCCTCAATGACAGTAACATTAACAGACAGGGGAAGAAGTTAATGTTTTAACAACGACTTAAATAAAAATTGCACTTAAAAAGAAATAAAAGTGAAGCAAATAGACAGAGACATAGTGTATTTGGGTAGAAGTATATACTACTATTTTACTCCTCTATTTTCTAGTAGTATCTATAATTAACATCACATCTTAAGAAGCACAGACATAAAAACACTACAATGTGATGACCTTGGCAAATGTGCTTGCTTTAAAACACTTCTTTAGTAACAGACAACCAGTCCATCCTAAAGGAAATCAGTCCTGAATATTCATGGGAAGGACTGATGTTGAAGCTGAAACTCCAATACTGTGGCCACATGATGAGAAGAGCTGACTCATTTGAAAAGACCCTGATGCTGGGAAAGATTGAGGGCAGGAGGAGAAGGGACGACAGAGGATGAGATGGTTGGATGGCATCACCGACTCAATGGACATGAGTTTGGGCAGATTCCAGGAGTTGGTGATGGACAGGAGGCCTGGTGTGCTGCAGCCCATGGCGTAGCAAAGAGTCGGACACAACTGAGCGACCAAACTGAATTCTCAGAAAGCTCCATATTGGCTGAGCTTTGAAAGATTTATACAATACTCAAAGACTTTAAGGGAAAGGGTACTTCCAAAGGTTAAGTTAAACATAAACAAAAAAACAGGTCTTTGCCATGAATGATATAATTAATTGGGAATCTTATCTTACCTGTTGAATTACTTCTGGATATAGCATGGGTAATCTTTCTGCAATAAGAGCCAGTCCACCCATTCCTGCAAAAACTTGTAATGGTGACTGAATGGGACAGGTTTCAAGTAAAGATTCATCCAATATCCCATCCATACATTCATCACTTGGAGTGAGAGCCTCATCATCGGGACAACTACCAAGTAAATCTCCATGATCTAGAAGAATAATCACAAATAACAGCTAAAAGAGAGGATTTATTTTTATAATACTTTTTCATTTACAAAAAGCAGATGCTATTGTCATCTCTCTATTCAACAAAAGAGCATAATTATCCTGCTATTCAGATTTAGTTATTTTAAAGCTAGATGCTACAAAAATATTTAAATAACTTCTGATGGTGCTCCCTATAGTTTTTTCACTACGTGGTCTAGTTAGGATCAGCATCACATTGAGAGCTTTTGAAATGTAGACTCTCAGGTCGTACTCTAGACCTACTGAATAGGAATCTGCAATTTTATAATGTCCTGTAGGTGATTTGCAAGCACATTGAAGTCTGAGAAGTATTATTCTTTAGGGCAAATAAGTAAAACATCAGAGACTTCAGAAAAATATTAAAATTATGTGCCTGTGATGCTCTAGAAGTATTCAATAGGAAAAACTGAATAGTGACAAAAAATTTTCTTACTGAAAACTGAGAATTATACCATATTGGTTAAATCTGAATCATTCACAGGGAAAACCAAAAGCTTATGTTCACATACAACCAGATCCTATGAACATTAAAAGAGACAAATTATCCTGCTGAAAATCGGGGCAAAGGAAATGTCTTAAAATTTATTATTAAAGAGCACAAAGGGCTAATAATTAAATACTGAATCAAGGGAAAAATTGAAGATAAATAAGATATCATACCCCACATTATGAAAATCATTGCTTAAATAGCATTTATAGTAGTGAAATACTAGAATCAGAATGCTTCAACAACTGTGAAACAGATAAACTGTTACATCCATATAAAAACAGGAAGTGAAAATGCACATTTAGAAATATTCCAGTGAATATATAAAAATAAAAAGGTAAGAAACTGTATGATCCCACTTTTGAGAGAAAAAATGTTTATGAGCACAAAATATCACTCAATATAAATAATATAAGTAAATTGGAAATTCTAAATGGGGCCCACACTTTGATTATAAAATTATGAACAATTAACATGGCTCATTCAGAAATAATATTTTTTAAAAATTAGGAAGTCCCTGGCAGTCCAGTGGTTAGGAGGACTCCAAGCTTTCACTGCTGAGGGCCTGAGTTCAATCTATGGTCAGGGAACTAAGATTCAACAAACTGAATGGTGTGGCCAAAGGGGGGAAAAAATTAAAGCATATGGGCCCATAAAAAATAAAGTGATGCTACACAAAGAATTAACATTAATTTCCAACAGAAATAATGGCAATTTTGTATATTCACAAATAACTCAGTCATAAAGAAAAAAACATACCTTTCAGGCTGATGTAATAAAATGTACATTAAGTAATCAGCTACAGAAATCCCCGCCTGCTCAGATTACAGACTGTAACTTAAAAGTAGTATTGTACACGTACCTTTTTCAGGGTGCAGTCTTTTAAAAGAATCTGTTTTTGACAGACTTGGGTCTGTGATAACTCTGGATCCCAATTTAACAGTCAGGTCTATTGAACGGTAACCTTGAGGAAGTTTTCGGTCATATAGCAGAGTTAAAAGTTGAGCAAGTGTCATTCAGCTGGCAACGGCTGGCCTAAAAAGGACATACTAAGTTAAAACTGGAATCCAAGAGGGAGATGTTTACTTGATTCAATTTATTCACTCACTTGATGCTTTTACTAAATTACAGGTTAAGAGTCTGATTCTGACACCAATTTCAAAACAACAGAAAAACAGCCAACAGAAAGTTTACAAAACTCAAATCTGTTTCTGACAAGTGTAAACAATAATGTCTATACAAAGTGATGGACAGGGAGGCCTGGCATGCTGCAGTCCACCGGTGGCAAAGAGTCAGACAACACTAAGGGACTGAACTGAACTGATACAAAGTATTAATTACTTACTACCCAAATCCCACTAAGAACTTCTGAGCAACCGTGAACAGGAAGAAAAAAAAACTTCCACAAATCTGGAGTTGGCAAATCTTTTCCAAAAAGGCTAGATATGAAATATTTTAAGCTACGAAGGTCAGGTCAGGTCGTATGGTCTCTGCTGCAACTACTACCTCTACTGCAGCATGAAAACAACTATGGGCAATATATAAATGAATGGGCATAGCTGTATTCCTATGTAAAGTTATTTTAAAATTAATTTATTTCAACTGGAGGATAATTTCTTTACAATATTGTGGTGGTTTTTGCCATACACTGACATGAATCACCCACGGGTGCACATGACTCCCCCCGTCCTGAACCCCGGCCCCAACTCCCTCCCCACCCCATCCCTTTGGGTTGTCCCAGAGCACCAGCTTTGAGTGCCCTGCTTCATGCATCAAACTTATACTGGTTATCTATTTTACATATGGTAATATACATGTTTCAATGCTATTCTTTCAAATTATCCCACCCTCCCCTTCTCCCATACAGCCCTAAAGTATGTTCTTTACACTTTTGTCTCTTTCGCCCTTGTATATAGAATGGGTATAGCTGTATTCCTATGAAAATGTTTTTATAAAAAGAAACATCCAGTCTACCTGGCATACTTTACTGACCTCTGCTACGAATCAACAATGTCTAAAGCTAAAAAGTAAAATCCAAGTTAGTTGGCAGTTTGATTATAATGATACAGCACACACATGCAGATAAAATGGCTATTACCTCGACAAAGGAAAGTATACTGGTCAAAGAATATGATTCAGGAAGAGAGGAAGCTTAACTATCAGGACTACATCTAAGAATTCCACTGCTAGAACTAGTTCTTTAAAATTAACCTCACATTACGTCCTATATAACTTGTTATGAATTAACTAAAACATTAATTTTACTGATCATTTTATAGCATATTAATAACAAAATTTAAGACGTTAGTGCAAAACTGCAACATTATAATGTTTAAAAAGGGTATTAAATAGGTTGCTAAGTCACTTCAGTCATGTCTGACTCTGTGCGACCCCATAGACGGCAGCCCACCAGGCTCCCCTCTCCCTGAGATTCTCCAGGCAAGAACACTGGAGTGGGTTGCCATTTCCTTCTCCAATGCATGAAAGTGAAGAGTGAAAGTGAAGTCGCTCAGTCATGCCCGATGCAGTGACCCCATGGACTGCAGCCTACCAGGCTCCTCCATTCATGGGATTTTCCAAGCAAGAGTACTGGAGTGGGGTGCCATTGCCTTCTCTGATTAAATAGGTTACTTTCTTTTTATTCTCACTTCTCTTGGAGAGATCTGTATGGATAAAGTCTCACCAAATTATTTATCTCATCAACAGCATCTGATTAAACATGATTTTGGTTATGAAACATGTGATTTATTCATTTGTAAGAGTACTACAATTTCTGATATGCTTTATCATTGTGAACATTACCAGCTAAGAGTTTATGGAATAGGTGAAACACAGGGACAGTAATTATTTTGCTGGCAGCGTCTGCTCCTGAGGAAGCACTTCCTATTTTATCAGGCATTGTCCTCCCTCTCCTGGATGGTGGGCGAGGTGGTGTAGATGACACAGCACGTTTAGATTGGGATTTCAGCCCTAAAACAAACAAACAAAAACTTTATATAGCCAACACACTAATGAAGTAAAAGTGTATTTCTACAATATATAACTAAAGCACCAGGAACACAAAAGACAGAAATATTTCTTTTCATGTAGTATCTAATCTCTTGATTCTATTTGTCATTTGATTCTATGTGTATTTGATTCTATTTGTCATTTGATTCTATGTGTATTTGATTCTATTTGTCATTTGTTATACTTCATGAATAACTGGACATGATTTAGCAACTAAAGAACCACAATGAATAACTGGATGCATGTGTAACTATTTTTCAAAAAAGTATAAATTAATTCCTGTATTCTCTGAAATACATGTAGATGAGCATCCACTTACTAGAAAGTAATTCTGTGCAAATATATACAGAAACGCTTGTGTTCTTAATTTTTCTCTAAGAACAGATTAAACCAATATATAGGTCTTCTATTTAAGAATAAATGTAATCTAGGTTGAGCTTTCTCTTCTGAACTAAGAATTTTGTTAAGAAAAATATCCTCCAAGATTATCCCTTATCTTGACCAATTTTTCCCCTTCCTGCATCTAATATAGTAAAAACTCGGTTTTCAACCAATTTTCTTCTGAAGATTTTTATTTTCTAATTTTATAGAATGAGCACAATATCATAAGTGAAAATTCGTGAATACTTTTTCAATTTGTATTTATTAAAAAAAAAAAAAAGCTACAGAAAAATTCCGTAAGACTTAGTGAATGTTTAAAGAGTATAAGTCTCTGTACGCTGTCAAGTTGAAATGCAGCATCTAAACTATTAACACATGTTCAATATCTGATGAGATATGGTAAGCACAAAATAAGTTTAATAATTCCAATGCCAAAGAATAATTGATTTCTGATATAATAATTGTGTATTTAATATTAAGACATCATTACACCAGCTTTTTACGTTAATACTGTTTATTACATGAAGTTCCTATAAATATGTTACGCTTTATAGAAACCAACAGTTAAGATTATATACGAAAAAATCATACCTGAAGCAACAACAACACTGTAATTATCCTGAAATCCATTTTCTGCCTTAACTTTTTCTTTTTCTTCATGGTTTTTCTTTTCCTTGTCATCTTTTTGTTCATGATTAGTTTAGCAGTGATACTTGGTGTATCTATAAGAAATTTTTGTGTAAAATACATTGATTCTCAAAAATCATTAAGAAGGGAAAAAATAAATATCTTAGGGGACTTTACACAAGATAATATTGTAACTAACACAAAAGCAATGTAAATGGCTGGGAAAAAATATGAAGGAAAGTGTGACACATTCAATTCTCAGTGATTTTATCAATGAAAGGGATTCATCATTCTCCTTTGACCAGGATACCTAAACTCCAACCTCTAGAAAATATTTTGTATTATAATGGTACTACCTCTAGAGGCAGTTTTTAAAACTATTATCAAGAACTTCTGTTTTATTTTAGGCATAGATCAATCTGCTTACCACCTATATCTATATATTTCAGTCCTTACAACATGCATATCAAGGAAGAATATTATTTTCAAAATAAGGAAACAGTCTTAGCAAGGTTACTGATATAATCTGTAAAGGGCAATATGGAACTCAAGCTCAGGATTAATCCTAATATGCATTACATTAGACCTCTCCTGCTACAAATGGGAGTATAACCAAACAAATTTAAGGAACAGAGGTTGCTGGTTTTATTATTTTCATTTGGCTAGGAATCTTAGATAAAATGACATATTTTACAAGTACTTTTAAGAATGAATACCAAGGACTTTCACAGATAGTCATTACTCTGAATTAATACTTTCTTTCATGCTTTTGCATATGGCATGCTATTATAAATCATGAAATAAATGATGACCATACAATGATCTTATTTAACCACTAAGAAACTCATAAAGTACAAGGGGGAAATGGGGGAAAAAAGAATAGAGCTTCAGTGAGCTGCAAAACAACTTCAAGAGGCCTAATAAATGTGTAATTAGAATCACTAAAAGAGCAGAGTTATGGGAGGACACATATATTTGAGAAACTAATAGGCAAAACATTTCCAAATCTGATAAAATTCATAAACACACAGATTTAAGTCAAAAAACTAAAAATCATAAGGAACATGAAGAAAACTACAAGGCATATATCTGATGATAAAAATTGCTTAAAAACAATGATAGAAATTTAAAAAAAACAACAAACAGAATCATTATTTGAAAGCAATACAGTTAAAAGCAACAGAAGAAGGTAAAGGGACCACTTAAATAATTTTGGATTCTTTGTTTTCAAGAATATTAGTAAAATACATATGTATATATTAATATATCATGAGATGTGACTAGAGAACACAAATACAATTTAAACACCAAAATACTGCTAACCAGAGGTTAAAACAGGCACTTAGAAGTTTCTGATATTTGCTAGGGATAACTCTGTTGGACTTTTTAGTAGGATACTGTTCTTCCACGGCCATCAGTTTTATTTTTAATTTTTAGATAATAGAAGGAGCTATTTTGCTCAAGATTCTAAATGACAGAACAAGACATTTTAGAAAACAGTATTCGTTTATGGTAAAGATAAATAAAAATGTTAAACTTCCAGTTATTTTGTACTATGTCTATACATTTCAATTAAGTTAAATGTTGACATCTCAAAAACTGAATTTCAGTACTCTTCTTCACTTCCTTCCTTCCTTTAATTAATTAGAAAATTTTTCTTCAGCATGTAAAAGGCACAATTTCAGAAAACTGAAATGTAGAAGAAAGTGTGTAAAATCAAATTTTCACAAAGTTTAGCTATAACAGGTAAGGTGGAGGTTTTCAAATACGAAAAAATTCTTAGACATTTATAATATATTCTAACACTTTACTGTGTAATATGTAAAATGTAGGAAAGTATTATAATATTATGCACACATTCGTGTTAGATGCAGTGTCTAAAACCGATAAACAATCTTTTCTATTTTATTTTCTGAAAGTGATCATATTCATTCATGTGGTTTAACTTAGCATCTATGTATGTTTGGTGTGCTTAGTCACTCAGTTGTGTCTGACTTTTTGCAACCCCATGGATTGCAGCCTATCAGGCTTCTCTGTCCATGGGGATTCTCCAGGCGAGAATACTGGACAGGGTTGCCACACCCTCCTCCAGGAGATCTTCCCAAACCAGGGATCGAACACAGGTCTCTTGCACTGCAGGCAGATTCTTTACCGTCTGAGCCACCAGGGAAGCACAAGAATACTGGAGTGGGTAACCTCTCCCTTCTCCAGGGTATCTTCCTGACTCAGGAATTGAACCAGGGTCTCCTGCATTGCAGACAAATTCTTTACCAGCTGAGCTACCAGGGAAGCCCAAATATGTATGGTAAAAACTCCCCAATCTCTTCAACTCAGTCTTTTATTTAAAATTTGGATTAATATTTCCAACTAATAAACAGATAATGCCAGTTTTGGGGGAACTCCTAACTTCTTTCCGTTAACAGTGTTGCTTAGACTTAGAAACACACTGACTTATATTTAAATTGAAAACATTTAAATTTTCAATTTGTTTTTTATTCTGACAATATACAAAATATCATAAATACTCTGAGAGGCAGAGTATGTGTCCTGCTCACTTTTACAACCCTAGGAGAAATTACTGTGCTTACACATAGCAGATACTCAATGAATTCATCACTGACTACGATTTCAGAGAGGCAAAAAAAGTGAAACTCACCACAGTCAACCGGCATTCCACCCCCAAAATGCTTTTACTTCAGAAACTTATGTCCTATTTAAAGGCATCAACTGAGAGCTCTTGAAATACAGACAAGAAATCTAGGGGAAAAGTTCTGTCTTTCTCACTGTTATAAAGTCACCAGCTGATTCTACCTACTGACCATTCATTTATCTCCTAGATTTAGTAAATGTTTATTATTTAGAATGCTGTCATTCAATCTAATATACTGTGCAATTCATCTACTATAGATGTCCATCAGCAGATGAATGGATAAGAAAGCTGTGGTACATAAACACAATGGAGTATTACTCAGCCATTAAAAAGAATACATTTGAATCAGTTCTAATGAGATGGATGAAACTGGAGCTGATTATACAGAGTGAAGTAAGCCAGAAAGAAAAACACCAACACAGTATACTAACTCATATATATGGAATTTAGAAACACGGTCATGATAACCCTGTATGCGAGAAGTAAAAGAGACACAGATGAACAGAATGGACTCTTGGACTCTGACGGAGAGGGAGAGGGTGGAATGACTTGGGAGAATGGCACTGAAACATGTATACTATCATGTAAGAAATGAATCGCCAGTCTATGTTCGATATAGGATACAGGATGCTTGGGACTGGTGCATGGGGATGATCCAGAGAGTTGCTATGGGGTGGGAGCGGGGGGGGGGTTCAGGACTGGGAACTCGTGTACACCCTAGATGGATTCATGTCAATGTATGGCAAAACCAATAGAGTAATGTAAAATAAAATAAAGTAAAAAATAAATAAATAAATAAAATAAAAATAAAATAGCCTTATAGTTTATCTCAAGAAAATTCCATCAACAGCTTCCCACAGCTTGTCGCCATTTCCAACTGCCAGTTCTGCCACTACTACACATTAACATACGTAACAACAAAAGAATTACTGGCGCTGGAATGTCTTATACATTTTGTACACGGCATCCGTGTTTTGAAATATGAAACCATCTTGACCATTTCATGTCATTAAATACGTAATAAAATTATAAAAATGATAAAATTCCCACATACATATAGCATAGTTAAAGAAAAATAAATATTTAAATCTGACTTGCCTGATACTCTGTCCAGAACTTCTGATAACGTTGTTGAGACTGGCAAATGAAGTGTTCGGAATTTGTGGCCTGCTCCGTACATTGGATGCTGGATGACGTGGCTAGTAGCATTAATTCTCCCCTTGTACAGCTGGAAGTCAAGAAATAAAGAAGAAATTTTTTGAAATATATGTCATTATATAACAATTTCAAAAGCATAAATAATTGAATAATGCATACAAAATATATGAGTTTATTTTCTGTGTTTCCTCAAATGCGGCATGTCTGTTGTGATTTGTTGGTCAAATTTTGCATTAGCACTGTTGTACCCAACAATCTGTCACTTTTCCTCCGAAATCAAATCATACTATTCATGGCAATTTACAACTAGGTTATTCCAGACAGAGAGTTAGCTGAGCTTTCTAATCCTATCATTAAGTATAAAAGCTATCATAGTTTCATTCTGCTGTATTCGAAATTAGAGGTAACTGTAAGCTCTGATATGAAAACATAAAATATCTTTACACACAGTTCATCATTAAGATTTAATTTAATTGTTAAATACTCACTGGACAGGGAGATTGAAGAAACATTGTCACTTTCTCATCCTCCAGCATCAACTGCAAAAATAATCTACGTACAAACCCTGAAATATTGCCCGATGTTGGAAGGTTCCCTCTTTGAGGAGATGTCTGAAACAGTTCACAGAGAACCTGACAAAGTGAGAGATTTAAAAAGTTAAATGTGGCACTTCCAGATTTTTACTTTAAAGAATAAGGAGGAAATTTTAAATGTGGATTAATAAGTATGTTTCAATTCATCACATTAGCAATCAAAGAATACATTATTCCATCTTAAATGAATAAGAAGTAGACATGAAGTTAAGAGTGAATCAGAAATTTCTGTGGATAAGAGAAGTTACTAGTACAGGGTTTTCAAAAATACCTGGAAAAACCAACTTAATTTTAACTTCAATCAATATCTGAATGTGGTTACTATACAATAAAAATTCTGAAAAAAATATATTAAAAACATAAAATAAAGCCTTAACAAGAAACTAAGAGCAGAAACTAGGACAGAAGACAATGGAACAGAAAGTTTCACTCTACCCACAGGCAGAAACCAAATTTTCAAACTCATATTTAAGGACTTAAACTGGTAATTTAAGCATTTCTTTCAAATTAGGCACATTAAGTAGATAGTTTCCCAATAATATAGCTGAGGCAATAAAGTATCTTCCTCTTCTAAAAGTTGTCATTCACTAATTTTTAAAAATTATAATAGCTCATCCATTTAGATATTAATAGTTTAACCTGAATAAGCACCATTAAATGGAGTACATTCTCATTCCTATTTATTGGTGTCTACCATGTCTAAAAGGGTTGGACACGACTGAGCAACTGAACTGAACTGAACTGAACCATGTCTCAAACAAGCTCTATGCTAGTTACATAGCATAGCAGGCTTGTTTACACTATAATCCTCTCCAAAAAAGAAAAACCTTTTGAGAGGCGAGCATTACTATTTCCATTTTATAGTTTAAAACTTGTTGAAGATAACAACAGCTGGAACAAGCAAAATCTGGAAAAAAGGAACTAAAATTATTTTAGAGGTAATTCCAGCTTTCAAGATTCTTGGCCCCCAGACTCAATACAATAATCTTTCATACTCTGAATGTGATTTGTCAAGAGTCTCCTGTCTGAAACCTACTCTAATGTCTGCTTCATTAGAAGCAAATCAACAGCTTTTAACAATCCAGTTACTATAAAATGTAATGCCTTGATGCAGATGAGGCCTTCAACGGCCACCTTTAAGTGGTCAATCTTGTTCCAAGAGCTGAAGCATTGTATTGGGGGTCAGTTCAGTTCAGTCGCTCAGTCATGTCTGACTCTTTGCGACCCCATGAATCGCAGCACACCAGGCCTCCTTGTCCATCACCAACTCCGGGAGTTCACTCAGACGCACGTCCATCGAGTCTGTGATGCTATCCAGCCATCTCATCCTCTGTTGTCCCCTTCTCCTCTTGCCCCCAATCCCTCCCAGCATCAGAGTCTTTTCCAATTGGGTGCAGATTTTTTAAAAAGAGGAATGTTTGACCTTTAGCAAGAATCTTGAAGAGTTTGTCCATCATTCATCAAAAAGAATAACTGACTTATGTTAGCAAGTGAAGAGAGGAGGGAAGAGATATCAGTACTTAATTGTGGTTTAAATTCAAATCCTTAAATGCACCCAACCAGAAACTTCATTATCACCTGGCCCTAATACATGCCACTTTTTGAACTAATTTTAAGAGTGTTATGTGACAGCACATTAAAATAAGAAGACACCTGGAAGAGAAGTCAGTTTTTCTACTCTTACCTGGGCCATCAGCTTTTGGTTATTAGGGTGACATGAAATGCACTGCAGAAAGAATGCAACAGTCGCATTCTCAATTGCTGTCCTCTGCTGAGTAGTCAATCCCGTTGGAGCACTGAGGAAAGAGAAGCTGATCTTGCACTGGCCTGCTGTGCACTTAGGCTGTGTCCTCCAGAGGTGGATCCAGAGTGACACAATAAAAACAGAAGTGCTGTCCACAGTGGATTGACTTCAGACCCACCAAGCCAGTCTTTCATAATATGGCTATTGCCAACTTCTGTCAAAAACCTAAGAATAGGAGCAACCAGGTCTGCTGTGATAGGCATCTTATTACACTGTTGTGGAACGTGGTGCCGTCTCAGTTTGTCCTGGGAAGTGTCTACTGATTGAGCAATGCTTTCAGAGTAAGAAATGTGGTTAAAACAAAAACTAGCCAGACTCCTCACAAGAAGAGAAGGCAAACCCGAGTCCAGTAATTGCTTGATAGCTTCTGGAGATTGAGAAGAGGAAGCCAGGGTTGCCAAATGTGATTCAGTTAGGGCAAGAGGTGCTTGTGCATTTTTAGAGTCGTCTGTCAAAGATGAACTGAGATCCTGCTTTTTGCTATCGTCTGTCAGAGACAGTCCATGGTGACATTGAACTGGGGGAGGGGTAATACCCATCCAGCCCATGAGCAAAGAAAAATAACTTGGGTGTATGTGACACATCGAGCAGAGCAGACTGTCCACAGCTTTCTTCAAAACCATATTGCAGGGAAGAGACATGGACCAATTAAAAAGTAACCTAGGGAATAAAAGACGCCATGTTAAAAACATTTTTTTAGAAAGACCTCACTGTCCATTATTTCTACTAGAAATTACTCTCATGAAAATTACACAGTCTAACATTCAGTATTACAACACTATGATGTCTCAGCAAGATTGGTTCTGATAAACATCATTAAGTACTTCAGCAGGCTGAAGTAAGACTTGCAAGATGAGCACAGAAAACTGAGATCTCTATCAAAATGGTTCTACCATTCTCTGTGCGACCTAAAAAAAATGACATACAGAAAATAATGAAAAAATTATAGCAAAGAAATGTTTAGATTGAATTTGACATGATTAATGGTTTTAATTCATGTCTGCAAAATGAAAATATTAGTGAGCCTCACTAATAAGTCATGGATTATGCCAACTAAAAGAAGCAAAAATGACAAACTAGAGAACAAAAGGCCAACCTTTTATGAGTCATAGAACTCTTCAGAAATAAATATTATATTTTGCCATAGACTTAAGAGTTATTAGGCAGTCAGCTCAATAAAGCCTTAACTGCATATGGTGAAGAAATGTGGGTTAAGTGGAAAATTCTAGTCAAAAGAACAATCATAGCTGTCTAGAAAGAATGAAAAACAAACAACTGTAAGAACTATCTAAAGTAGTCTTTTAAAATTTCTAGTTACACTTTCCCTCCAAAGTTGTACGTTACAGATAAAAGAATCTGGTGAGTAAATTTACAAAAGAGAATAAACAATGTGAACTGCAGAATACATTAAACATTTCAAATTCAGGTGGGAAAAGCAGCAACTGCACTAGTACAGCTTCTTAAAACATGAAGATTAAACTTGAGTAGCATCTCATTTCAAAATGATATCATTTATACTTATCTAGCACTTTCATTATTTTTATACAACTAAGCATATAAAAATGCTGCTTTATCAAGTAAAAACCTAAAGTGATCTAATATTGGGGAGAAAAAGAATTTTGTAAATCATACTTACTCAAAGAGTTCTCGGTCTAGCAGTGCTGGTAAATCATATTCTACCAGCAGTTCATAACTGTGCCACAAAATTGCTGCTACACAGTGCAAATGAGAAGGAGATGGCATCAAAAGACCATACTCTATAGATGAAGAGTTAGGACACATGTAACTCATCCTGCCACTTCTTTTCATAGCAGCCACTCTTGCAGAATCACTGACCCATTTTAACAAGGCCTGAATTCTTAAAAAAAGATGAATTCAAATAATCAATTATACTACAGATGACATTTAATACAGATAAATTCCACCACTGAATGTAAGCAATGTTTATATGAAAATAATATATGATTATTCTCAGTAATTTTAATTTAAAATAGGAGGGAAAAGGAATTATGCAATCAATAATGTCAAAGTAATTCAGTTTTCCAATAATACCTATTTAAGTGATGAAAATATCTGCAATAACTCATCTAATCAGCATATAAATACTGATTCTTACCTCATTTATGGCAGAACATATAAATGTCTAGAATTACAGGATATACAGTTTAAAAAATTAATTTTATCCTCTAAATTTTTACTTTTTATAATAAATCCACATAGCATAGAGCAGTGATTGGGGGTCAGCTCTTCATTGTGCAGAACCTCATGCAATATACCATGTTTCACATCTCTGGTCCCCAAGCATTAAATACTAGTAGCAGCCACCCACCTCCTGCACTCTGACAACCCAACAGCCTCAACACACATATGTTTTCAAGTGCCACCCGGCTACACTCCATTGTCTAGAGCTGGGGACCACAAAATGAAAGCAAAAGACTTTTTAAAGCAAGAATGCTTTGAACTTTTTATTTTTAAGGGGAGAAGGGTAGATTTATTGTCAGGTTCTTAAAACACTGTTTATCTTTGTTTTGTTCACTTTTAAATGTCTAGTTTAGAGCAAAAGATTCTTCGCTTAAGGTTAAAAGAAATGGGAGTTGGAAGGTATGTAATACCACTTAATCCCTCTCTCTACTCTGATGGACTGAAGGATCAAATGCTTTAAACTGCATATGATAAGAAATAAGGAAAAGTCATTGGAAAAGAAGGGAGATGAGGCAATTAGGGAAAAGTAACATTTCCTAAAAAATAGCAGCCAAAATCTTGCCATTAACATCAATTCTAAAATATTCTGAAATACCTATATTTGCATTATGCAAACAAAGTACTTTTAAGCTCAATTTCTTATGATTAAAAAAAATTAAAAATAAAATAACCACAAGACTGTTGCTGCTGCTGCTCCTAAGTCGCTTCAGTCGTGTCCGACTCTGTGTGACCCCATAGACAGCAGCCCATCAGGCTCTCCTTGTCCCTGGGATTCTCCAGGCAAGAACACTGGAGTGGGTTGCCATTTCCTTCTCCAATGCATGAAAGTGAAAAGTGAAAGTGAGGTCATTGAGTCTCTCCGACTCTTTGCGACGCCATGGACTGCAGCCTTCCAGGCTCCTCCATCCATGGGATTTTCCAGGCAAGAGTACTGGAGTGGGATGCCATTGCCTTCTCCGAACCACAAGACTGCAGGAAACCTATTCTAGAAAAATATTTAGCACATATTTTTAACTCTATTAATCATTATGATTCAACTTTGACATAAATTACTATTCACTTTGTCAAAAAATATTCCAATATATTTTTAAATATAGTTATCGTATAGTTTATATAAAGCAAAAGTTTAATGGAAAAGAAATCAGCCTATTCAATATTTTGAAGTTATCTGACAAACTAATTTTACTTTGTTAAATATATTCTTTAAATATTTTTATCCCAGAGTACATGAATGCAATGACTCTAAAATTAATGAAAGCTATTACATTATCAGGGATTAAGCAACAATTTTTCCGAGATGACTTCACTGCCAGGCATTCTAATTCATACCCTTCAGTCTGACCTACATAAATCTCCCCTTATTAGACACTGTTCTGTCTCCCCAGTCCTGAGGGCCCAAGTTGGAGTGAATAAACTTTATGTCTCTAGTATTAACACAATGCCAGACGTATACAAACTACTCAGTGAACAGCTGTAAAAAACATCAAAAAATTAATAATCTGTTAATAATTCATAAAGTAAGATGTTTAACATACCAAATGATTTCACTTTAAATACAAATAATAAAGAATCTTAATTGAATATAAAATATTCAACGTACTTAAAAGGATATTAACTCAGGAAACAGTCTCCAGCATGAAGATAATTCATATTACTTATACAAATAAAAACATGTTTCAAAGATACTTGGAGTTCTTATGAATTTGGAGGTAGAAAATATCAAGGAAGAACTACATTAGTAAAACTTGTCTAAAATTACCTATACTGAAAGATCAGTAAATATTTAGGTGAAACAATCAGTATTATTTTACTTGGATGACAGTGTTTCACTTTGTGGTAGGAAGCAGGAGAAAAAAGGAAAGGAATCTAATGAAAAGAGTCAATGGATAATATAAGTAATCAGTGAAAACAATACTATTATCAAAATAGTCCAGGTATCTAGTATAGACACAATATTCCTTTATTTCTGTAAGTTTAGTAATACCTAAGCTTAAGTCTATTCTGAAGGAGATCAGCCCTGGGATTTCTTTGGAAGGAATGATGTTGAAGCTGAAACTCCAGTACTTCGGCCAACTCATGCGAAGAGTTGACTCATTGGAAAAAACCCTGATGCTGGGAGGGATTCGGGGCAGGAGGAGAAGGGGACGACCGAGGATGAGATGGCTGGATGGCGTCACTGACTCGATGGACGTGCGTCTGAGTGAACTCCAGGAGTTGGTGATGGACAGGGAGGCCCAGCGTGCTGGGGTCGCAAAGAGTCGGACACGACTGAGCGACTGAACGGAACTGAACTGAGGCTTAAGTTTTACAAAAAGATCTTTAAGAAAAGCATCATTAATAACACCCACTCTGTGAGATTGTGTGTATATGTGCTCTCATGTGAAAAATGAGAGCGCCACATACCTGTCTTTTGTTCCAGGATCCTGAGTTGTTCCAAGCTGGTAAAGAATATCTATCGTAGAATCAGAAGAGAGTCCATTCAATCTTCCAAAAAGTAAAGGGCTATTCAAATCTTATAAAAAGAGAGTCAAAAGGAAAAATTTGCTAAATAAGCAAACGAGATGAAAAGATTCGCTCAGTTTAATCTTATTCATTAAACAAAACTTCTATAAAATTCAATGACAACAGCAAATCAAACTTCAAAAATAATGAAGCCATACGGAATTTAATTTTGGAAACGGAATTAATCACAAACATCATAGTTCAAACATTATTTCTCTGCAGATATGTAAAAATTCAAATATCAAAATTAATTGTCACCTGTAGGATCACTGCCTGATGCTGCACAATTTCTCAGAAGAATGTCTATAAGCTTTAGGCCAATTCGAGTAGACTGAAGTCCTATCTTTACGAGCACAACCTCTATGTTGGGTGAATGCATTCCACAATACGGAGACATCGTAAGGCAGCACAAGTCTGTAGCAAATTAGCAGTAGGTGCAGCTGCACTTGCCATCATTCCTTCCAGATCACTTATGTGAGTGAGGCAATGATGTAATAACCGTAACCATCCAATGCTGAAATACAAAACACAGATCGGCCTATATGGGTTAATTTAAGCAGCTTCAATTACAGACTTCTCAAGTAGAAACTTTTCCAAGATCAAACAAAACATCTCCAAGATCAGCAAGTTGTGGATAGATTGTCATAGACAGACTGTCTTACTAAATTAAGTTATACACAGAAAGACAAAAATGACATGGTATCACTTATATGTGGATTATTTTTTAAAAAGGAGGGGGGGGGCGTACAAACAAACCTGAAACAGAGGCACGGATATAGAAAACAAACTTACAGTTACCAGGGATAAACTGGAAGACTGAGGTTGACATACACATATGGCTATATATGAAATAGATAACTACTAAGAACCTGCTATATAGCACAGGGAACTCTACTCAATACTCTGTAATGGACTACATGCAAAAAATCTTAAAAAAAAAAAAAAAAGGGAGTATGTGGTTTAAAAAAAAAAAAAGTGTGTCTTATAAAGCAGAAAAAATAACCAGCATGTTGTATTTCATAAGTAGGTAGCAACAATCTACGTTAAAAAAAGAAAATTTTTAGAATACTATAACATCAATAAGAGTTAAACACACAGTAAGTTTCCCCTATAACATACAAAATAAAAATATTTAAGTACAAGTCACATTTAGGAATTATGAACTTTCTTTTTATTTAGTCAGGAAATAGTTTTGTATATACATACATGCATAAATATAAGCTTCACAGGATCACAGAATCTCAAGACTGGAAAGACCTAGCAGCTTAAAAATAAGAAATTCCAATTTTTTTCCTCAGGTAAAACGTACAATAAAACCAATCTATAAAATTTTCAACCATCCAAATTTATCAGAAGAATGTAAATTAAAGGACACATTCAGGTCCTTCTTTGTTTGGTCAGTTTGTATCAATTCGTATGGTCAAATCAAAGCCTTTACTGACTGGCCAATACTCTTAAGAATTACTATATAACAGACCAGATGCTCATCTGTGTGATCAACTTGTTTGATTCAGATATACTCTTGGGGATAGGCATTTGGAAATGCTTACATAAGACTACAGTCCAAAGAAGTGGAACTCACACCCACATAAAGCACATCACAGATCATCTCAAGAATTAAACACACATGAATCTCAATTTTAACCAGCCTCAAAGTTCTGTTTCTATGCTATTATTCTTTATTACACTTAAAAAATTATGACATTATTTAGAAACCTATAGAACAAAGAATTTTCTAAACTCTAAAAAAAAAAAAAAGAAACCACAGAATAAATTTCATGAAAAGCACAGAAAAGTTTTTCTTAAAAATGAGAAACTGCATACCTTGTTTTGGATACCTGATCTTCAGAGGGAAGAAAGGGATTATTAACTGTTGCTGAAGAAGTGGTACCAAAGGCAGTGAGGCCTAGTAATTTGATCTGTGAAAGGCCTAGTGTGCTGGCATCTCGCGGACGATGGAGTCTAAGGCAGACTGCGGAAGCTACTTCAGCTTTCACAAGTTGAATTTTTATGTAGGTAAGTCCACTTGTGACAACAGGAGTGGACAATGGTAGCATGTTTACTCCATCTGCACTTACTTCTACAGACACTGAGGAGGGGCAGGCTACAGGAAGAGAAAAATGAACAACTACTAAAGAAAAAGTAAACTCAAGTTCATATTTTAATGGCAACTACAGTAAAATGGCAGCTTTCAGTTATATTCATTATGAATTCATAAGAAGAATATGTATACGCTAAGTCATACTTTGTCGCTTTCATTATAATTGATTTTGGACCTATTATATGAAATTTATAGTATAACAAAAATTGCACATAAAAAATTCTAACATTAACCTAAAAATCCAGAGTAACTGAAGACATGCATTCCACATACACTTCATTTTCTCAAAGAAAACAAAAACAGGCAATTACTCTATTATTTCTACTCTCAGAATTATCACCGCAAAATGGGGCATTTGATTAGTATGCTGTGGTTTACAGCTGTATATAATTTAGGAAGAACGTGACTGTAAAAGTACCTTTTCACAAACTCATTATTTCACTACTATCATATTGCTATGATTTCAAACACATTTGAGTTTAGAAATTGTTTTCACCTCTGATCCTTTTTTGCCTTTCAAAATTTAAACATTCAGAATATTTAAAATGATTTCCTGCTAAAATTTAAGGAGGCCAATGAAGTAACTGAAAAAGCAAGAGTTCCAGAAAAACATCTACTTTTGCTTTACTGACTATGCCAAAGCCATTGTGTGGATTACAACAAACTGTGGAAAACTCTTAAAGAGCTGGGAATACCAGACCACCTGACCTGCCTCCTGAGAAATCTGTATGCAGCTCAAGAAGCAACAGCTGGAACTGGACACGGAACAACAGACTGGTTCCACATTGGAAAAGGAGTACGTCAAGGCTGTATATTTTCACCTGCTTATTTAACTTCTATGCAGAGTACATCATGAGAAATGCCAGGCTGGATGAAGCACAAGCTGGAATCAAGATTACTGGGAGAAAGAATCCCAGGGATGAGGGAGCCTGGTGGACTGCTGTCTATGGGGTTGCACAGGGTCAGACACGACTGAAGTGACTTAGCAGTAGCAGCAGCAGCAGATATGCAGATGACACCAACTTATGGCAGAAAGTAAAGAACTAAAGAGCCTCGTAAAGAACTAAAGAGCCTCTTCATGAAAGTCAAAGAGGAGAGTGAAAAAGTTGGCCTAAAGATCAACATTCAGAAAATGAAGATCTGGTCCCATCACTTCATGGCACATAGATGGGGAAAGCATGGAAATAGTGTCAGACTTCATTTTTCTGGGCTCCAAAATCACTGCAGACACTGACTGTAGCCATGAAATTAAAAGACACTTACTCCTTGGAAGAAAAGTTATGACCAACCTAGATAGCATATTAAAAAGCAGAGACATTACTCTGCAACCAAAGGTCCGTCCATCTACTCAAAGCTATGGTTTTCCAGTAGTCATGTATGGATGTGAGAGTTGACTATAAAGAAAGCTGCACGCCGAAGAATTGATGCTTTTGAACTGTGGTGTTGGAGAAGATTCTTGAGAGCTCCTTGGACTGCAAGGAGATCCAACCAGTTCATCCTAAAGGAAATCAGTCCTGAATATTCTCTGGAAGGACTGATGCTGAAGCTGAAACTTCAATACTTTGGCCACCTAACGGGAAAAAACTGACTTACTGGAAAAAACCTTGATTCTGGGAAAGATTGAAGGTGAGAGGAGAAGGGGATGACAGAGTATGAGATGGTTGGATGGCATCACTGACTTTATGGACATGAGTTTGAGTAAACTCCAGGAGTTGGTGATGGATGGGGAAGCCTGGTGTGCTACAGTCTACGGGGTCCCAAAGAGTCAGACACGACTGAGTGACTGAACTGAACTGAACAAAATAATTGGGTACTGCAGTGGCAAAGAATCTGCCTATCAATGCAGAAGATGTGTTCAATCCCTGGGTGGCAAGATCCCTTACAGTAGGAAATGGCAACCTGCTCCAACATTCTTGCCTGGGTAATTTCAACAGAGTAGCCTGGTAGGCAACAGTTCACGGTGTCACAAAGAGTCTGACACTACTGAGCACACACACACAACGAAGTAATTAACTGGCAGTTGCTATGGGAAAATTCTTTCTCACAAACATGGAAGAATATTTAATAAATTCATCTATCAACTAAAACAACCTTTCAACCTTGATTTTAATGTCAACTATAAAATCAGGAAGTCACTTTTATTATATGCCAGTTATACCCCTAGTTTGCACAGAGAACTAGATAAGTCACATAATTTTTAAATTTAATCTAACCTTTCAAGGAAGTATTATCCACATTATATAATCTCTTTGACTCTATCAATACAAACTGATAAAAAGAGATTAAATAATCCAAACCCTCACACAGAATAAAGGGCACATTTTATGTTCAAGCCCATGTTTTAATTCTAAAGGCTATGTTATTTCCACAGGAATACACTGTATCTTAGTTTGTGCTCTGATCTCAAACCAAAAGTATTAAGCACACTTGTGTCAGAAAACATGTAATCTATTGATTTGTCATAATGTACAGAGTCCATCTTTGTAATGTCCTTCCTGTCCAAATTACTATGTGTAAATTCTAGCTACAATTCAAAGCCACTTTCTCCTTCCCAAAAAAGCAGCTGCCTCCTCATCTTAGATTATCGTCTAAGTCTTACACTGTTGGAGGTTATAATGACATATTTTGCCATGTAATATATTTATTTTTGACCTGCAAAACACTGCATTAATCTACTTTTTTTCTGTCATTTTATTTATTATATCTATCTTAATCAGGTATGTGTGGATTCTACAACTCTGTTAGGGTATAATAATAATCTAATATTGCAAATAAGTATAAAAATTTATTCTTCCAAATATGCCAGCGGTCTACAAAATTTCCCATAGATCTTCATTAAATTAAATAAGTGACATATGATAGCAATGAGAATCAATCAATGAAGATAAATGATTGTCACAACTTCAACAATTCTGTATAAATCATTATATTTATATTGAAAGAATTTGAGGACCATCACAAATGTAAAATATTTCTTCATGAATGCTTCAAAGAGTTCCTTCTTCTTTTAATGTATAACTTATTTTTTTAAATTCTTTACAATTAAATATTTCCCTTGCAAAGTTACAAAAAAATGTATTAAATGAAAATGCATCAAACGATGATACTTAAAACATTAAAAATTTAAAGGTCATAATATTCAAAATATGACACTCTACATATTACAATAAAAAATTCTTTGCAGAAGTAATTATCTTACAATGGGAAGGGAATCTATGTTAATTTCATATTACAGAGCTAGGACTGAGGACTAGAAAAACTAAGAAAGCTATCTACAGTTGTACAAACTGACTCATTTTGCCTTAATGCTATACTGCCATAAATTCGGGGGAAGGTAAAAGGCATAATAATATACACCTAGGATATATTTCCTTAAATTTCATCACACATTCTGTTTATTTCAGGGAATAGTCATGCCAATTCATTTGATGGTAAACGTGGTAATGTTAAATATTATATTAAACTGTTCAAAATTAAGCAATCTGGAAATTTTATCTAAGTTTATCACTGTTTGCTAAGTATATTTCTCATTTTAAATGCTTCTACATGTTATAGTTTATTTTAATGGTGGATCTTTAAACAAATTATTACTCACTTGCAAGAGATGCCAGGTGAGGTTGGATATGTATCTCTTTAAGGAGCACTGCTGCAGGAAGGTGAATGGTAAGGTCGCACCAAGCCTCCTCTGGCAGAAAGATGTAGGACCAAGCAGCAGAGCGAGCCCTCCTATGGGGGGGTGTGGCCTGTAAAAGCACCTCAGCTGGTTGGGCAGTGGGACTGCTAGATGTGATTGTACCTACAGAAGTATTTCAAATAAAATAAAAACTTGCAAAAGAAACCTAATAAAGCATCAAGAACTATTCAAATCACAATAATTACACTAGAAAAATTAGCTAAAAACATGAATAGTTAATATTATGAATGCATTTAATATACTTAGCATAATTTGTCACAGTATTCACAAATAATCAGGACATCCAGTCAACTGGCAAGGTGACAAGTTCACTGTTAACTGCTGCCTAATTTCTATATACTAACATGTCAAATGAAAACTAAACAAGCAACAACAAACCGAGCACAGTTATTCTCAAATGATTTAAGTAATAAGCAATGTTCAATACAGCCTTGAAAATAAAATATACTTGATAATAAAAAATAAACTTGAAAATAATCATCTTTAATCTAAATTGTCAATGTTTATGAGTTACAAATATGAAAAGAAAAATACAGAAAGATACTATGTAGACTGAAAAAATGAATAACTATATAAATTTTAAACTTCATTTTTTAAAAAAGCACTCAAAATAAGAAGGAACAAGGTTTGTAAAACAAACAGTTATACTGAAAACTGACATAAGAATCTATATTACCTAGTTTCACAAATTGTGTCTATTTAAACTCAGAAATAAAAAGAAATTTTGCTACTAAAAACAATAAAAACTTCCTTCTAATCAGTAGACAGTCTGGAAAACTAGTGCCTTTAAAATCAATGGTTTATAACTAAAATGGTGATATTATAACACAATCAACTTATTTTGACAACTACTTTTGCCTCAAAGCAGCCAATAAACTATTAGTTAAATTCACACCCATAAGATGAAATAACTGTTTTCTTACCCAGGGGTGCAAAGTTATGGATCCCTTCTGCATTGTCAGGCTCAGAAGCTAGGATTCTTGTTTTCAAAGTGCTGTCAACAGCTTTATTGGGACCAGAGTCAAGAAATTTCATAATAGTTGATACCATACTTCTGGCAGTGTTTACAATAGCCCTTGTACTAGTAACCATATTGTTGCAAATGAGCTGAACACCACCTAAATTTATAAAAAATACTAAATTAAAATTATCTCGACACAGATGATTTGACACCAAGTCAACTCTCACAGAAGACTATCAAAATAAGAACCCGCTGTACTACTTAACGATCACACCTAAATGGCAGGTTTGGAAATTTCGCCTTACCCATATCGTGGAACGCTTTCAAGGCATCACTAGTATCCAGTACTCTCAGAATGAACCACAGCAATGGCTCAGATAACTGGCAAGTAGCAAGAGAGCCCTGAAACAAACCACACATGTATGCTGTGAGTTTAAAAGGGGGTTGATTTACTATGAAGTGCGTTTCACTGAATACGACATTCTTTTATATTTAATTATTATAAAATGGTAAACTTAAATCACTTAATATAAAATGTCTGCTAAAATATTTAAGAAATCTTGCCTGCGTCAGAAGGTCAGTGAACAGTCTCCTCTGAACTCAGCACTTTCCGTGTCTGTCTTTACCTAGCATTATCATTTTCTACCTTAATGTGCACTCATTTCCTTTTCCACTAGACAGTACTTTCCTTTGAAAATGTAGCCTTCTCAAATATTTATCTCTATATCTTCCAATGGGGAAATATATATACAGATTCAATACATATTTATGAAAATGATAATTATATAATGACATAAAAAGATTCCTTAAGAAATTATATTTTAAAATCTGCTTTTGGGAAAAAAAATAGTAAATAGACTAAAAGGTAAAATAATCACACTGGCTCTTAAATTCTCATTTTTGAAAAGGAAATTTAAAAAGTAATAACATTCTAACCTATTTCTCTTTTAAAATTACTCTAACCCCTGTTAACTGAAAGGAAACTAAATATGCAACTTAAGCTTGAAACAAAAGACTCATACTAAATTTTCATATATACGTCTATGTAGAACATGTTGGTATTCAATTATATTATTTCTAGGGAAAAGGAAAGAACTACTTCCTAAGACAATGGAAAGAAAATCTTAAAATTTAAAAACATTTTACTCTTACATCACTACAGTTAACTTTGACAATTTCAAGGAAACTTTTCAACTTGTATTATTAATCTACAGTTCTCATCTGCTGGTTCTATTCATTTTCCAACATATAACTAGAATACTCTATTTGTCTCTGTCTTACAGATAATTCTCTGCTCCCATTGCTATTTACTACTTAAATCATTGCAATTGTTGCTGGATTGAACTTACTTGTCTCCCCATATATCCACAGGCCATGTAGGTTAAAATTGGCTGCAGCATCATATGAACTGTAGATGCTTTTTTACTAAGAGTTGTCAGTATGGTGAACAGTCCATCCCCAACTGATATGGCATCTAACCCACCATGAAAGTTTTCATGTTTAGTGAGATGTAATCCACTTGCCCCTAGTTTAAATAAAAAGTTTACAGATTTTTTAAAAAGCAAATCCTTAAAAACCAATAATAATTAAAATAGAGAGTCTTACAAGCAAGCCATTTTTACCCCAAACCACTGAAGGATGCATACAAAATAGCTGTGTGTGGGTCCGCATGTTGTGTGAATATATACATATACACATGTCTAGATTAAAATACCTAACATAACATTCAGTAGAGAATGATTTTTGGTTATATTTTAATAGAAGGTATGTCTGTTGTTGGTAACAATATAAAAAAGTCGTTCTATCACACAACTGAGGACACATTATACATATCAAGAAGAAAAGCTGAGAAAAATAACTGATACTATTATGCAACTACACTTTAAAACTTTTAATCAAGAAGACAATAGTTTTTTTTCCCTTACATGAAGGAAGAAATACTAATAAGCAAAATTATATCAGGAATGGATTTTGTCACAAATTACTGAAGCTTAATTATTTTAAAATAATTAACATATTAGCTTTCAAAGAAGTAGAAAAGAAAGAATATATAAATTTTACATTGATGTGTCACTGAAACTGTTAAAACTTGAACAAAAATTTATACTTTACATAAGAAACTGTAAGTAAATAAAATTTACTCATTCCCTAATATGAAATCTGATGTCTAATTCATGTTTAAAATGTTAGAGATATACGACTATAAATTATGGTGCCTAGCTTACAAAACTGCTTCCTTTTCTTAATTTAATTCCATACAAGTTATTTTGTTAGTATTTTCCAATTTAAAAATTTGACACTTAAAAATTTTCAACTGATGTATGCCACTCTACAGAAGTTTTAACTAATAACAAATCAGTCAGGCTAAGATGTTTACAATAAAGTAACACTGTATTGTAGAGTAAAAAGAAAATGAATTCATACATTGCTAAAGGAAAGAGATACAGTACTAGAAACAGGTTTAAGATTAATATTCTCAATACGTACCAATTATCATCGCCATGGCACTGCTATTACACAGGCCCAGAGCAGACAAAATCTGGCTCATAATCTGCTGGTTGGCTAACACTAAGTCAGCGACATATGCAGGTGGTCCTTGAATACTACTAGTGCTTCCATTACCATCTTTGCCTCCTGAAACTTTTTCTTCATCTGAAACACTGTCTGTCGTATTGGTGGTCACAGGCACTCTTGCACTGTATTCCCTATTGCCCGAAAGAGGCAGCTGAACTAAAATGTTAACCAGTTTCAGCAAATCAAACATGAGTTGATCTCTTGTCATTTCACCACAAACTGCTTTTGCATCACCTGGACGAATGAGGTTGGCAAAGAGTCCCCCAAGCATGCTCGAGCACCCACTGAGCTATCTGATCCACTTCGAGACATGACTTTGTCTGAGCAAGTGATATAGTGGTGCACTAAAAAAGTGACAGACTCTATCACAGCAGAAATAGTACTAACGGAAACAACTTCAAAATTCTGCTCCAAAGTGAATTCTAAAAGCTTTACTTGGGCATCAAGTGGTCCTTGGCCTGTCTGGAAGGCACCCCTGCAGAAAAAGGGAGAGGATTAAAAATTAACCCATTTTAAATTGTTTTGAAAGAGGTAACCACCAGAATACAAGAAAGCTAGACAATAATTAAACTCCTGGTATTCACTTTGCAGCAGAGTTTCCCACTTTTCCTGCATCCTTCTTGTTCTTACCTCCATTTTATCATATAAAATAAAAAATAAGTTTCCTTCCAAATAGAAAACTGAAGAACAAGTAAATCAAAGAGGTGATTTTGAAGCCAGACTAAAATAATTATATATCACAAGGCACTCCTCATAATGAATGAGCTCTGTATTGTTAGGACCTCAAATGTTGTTAAACATTTCTTACTAATCTTGATTTTCATAAATTAGGATTGAACCAATTCACTCTTAAACATCAAACTGAATACTCTCAAGTGCTGCTTATGCTTAAGATATAGAAAGCTGGAAAGATCATTGCCCCCTCAACTTAACAATTTAAAAAAAAGCCAAATTAACTCTAAAGTCATAACTTTTCTTGAACCCATCAGAGAGCTGAGGATACAAAAAAAGACTGAAATCCATGAAAAGATAGGCATCTCCAGGAGGTGGAATATGAGCATTGGGTTTCCTGTGGCAAAACTTAGGAAGTCAAGATGCAGGCAACATACGTAAGTGTAAGAAGAATTCAGCTAAAATATTTAACAAACTGTTACTCCAGGTATGTAAGGGTGGTAACACTGAGCCCTGAGAACTCACATTCATTCACAGGCACCCTCCTTTTAACATCCCCCACACACACCCTGCCCTGGGCATCCATTCTATCTGGCTGTTCTGAGTTTTATACTTTTATAAACTGAAAAATGTAAGTAAAATATTTTTCCTGAGTTTTGTGAGTCTTTCTAGCAAATAACTGAACCAGAAGAGGGATTGTGAGAACTCTTGAATTTGTAATGAAATCATACAACAAAACTTCAATTTCATGTTTTCCAATTACATGTATGCATATCATAACATCACATTTTTAGGTTTTGTGAATCTACTCTTTCCCACACTTATGCTTCATCATTGCACAAACACTATGAACAAGTTCAACTATCACATTAGTATTTTAAAATAGCTATAAAGGAGGAAGAAAACACCAATGAGGATAAAATTTTCTGCCACCATGAAAAAATATCTCTATATAAATTTTTTGCATTAATTCTTATATTAGGCTGAAGGCATTTTGCTATGGATCTATTTAAAATAACCATTATTATGAATAAATTATTAATGTATGCTATTTAAATAAATTATTTTTAATATTTTATTAATTATTTTATAATATTATAAACCACACCTTTTTCTAACTTCCAGTACTTTGAAACTAATTGTTAGAGAGTGATGTAATCTCCAAGTTATTTCAAATATTTTCAAATATACATTAAAGTATTTTAAAACTTCACTGGCACTTCCACAATGAAATTAAATAATAAAGATAGCAAACAGCATTTTTAACTTCTTCCTGATTATCAGTGGCAACTTTTGAAATAAACATAATAGAGTCTGGTTTGTTCATAATGTTTTTTTTTCCCCGTAATTTTAAATAAGATAATACAGTTAATATTTCATTAAAAGTTTTTCTCAAAAAGCAATGTTGGCTTTTATGAAGTATCTTATAGTATGATGAAATGATTTGTTAATATGATATATAGTATATGATATTGATGTATTCATGCATTTTAAGAATCAACCCATTATGGTCACAGTTTATTCTTTTTAACCTACTGCTTGACTTTGGTAATAAATTTTATTTAGGATTTCGATTCAAGATTAATATTTTTCTTTTTTAAGATATCTTTATCAAGTATGTCTCAAATAAAATTACTATAGCTTTAATTCCTTACCTTTATTCTAGAATAATTTAAAGAGCTTCAAGTAAATTTCAGGTAGAAGGTTTATAACTACTAATCTATGAACTCATTATTCCATTAACAATAGAAGCAGCTTAGGATCCGGGAGAGCCATAATGAAAAGAAAACAATCAGGAAACATATCAATAAATCTTTCCCTCTTAATTCTTGGTATCATCCTGCTTGTCTATCCCCAGATAAACTCCCAACAAATGATAAGAGAAAATTTATTTGGAGGATTACCTATTGCTTCTATCAATACATCAGGAATATATGTCAATGACATTGAAATTTACCTTTCTGTTGAAAGTATATGAATTAGCTTGAGCAAAAATTCACTGAATATCTGAGGACATGTTGAAGAAAGATGCACTTGCAACCGGGTAAGAAATTCTTGCATAGCTTGCGTAGCTGTCGGACCAACCTGAAGAAAAATGTGATTCTACTGAAAACTGCCTGCTGATTCCATTTACTGGATTATTCATTTAAAAGTATCAAGTGTTAAGAGCCATATGGTTGAAACTTCTCATTGCAAAAACAAAAATATTAACAGTGATAGCATGAAACCAACTAAGCTTTTAGGTCTTGATATAAGCTTTTAGGTCTTTAAATTGAAAATTACAGATTCTATAGTCAATATTTTTCCATTATGTCAGACTTATTTAATTCAATACAGAAAAAGACCCAACTAAATTACACAAAAAAATATCTCTACAATGCTTTCAAAAGGACAAAAAAATGTGATTTTCACAATCTTAATTATTCCATTTCAACAGACAGGCTAAGTGATCCACAAAAGGTCATGCTTCTAATGACTACAAGAGCAAATACTAAAATGAATGGAGGGAAGCTCTCCAAACAAAAACCATAGAGCTAAAAATAAACCTGCAGCAATCTGCAAAAGAAAAATAAAAAGCTTTTCAAACTTCTATCTCTTCAGTGAAAAAAACTATAGTGAGAGCTACACCAAGTACCCTGAACTATGTGTTGGAATATTATATCATAAACTCTACAGGAGTTTTGGAAAAAAATGCAATGTAGTTCTCAAAACCATTTTAGACAAACTTCATTTCTAATTCTGAGCATAAAAATCTTAACATTCATAACAAAACTCCCTATTATAAACCAAAATATCTGTGGAAAGCCTGATCTTGAATAACTTTTATTCTGCCTTAAAAAAAAAAAAGTGGGGGGAGAGGAAACACACTATCTTCTATAGTGGTATGTTCTCTGACACGTAGGCTCTACCATGAACTAGGTGTATAATTGTGGGCAATGCAGATAACGCACATTTTCTCATATGTAAAATAAAGAAGCTGGAATAGGTGATTTCAGGAATTCTCACATTCCATTCATGCAATCTTTATGTATAATAATCACTTGATAACATGCCTCTGCCCCCCCCATCAAAACTCTGGGCCAATCAAACTACAAATAGTCTTTTCTTTTTTCGTCTTTTTCTTTCATTTATTTTATGATGATCTACAAAATTTAAGTCTATTCTGCAGTATGACAGTACTGACTAAATGCACCCAACAGAATTTAAGCTCCAAGAATGGCAGTCTCGTTAATTACATAAATCTCTAGCACCCAGAACAGTACACAGATCTTACACATAGATAAGCACACAGCTAAGAAATAAAAGATAACCTTGCAAAACATTTATGAATAATCCACTAGAAAGATACTATGAACAGTGAATATATTTTATTTGAAAAGAAATATAATGAAGGAAAAATAGTTTTTAAAGCAGTACAACAGAAGCGTGAAAGTGAAGTCACTCAGTCGTGTCCGACTGTGTGACCCCATGGACTGTAGCTTGCCAGGATCTTCCGTCCATGGGATCCTCCAGGCAAGAATACTGGAGTGGGTTGCCATTTCCTTCTCCAGGAGATCTTCCTGACCCAGGGATTGAACCTGGGTCTCCAGCATTGTAGGCAGATGCTCTAACCATCTGAGTCAATTGATATAAAGAAATATCTGTGGTTAGACTAAAAAAGCTTGTAAGTTTTAATATATCTTTTTTTCTGAATTAACAAAAGCAGTATTTATCTTTTGCCTTTCAGGTTTGAGATGTAATTGACACATGGGACTGTGTAAGTTTGAAGTGTACAGAATAACGATTTGACTTTCAGACACAATGAAATGATTACCACAGTAAGTTCGGAGAACATCCATCTCATACAGATACAAAATAAAAGAAAAAACTTTTTTCTATATAAGTCGCAAGATTTACTCTCTCAGCAAACTTTCATATATAATATACAGAGATGTAAATTACATTTATCTTGCTGTACATTACATCCCTAGTACTTGTCTTATAACTGGAAGATTTTGCCTTCTGGTTACCTTCATCCCATTCCCCCAACCCCTACCTCTGATCTTTTCTTCTATGAGTCTGTTTTTGAAGTGAAATTCACCTACAACACTATTTAGATCCTGGTGTACAACAGTGATTTGATATTTATATACATTTCAAAATGATCACCACAGTAAGTCTAGTTACCATCTGTCATCATAAAGATATTGCATTATTATTGACAATATGCCCCACGCAGTACATTTTATACTGGTGATTCATTTATTTTGTACCTGGAAATTTTTACCTCTCAATTTCTCTCACCTCTTTCTCTCATCTTTCCCACCCTCCGACCCCAATCTCCCATTCAGGCAACCACCTGTTTGTTCCCTGTTTCTATGACTCTACTCACTTTTATTACCTTTGTTCATTTGTTACGCTTTTTGAGGTTCCACATATAAGTAAACTCAAAGCATTTCTCTTTCTCTGTTTTACTGCACTTAGCATAACACTGTTTAGGTCCACTCACGGCAACTTTTTGTTTTTTGTTGAACAAAATATTTAATATTATAAAAGAATTAAGTTAGGTGACTTCTCAAATCTTGACTGTAGAGGTCATTAAACATAATACATTATTTTTAAAATATCTTTAAAACTCTCAAAGTTTTGAAATGCTTTCCTAACATTTAAGTATTTGTTTAGAAAGTTTCACAAATAATACAATATAACACCAAAAATGTATCTTGCATAAAAATCAAGTAATTCCAAGAGAAAACTTACTACCTGCTATATTGTTTCAATACAGCTATTATCATTATAAATAATTCAAAACATTTTATTACATTTATACATAGAAAGCCATCATTTAATACCTTAGCAATAAAAATTTTACATATTTAGGTACTTTAAAATTTATTTTTCAAACAAATTTACTATATCATCTAAGCCTATCTCTGGTTTTCAAAAATCATATACCTGTGGACTGTGTTGATTTGTTCCATGTGGACTTGTGCCAGAAAGAAATTTCACTAAAACATGAATCAGGTTTGCATCTGAAACCAGCAGATGGGCAGTACTCTCCTGAGTTCCAATGGCACTACTGGAACCAGCTATAAAGCATTAAAGAAAAAAGTTTTCAATAAGCAGTCTGAAACAATGGAAACTGCAGTATTTAAAACATCTCTTGGTTCAAAGAAAACTCATATATTCCTGGTAGTTACTAAAAACAATCTAAATCTCTACTGTACTGACTGAGCCTCACTCTCTATTTTCCTCTACTACAGATCTCTTGCCTCCTTTCTAGCAGGGAAAAATATCTAGTTTAAGGTATATCTTATTCAGTACACAGACAAGTCGAAAAGAAATAATTAAATGCTTACTGTCCTTTTGGTCAGCCTATTCTTAGTAATCACTGCCCCTTTCTAGAAATAAAGATTTATTTTTCAAATAAAGTTTAACCCAGATAAACTGAGGCAAAATTTATTCATTTTAGCAGGTTAGCTACATAAAGATTGTATACTGTTAAGGTATATACTGACAATACAACAGTTTTTTGAAGTGAACAAAATACTCGAGTCAAGTCTATCGTCAGCATCATATAGAAACTCAAAGTCTTAGTGGTTTAGCGTGTTAGAATCTTTGCGAGCCCATGGACCGTAGCCTGCCAGGCTTCTCTGTCTGTGGGATTTTCCCGGCAGGAATACTGGAGTGGGTAGCCATTCCCTTCTCCAGGGGATCTTCCTGACACAGGGATTAAATTGGGTCTCTGAATTTCAGGCAGATTTTTTACCATCTGAGCCACCAGGGAAGTTTCGTTCTTAAAAGGTTCAAAAATTAATTTTACTATCTTAACTTAAACAGGAAATAAAGAAGTAGGGTAAAGAAAGTAGGAAACTATTAGGAGTTTAGAATCTGAGAAGAAACAATTAGATTCCATGAAAACAGATTTTAGATGTGAAAAGCACAAACTGAGGTATCTAGTCATATATGTTGATGAATATATTAATGAACAAACCATTTTCAAGTGCTAAGTTACTTTAAAAAGAATAACCAGCACAAGACACAGGCTAACATTAAATACTTGATTTTGTACTCTAAAAGTAATCAATTTTTAAAAGTAGAAGTTTTTAGGAGGTAAAAATATAATTTAAATTTGTAATTATAGATACATGAGCGGATATAATCAAAGTAAAGCAGCACAAAGAACAAGACACATTAAGAACAAGTCTAACAGAGACACAGTCAAATAAGAAATTCAATCATTTTCACAACTATTTCACTTCTTAGAAACATCTTTTTAAGAACCTGATAGCAAGAAAAAAAAAATGTTATGTTAGAGATATAAAGGAATGTCTGAACTTACGATTAAGCTGCATGTTTGTCATGAGAGTTAGACTATGAAGCACAAGGCACCATGTCCGGAGCAACGTATTGGGATACCAAGCTAACACCGTGAGAAAGCTGGTTATTGATGCTATTGATGGAAAAGAGAAAGGGGAAACTTTCACTCAGAAATAGCAAATGTTTACTAAGAACTGAAACAAAGAGAATTTAAAACCATGACATTATTTTTAAGATCAATTCACTAGTGTCCTCAAAACATAAATAAGAGTTTCCCATTAAATATAACTAAAGCATTAGAGTCAGCAACATTTTATGTCTAGGTTTAAAGCTCATTCCATGACAACTAACATGTCATCACTACACATTTGTCATCCTTTCCAAACTACAGGCTATATATGATATGTGTTTTACTAAATATCCTCATTTTCTGCAAAATCAAAAACTGAAATAATAGGGCATCCTAGAAAGACAGGGGTGGGGCAGACCATTCAAAATCAATGCAACTTCCCTGAAAAGCACAAAATAAAACAATAGCTAAGTCACCTACAAGGCCTACATAAGAAGCACGTGTGGCAGGTGGAGAAATGAAAAAAGGTATTAAAAATAAGCAAACACAATATAGAGCACTTAATCGTGCCCTTAAAACACCAAGTAAAATGGCTGATTCCAGATCCCAGGCAGGAAATATATATAGTCTGCAACACGTATCATATTAAAACCTAAAAAAGATGTTGTGTATTTCACAAAAACCAAAACAATCTAAAAAGAAAGCATCTTACTGACTACAAACAACATAATTTCAGCATCAATAAACAATGATTATGACAGAAACATAAGAAACTTCACAGAAAAAGCACAAAATAAAATAATCATGAACTTGTATTTATCAAAGAAACTAAGTGGCCTAGATTATATAATCTACTTGTGAACCAATTAAGTTTAAAATTTAATTTTAAAATACAAAAAATTTACAACGCTTTTTCTGCTTCCATTACACAAACTGTACGTCCAAAGGGTGACATGATAGTATATTAAAGGAAGTTTCTCTTTATGGAAGTATTGATATTTCAAGATAAATTAAAAAAGGAATAATAAAACTAGACTATTTTCATTCAGAAACTTCCTGTGAATGGCTAGTAATTCTAGGCATTAATTATCATTGCCTACTAACAACACAAAAACAAATAACCTATGATACTGTCTTTAAATAACAAAAACTCAGATTAAGCTCCATGTCTAACTATCAAACAACCATTTTTTGACCAAAAAAAAAAAAACCTCTGCAAAGGAATAGGAAAAAAACACATAGGAGGAATTTTAAAACATAATTAAAATGTGCAGACCCTCTACAGATTCCATCTTAAATAAACAAAAAAGTTTTAACTGTTTAGACAACTAGAAATTTGAATACTGACCAAATATCTGATGACAGTAAGAAATAATTAATACTTCTTACCCTTGTTTATGTAATGTTTTTCACAATAATAAAGTTTAAAAAAGGGATGGGAGCAATATTAATAACAATAATCATTAATACAGTGAAACACATGGAAACCTAATAATTAACGTAGGGCTGGCTCCTATAGAGACAATGCCTATATAAACAGGACCAGGAGGCAGCACAGCTGTCACTAAGGCTGGGACAGGCCATATGAGGGCCATGTGCGATGCACATCTCCAGAGAGAAAGAACCAAGAATAAATAATTTTTACTTTTCTTTAAACAGATTCCTACAACCAGAGCTGAAAGCAAGTTCTACTCCTATTGAAGGATATTATTCAAGTCCTGTAATTCCCACATTTCTGCATTTCTCAAGAAAAGAACAAAATGAATGAACACAACTTCTACAAAAAAACTGACATCCTTCTCCAATCTACTAATTCTCTATAGAGTTACTGCACATTTTAAAAAACACCAGTTACAAAAGAATAGCTTATGGGACCTCCCCGTGGTTAAGAATCCGCCTTGCAATGCAGAGGACGAGAGTTCGATGCCTGGTAGGGGAACTAAGCCCAAATGCCCCAAGTAGAGAGTCCATGCACTGCAACAGAAGATGCACAAGACGCAACAAAAATCACACAGTGAAGACCCTGTGTGCCACAACTAAGACCCAGCGAATAACCCTGCCACAGCCAAATGAATAAAGAATTAAAAAAAAAAAAGAATAGCTTATGAGCAAGACAATACTTTAAGGAAATACAATGTAAAGATTAACAGAACACTGTAGAGTTTACGTCTGTGTTATACACAGACATAATACAGATCATACAGTTTTCTGTCCTCTTTCCTGCTAATTAATAAGTTACTATATTTAAAAAGGTGGTTTTTTTTTTTACTAAAACAGTACAAGCATGATAAAGATTATTAACCTGATCATTTTCTTTTTAACTTACTTTATGCTGTTAATGACATAGCATAAATGTCACCTTGATTTATATAAATGTTTATATATAAATTTTATATGGTTTTATATGATTTATATAAATAAAATATTTATATATATAAATCTTACCTTGATTTAATGTAATGACAGGTATTCGATTAGCATTATATAAAAAAATGTCTGCTCCATTTTCTTTGTTTCCAGATGAACTAGAATTCAGACTCAATGTGAGCCACAGCTGGAGAAGTGATTCCAACTGAAAAACATTGGAAATTGACAGAAAGAAAATGTACCCATGATATTATGAAATAGCATGTAAACAAAAAAACTTATGTATGAATCCTTATGGTTATGAGTAAACAATCTGTCAATTAAATACTATTTTTGGTTACTTCAATTCAGGTGAAGAGCAAACATCTTAAAAATCTAGATCAAATGAAATTTAATTGAATTAAAATTTATAATTTAACAAAAAGAAATGTTTTACTAAATTAAAAGAGGTGACGCAAGTCTTTAAATACAGGTGTGTGTATAATATACAGTTAGAACTAAAGAAGTTTAAAATCATAAAAATAATAAAGAACCTATCACTGATGAACTGTGGTTAATTAAAATACCTCCAAGATTTTTCCATCTGAGTATGACAAAGAAATCATCACTGTTTGATTGAGACTTATCTTTCCAGTTATTTCATCTTTTCCAGGCCAGCAATAATGTCTAAAAATATACCATTTCTCCTGAAGTCATACCTGAACATGATGGACTTGAAGCATGGAAAAAAGTTTGTTGAAACAAACATTTAACATCGGGACAGATGATAACTGTACAATAAGCTGGTTGGACTGGTTTGTTGCTTGTAAGCCCCCTAGAAGTGAATCATCTGTTCCGGTGGGAGACTGTGATACTGAAAATGAAACACAATTGTGATTTTATCACAAAGTAGCAGGAGAAATGTTACCTAGCTATTAATATGTACAGTTAAGTGAAGGTTTTTTTTAATTAAAATTGCATTTTTTTAAAATGATTCAGCATTACATTGTTTGAAAACATGGTTTTACAACATTACTTAAAAGTTCAAAAGAAAAATCACCACAAAGAGAAGCTCCCTAATTCACAGCACTTGTCCACAAAGGGAAAGAACCTTACTCTCTAGCAATTTCTATCTGCAATTTTCTCCTAATTAATGAAAGGGAGGAAAAAAGGGAAAGAAAGAAGACCCTTGCCTATTTCTTGAGAAGATGGCTTTAGAACAATCTAGACTCTAATCCATTGATTCTCAACCTTAAATGGCTTTAAACACTAAAATTGTCAGGGAACTACTGAAAAATTCTGATTCGAGGATACACACACCAAACTAACTGAGTATAGATTCATGGTGAGCAGAGAAATAAAGAGATGCTAAGAGAACTTTCTCATGTATTTAGAAAGTTTTATACTAAATGAGGAACATAAGCTTTGGGCAGAAGAATAATCAAAAGAGACTATATCAAGAAGCAGAATACTACACCAATTCTTAGGTTTTTCTTATTTTTTCTGTACTTCCTAAGGCAAGAAAAAATGAAAAATGCAAACCAAAAGAAGTCAACTTTACATAGGAAGATCTGAAAACCCAAATTTCTCTATTGAAATGAATTCTGACTCTCCTTCAAAAGATATGACATGCTTCCTAGGTTCTAAATAGTATCCCTATACTTTTATTCATCACCATGTCCCACCACATTTTCATTTTTCTTGGCCTGAGAAAAGTAAAAACATCACCATCTCCCTAGCACAGCTCCACCTTAAGGTGGACAGGCTGCTCTCTTAACTGTACTCACGTGGCAGAGGGGGGATCTACTGAAGTCTAGCACAACATCAACAGTCAGCAAACTGTGTCCTTTGGCCAAATATGGCAGGCCACCAGACTCTGTAACACTGTTTTCAAATAGCCAAAGCTATTCATTTCGGTATATTTTGAGCACAGCTGCTTAAGTCAGAGTAGAGCTACAAACACAATGCACGGCCCCAGAGAGCCTAAAATGTTTACTATCTGGTCATTCAGTATGAAAAGTTTTTCTTCTTTTGCTATAGATAATTAGGTAGTAAGTCGTCTCAATTCTGTAGTTCAATCAGACCCATTTGGCTATCATCATGATATGTCTTTCATCTTCTTTATATGTCCTCAAGGAAGATAAAGATGTTACTATCAAGAAACTCACTTTATCATAAATTTGGATATAATGTGACAAACTCCTAGGCAGCTGGCTATACAGGTTTCCCCAAAAATGTCATTAACCTCACACTACCACAAATAACAAAAACATGACTCAAGTTTTTGGACTGAACTTAAGACCACTACATGGAGGTGTTCTGTTCCCCTTCCACTCTCTGAATTCATTAATCTTCTGTATTATCTCTCAACTTGTTACTAAATTAGCAAGGGAGAATTTAAAAATCTGTCACTGGTAGTTCCCTGGTGGTGCAGTGGATAAGAACCTGCCTGCCAATGCTGCAGGAGACACAAGTTCAATGTCTGGCCCAGGAAGAATCCACGTGCCATGGAGCAACAAAGCCCGTGTGCCACAACTACTGAGCCTGCGCTCTAGAGCCTGAGAGCCGCAACTAATGAGCCTGTGAGCCACAACTACTGAAGCCTGCATGCCTAGAGCCTATGCTCCACAACAAGAGAAGCCCATGCCTGTAAAAAAGAGTGGTCGCTCGTCACTGCAACTAGAGAAAGCAACAAAGACTCAGTGCAGCCAAAAATAATTTTTAAAAAATCCACTGAGTACATCTGACGATAATCAAGAGATAAACTGTTAAGTATAATACTCTAAGAGTGGTGACTTTTACATACATGTAGGAGATGTATTTGTTAATGCCTGTAAAATGGAATCTGCTTCCAGGGTAGACATCATTTTCAGCATAAGTTCTGCTTG
Organism: Aepyceros melampus; assembly: GCA_006408695.1. Taxonomy (NCBI): domain Eukaryota; kingdom Metazoa; phylum Chordata; class Mammalia; order Artiodactyla; family Bovidae; genus Aepyceros; species Aepyceros melampus. The sequence goes on from SJXQ01001040.1 coordinate 77,693, forward strand.
TTGTTCAAGTCCAACTTCTAGGCGAGCATCTAGGGCTACAAAAAACAATTAAAAAACAAAAGCCATTTAATAATTATTATTCATGTCCTACTTCCTACAACAAAATGTTGACATCTGAGCCCCGAACAGGGTGAGGAATGCATCTTCCCATCAGAGCAACCTGGCACGGGCACCAGAGGAACAGCAGGTAACAGGATCTGGGCAAAGGAGGCTAGAGACGGACAGAGAGGCAGCCCAAGTAAGGGAAGCAATGAAGTGGAAGCAAGTATATTAAGGGGAAGGAGAATCAGGCACTTGACTATCAAGAGAAAAGAGAAAAATGAACAAAGGAAAAATGAAGGCTACGTAGTTAGATTGCAGTTAGATTAACTGATATATCAATGTAAACTTGCGGCATGCTAGATAGACAAACAAATACAGAAAAAAATATAAACACAAATGTGTGTACACATTCCCAAATTTGTCCATCAAGAGACCATGGAACAGCCCCAAGTTAGCAACAAGTATATCTAGTACTCAAACCTTGAATTCTTCCACTAAAAGGTTTTAAAATATCTTTTTTGTTCATGAAGTGGCTAATTCTCAGTCTGGAAAAGGGAAAGTAAATGATGAGCTTGGGGCATCTTGTTATCTCAAAAAAGCGAAATGTTCAAAGAAAGATGAGGACATGTCAAAAAAAAAAAAAAAAGAGAGAGACCAATTTAAAGGAGATATCACTGGTCAAATCAGGGCAATTTAAATATCAAAATAAATAATGATATGTGAATTTACCTAATGCATAGAACTATACACTCAAAAATGGTTAAAATGGAAAACTTTATGTTCCCTATATTTTAGGACAAATAAATAATGGATATAACAAATTATAACACACTGAATAAAAAAAGGAAACCATTGGTCTATTTAAAAGTAAATGAATAAACTATTAACTTCTTTTTAAAAAAATAACAGTTTCCAAGTATTCTTCTGTCACTCCAACCAATCAAAATTCTTTTTGCAAAAGGGAAAAGAATAATTTTTCACTGGAAAATTTTGATAGACATGTCTTTTATCAAGTAATCACACTGAAGACCACCAGCAGTGATCCAAATTAAAACCATGAGCCACCTAACAGGATGCAGTAAGAAAAACCTGACACTACAGTTTCCTAGTATTATTGCCAAAGTCACATAACCAGAATCTAATCATGAGGAAATAGCATACAAACCCCAACTGAGGGAAATTCTACCAAATAAATGGCCTATAATCTTCAAAAGCACCAAGACCATGAAAGTCACTCTGAAAAAGTGTGGCAAACTGAGTAACACTGAAGAGATATGGTAACTATAGTTCACCCATGAAAAACACACTTTGAACTGCACAAGTCAACTTACACGGATTTTTTTCAATAAATATATACTACTCAATCCACAGATAGCTGAATGCATGGATGCAAAGGGCTTCCCAGGTGGCACTAGTGGTAAAGAACCTGTTTGATTCCTGGATTGGGAAGATTCCCTAAAGGAGGGCACAGCAACCCACTCCAGTATTCTTGCCTGGAGAATAGCTTGTTATTCTGCTGCAGCCATTAAGGTCGCACAGAATCAGACACAACTTAAGTGTCTTAACACACACACACATACACACACACACACTCAAAACTTTGGAGAGAAAGAACCAACTGTAAAGTTACACACAGACTTTCAACTGTTTGGGAGTGGGCCACTCTACTCCCTTGTTACTCAAGGGTCAACTGTAAAATACAACGTACAATTTTGTACTGGATCATTTTCCATAAAGGACACTATTTAGACACAACTGCTGAAACCTGAATGGATTCTTAAAGTTAGTACTAAGTTAATTTCCTGATTTTGATGGAATGTGCTTCCTGATGTGTTTATGTAGAATAAATGTCCTCCTTTGTAAAACAAAATAAAATAGAAAAATATCAGATTAACAACTTACTCCCAAATGAGTCAGGATAAAGCTGTTCTCTGTATTATACTTGTAACTTTTCAGTAAATGTATGGTTGATTCAAAACTTAAGAAAATATTTCATTGAAAAAAGAAAGTTATATACTCTATGACTAGAAGAGTGCAAAAATAATACTCAACATGATTCCATTCTGCTTACAAATAAATATAAATTTACTATTATAACAACAATAAAAATAAAATAAAGTACCATAACAATAAAAATAATTAAAGCCACTGGCAAACTCACACAACTCACAAGTGTATTTTGCTAAGTGTTATTTTGAGAAACAAAAGATGGACCATAAATAGAAATGCTTCCAAACTGACCAACACACAGCTCTGGTGTCAGTCACTCTCAAGGCAGCCCTGCAATAATAAACTCTCAGCATACATTCAGGATCAAATTCTCAGGAGACCAAGAATACACAAACTGAGAACTTGTTTTAAGAATAGCTTGTCTTAATAACAGTGCCTCACTTACCCTGAGACACTGAAACACTAACTGTCTGTGATCCATTCTTCTCTGCATTTGCTGGTGGCTTTGCTACAGGAATTCCAAGACCTCCAATGTACGGGTTGTAATTGTAGGTGCCATAATCAGCACCCCAATAGTCATACCATGTACTGCTTATTGGCTTAAAAAAATAGAAAAAACTTTGGTTTATTTTTGACTCTTCACTAAGAGTAACATATTATTTACACCACCTTAACTCAAACAGGGCTACAAAGTAAACATTCCCCTTACCCTTTAAATTTTTAAAACATAAACTTAACGATCTATAGGAATGGTTCAGAATATTATATTGTATCCCCAAATCTAAAAAGACCATATTTATTAGAATCTAGCATCTTAATCAAGGCAATCGCAACCCACTCCAGTACTCTTGCCTTGAGAATTCCATGGATGGAGGAGCCTGGTAGGCTATATATAGTCCATGGGGTCGCTAAGAGTTGGACACGACTGAGCGACTTCACTTTCACTTTTCACTTTCGTGCACTGGAGAAGGAAATGGCAACCCACTCCAGTGTTCTTGCCTGGAGAATCCCAGGGACGGCGGAGCCTGGTGGGCTGCCGTCTATGGGGTCGCACAGAGTCGGACACGACTGAAGCGACTTAGCAGCAGCAGCAGCATCTTAATAAAATCTCTTACAAACAAAATAAACTAAAGTATTAGAGTTGTTTCTCCTTTAGAAAAAGTAGCAGCTAATAAAAACGTAGATTCTGCAATGAACTCAACCTGGATGAGCTTAAATGCTGCTTGAAATGTCAATACTCCATAACCATGCCTCCTATGTTTATTAATCGTTCTTATTAACATTTAAGGTAATATTAGCAGCTATATTTAAAAAATGATCTAAGTTCTCTTATAACATTCCAATAGTATCATAAAACATCTATTATAGTATCTAAAGTAATTTAACTTTGAGCAAACTAAATAATGGGTTACATTAAGTGTATACTTTCTTCTTTTAAGTAATCAATAAACCAGAAGTATAAGATGAAAGATTTTAATTGCAAAGAACATTCTAGTGGATCATACCTTAAAGACTTTGGCTGCAAGAGGATCCTTTTCCAAATCAATATCTAAAGGATCAATGTCAACTTCCATTAGATCCTGAAGTAGCTCAAGGTCAATTTCTTTATCTTTTTCCAAAGAGGAAAGAGGAGGTGCACCTTCAAATAATTTAAAGTGATTTTTTTGGTGGAGTATATAAAATTTACCCAATATACTACTGCTTTTAATTATAAAGCAATTACATTTACTTAAATATAAAATGTTTCTGATATAGAAGTCTCTACATTTTTATACTTGAAAATTAAGCATAAGTTAAGTACACAAACACATCAGCCTATAACACACACAATTAAAAACACCAGTGCAATAGTATGTAACTTCCTAGGGGAAAAGACCATAGGATTAGCCTTTGTTGAAGCAAGTTACATAAACTTTGCTGTCAAAAATAATCATTAACCATTTCTAGAATGAACAATTACTGTTCATTTTATTGCCTCCAATATATAATTCATAAATTACACCTAATAGGGAAAGAAAACCCATTATTAAAGTGAAAAGTAAAGTTTTAAGAACACTGCTATTCACCTTATTTTTCTATCATGAATTAGAAACTATTTTGCTCTCAGATGACTCCAAATGCTTGACCAGCCTTTTATGCCTTCCAACCTTTATTTTCCTTTCTTTCTCACTCTTTTTTATTCAACATATATTTATACAATGTCAAGAAAACACCAGCCTGCATTAGGGTTTGAGTATATGAAGATCAATAAAACACATCTCTACCTTCCAATAAATTAACAAGGGTTGAGAGGTGAGGGTACACAACAGAAATTAAACCAAGTACAGCATGGTAGCTGCTACTGGAGACATCAAGAAAGTAGGTAGCACGAACAGCAGTCTCCAACAGAGCTGGTGGTGATGGGAAAAGCTTTTTGGAGGAGGGTAGCTGTATATGAATCCCAGACAACAAGTTCACTATGCAAACTAGAGAAGAAAATCTCCTCCAGGTAAAGGGACTATCAGACAGAAAGGAAAAAATCATGAGAGAATCTAAGATTAAGTAATGAAACAAATGAAATGACTGTAACATTGGAATATATAAGGTAATAAATTAAACAGTCCTGAAAAGAAGGGAGTACACCACAAAGGTTTGTACATGCTAAGATGCACATTATAGTTTTGAAAAGGCAGAAAACAAAGAAAAAGACAAGAGCCATTAACCTTGCTGTCCTTAGCACTGTGTATTTTTAACTGCTTTCTAGCTTATAATTCCTTCCACAGAGCCAAGTAAGACTGTATCAAAATAACATGGACACTGTGAAAGGACACCATTTTATTAGAAAAAGCATGCAAAGGGCTTCCCCCGTGACTCAGTGGTAAAGAATCAGCCTCTCCAGTGCAGGAGACAGGAGATGATTCTGGGTCAGGAAGACCACACCTGCCATGGAGCAACCAGCCCTGTTTGCCACCACAATTGAGCCTGTGATCTAGAGCCCAGAAACTGAAACTACTGAGCCCCTGTGCTGCGGCAGCTCCTGAAGCCCATGCACCTACAGCCAGTGCTCTGCAACGTGAGAAGACACCACAGTGAGAAGCCCACACCCTGCAACGAGGAACCGCCCCCGCTCCCCGAAACGAGGGAGAGGCCCATGCAGTGGTGACGAACCAGCACAGGCATAAACAAAGAAATAAAAATTATTGTTTAAAAAAAGCATGCAGAAAATCAAAGTAAAACCTGTTTATCAGAAAAATACTGATATGGTTACTAAGGCCAAAGACTTACTATACAAATTTTACACTCCATTAATATTCTTAATTTTGAAATTTAAGTCCCCATTCTTTAAAAAAGAGCTAAGGATATGTTTAGTTAAAAATGCAAAGGATGTACCTGCATATCATGTGTCAAAGGCTCGTCAATAGTTTCCAGCAGCTGAACTGAAGACTGCTGCAGGGAGTCGTCAGAGTCGCCAGCTGTCGCACCCACATCATCACTCACCGTTCCCTCCTCCATGGCTTCTGCAGCTACTGGAGCCAGCAATTCTCCTGCAGGTGAGAATATCATCACCTTAACTGTTTTAGTAATTAGGAGACAGACCCCCAAAACATATTTTTTCATCTAGTGTAGAGAACAGCATGTACACTACAACAACCATTAAAGTTTCTGATGCAAATGAGTCCTCATCTATCCAAGGAAATGCTAGGGCCTTCCATTGCACTAACTTCAAATGCTAACTAATAAAAACATAAAATGTGTGCCTTATGAATAAGGAGTCATTATCATTACTTTAAATATATTAACTCATTTATTCATCAAAATAACAATAAAGATGTTTTCATTATTCTTATTTTACAGATGAAAAAAACTGAGGAATAGGAAGTACCTTCCTCAAGTGCACCAAGAGAACTTGGAAGCAGCCCACTGCTGGTATTAATAAGGAAGCAGACTAGCTCCCATATCCCTGCACTTTATAACCTAATTCCTCCATAAACACTTACATTTATCACAAGTGTCAACATAATTAAACACAGAAGTAATTTGAAAGGGTTGCTACTGCTGAGATGAGACATTTTACACTTTTGAGGGGCACAGTTTCCTTTAATGATTAGTCAAGCATCGACAAGCTCATTTTGATATACCTTATTAAAAATAAATCCTAACAAACCTGCTAAAATATCCTGTAGCATACAAGTTAAGGAATATTGAGCCCAAGCACCACCCCAAGATATATCTCCTCTATTGAAGTCAGTTCCAACCAAAAGTAAGAGCAGTCTTTCCAGCTGGGGTTCATTCACAATCTCACACAGATGTATGGTTGGCCTTGTGGCATTCGCAATGCGTGCAAGAACCTGTAATACATTTTATAAAATCATACACTTAAGTAGCTATTACATGTTTTCTCCAAAAATAAAGCATGACGTAACTTTTCAATGAGATATGCTTTTGATGTCTAAATAACTGTTTGACATGAAATGCAAAGGAAATGTAATTTCATGAATCAAACGTTAAAATCCAGGTAAAAAAATCTGAGTTGAAAAGTTCAATTTCTACAAACAATGAATATGCTACAGGAAAGCCTTCAGGGCATTAATACAGCCTTCACTGGTATAATCTGACACTCATTTGTAGATTGCCTATCTTAAAAGAAAAAGGTAGGCTATATAGACATATCTAAGGCTTCCCTTTGGCTCAGCAGTTAAAGAATTGCCTGCAATGCGGGAGACCTGGGTTCGATCCCTGGGATGGGAAGATCTTCCGGAGAGGGGAAAGGCTACCCACACTCCAGTATTCTGGCCTAGAGAATTCCATGGACTGTATAGTCCCTGGGGTCACAAACAGTCAGACACGACTGAGCAACTTTCACTTCACTTCACATTATTTACATTACATTAATCTAGTTTTAACTAGATTAAAAATGTATAATAAGTAAGTAAGTAAGTAAAGTTACTCAGCCGTATCCGACTCTTTGTGACCCCATGGACTGCAGCCCACCAGGCTCCTCAGTCCATGAGATTCTCCAAGCAAGAATACTGGTCTCCTAAAAATAAGTGCCCAAGTATTTCTAAAATCTTTCAAGGCACATTAGAAAAAACTAAACCGCATAAAAGGAAAACCAAAGCAGTTTTATTTCTCTTAAAACTCAATTTAAAACTGTATTTTTTTCTTCATTCTTTCTTTATTCTCTAAGCCTGTAATTATAAATTAGGCCTATTACTTTACTTACCTTACAAACAAATAATAAGAGATCTGCATGGCATGTAAAATCCATAGAGAGGAGAAACAGGACAAGTTTCTGGACTACTGAAATACAACGTTCATGGGCCAGAGTAAATGGAAGTGGTTCTATCTCTGGACTTTCTTTTGTTGTTGTAACTTCTGTGTCTAAATTAGAACGAGACCACTCTGCTGTCCGACGAAGCCGAATTAAATCCTTAAATGCTATACACAGAAATTTACAATATTTAAATCAATGTTTATTGAATGAAAATTCTTTCAATATGAGTTTATTTCTGAGATGAAAATATACACTCAGAAAACACACAACTTCTAAAGAACAAGATTTTTAGGCAAACCATAAGCTTCAAAAAGTAAGATTATTAAAAACAATACTGACAATATATATCTTTGTCTATTTTAGAATAATTCATCAGATATCAAATAGAATTTCAGAAAGGAGGAATTCTATAAAAAGGCTCTATTAGGGTAAATCTATTATTTTAAATATTACCAAAACACCCTAAACATAATCTTAAAAGGTGAATGGTAAAGAAACCTAGACATAGAAACTATAGAGAATTAATTCATTTCAAATTGTGCTGGAATAATTGTAATCTCATATTTATAGAAACACAATATGCAAACTTGGTTGCTTTTGAAATGCTATCCCCCAAGTTGAAAAAAAAAGTCATTATTTTTTTAAAAAAACTTTATTTAAAAATGACTGAAATTAATTTTCACTTAGAATGGACACATTAGGAAAACCATACACATCCTAAATCCTTTTATCATCAATTTATTGGAACACAATCCACTTTAAAGAAAATACGCTAGAAAAATACTTTAACTCCACATTAACCATGTATTTCCCTGAGTTAAAGCTATCTTTCCCCACAAAGAAGTACATAGGATAGATTTTTCTGCTGATAAGCAGAATTACATAAAGCTTCCTGATCATTATTAAAGATATTTAAACTATTCAAATAATTTAAAATATTAATACTAAACGGAAGAGTAACTTTTCTAAGATAATTACTTTAAAAAATAAAGATCATACCTTTGAGGTGGCTTGCTTTAATTTTGCTTGTTCTACCAGAAGTTTATATGATGATCCTTTGTTACTCTGTATTTTTTCCTTTTCCATCTGTTCCACCAAAGCCTTCTGTTTTGCTTTTAATAAGTTAAGTTGCTTTAAAGAAAATGTCAATCTTATAGTTAGCAATGTTAAAAACAACAAAATAATTATTGTACTTCTCAGAATCCATACAGCAAACTAATGGAATAAGTAGTTTTCTGTAAAGTCTAGTTTTAACTATATTGGTTTTTTTATAAATCACCCCCAAAATCCAAATAAAAGATCTCCTCATTTTGTAATTAAGAAGTAACAAATTTCTTATCCATGGAAGAAGAAAAATAAGTGGAATACTATTTTTATGTAAGCCTCTAATGAGACTGACTGATGGAATGTTTTTAAACAGAGGAACAGAATTATTTTTAAATACACTAGGAAAATATTTTTACTGTACAAGAGTCCTAGCTTGGCTTTTATGGAAATCTCCTTCAAGAGTAGTACATTTTTTGGTATGTCTATGATTCTTATTAATTAAAAATTTTACTATAACTATAAATTCACATGCACTTATAAAAATAATGCAGAGATCCCTTTTACACTTTACCCAATTTTGCCTAACAATAGTAAAATATCACAACAGAGTAATGACATTATTACAACTCACCTAAGTTATTCAGATTTCAATGATGTGAAAAAGCTTCACATCATTTTTCTTGCAAAAGGGCCAATGGTTGCTCATAGTGGAAAAACTGAGAAGTAAGTAATTTAGCGCTAAGTCATGCTTTTTAAAAAACCCAAAGCTTTCACAAACTTTCAGAGCATACATGTTTTCATATAAATTCTCATTTCATCTTAAATTAGCTTCCCTGGTGGCTCAGACAGTAAAGAGTCTGCCTGCAGTGCGGGAGACCCAGGTTAGATTCCTGGGTCAGGAAGATTCCCTGGAGAAAGAAATGGCAACCCTACTCCAGTATTCCTGCCTGAAAAATCCCATAGATGGAGGAGCCTGGCAGGCTACAGTCCATGGGGTCGCAAAGAGTCAGACACTATTGAGCGACTTCACTTTCTTTTTCTTTCATCTTAAATCAATTATACAAATACTTCTAAGAGACATACAAGGCTCCATACTGGATATTAAATATATAGTATATATTTCTATATATACTTTAAGACACAGAGGAAGATGCATTTTAAATATAACTATAATAAAGTAGTGGCGTATAAGAATCTGACATCAACTATAAACTCAGGTTAAAAGAATCTCAACAGGAGAATACAATAAACATAATGAAAGGGAAAATACAGGATACATGGGGATATTTTATGGGATCCTAATTTAGAAACCAGGGAAGATCTCCTTGAGGAAGTGAATATGGAACTAATTTCTGAAAAGTAATCTCAATTATCCAAGCAAAATAGTAAATTAAATGTTTGGCACGGGGAGAAGAAGGGATGGGGGAATAAGCACATACTAAAATAAACCTTGGATGAGAAGACTGGTTGCAGGTGGTCCAGGAACTCAAAATCAATATGGCTAGGCCAAAACTCAAACCTAAAAGTTAGACAGGCAGATGATAGATATGCTAAAGCCATCTTAAGGAGTTTTACCACCATTCAAAGATCACCTGGAAACCACTAACAATTTAGAGGTGGAGTGATATGATCAGGTTTGTATCTAAAAGAACCCTCTAGGGGTAGCATGAAGAATGAACTGGATTGAGAAAACAAAGGCAGATACGTCTTCTGACTAGGCAAATGATGGCTACACTTAGAATAGTAGTATCAGAAATGTGAGGAGGTAGACAGTTTAAAAGAACTTGGCAAAAATCTGTAAAATATGTATTGCTGGCATCTTACAAATAAAGTCCATCTCAAAAGTGTCAAATAATTTCCCTAAATTAAGTAGTTCATAAGGTCTGATGGGAAGTCTATCTCATACAATGTCTCAAACACTAAAACAACACAAGCAAAAAAATATCGAAAGTTACCTGTTTATGATGAACTAACTGCTTTCTTATTTTTCTGGAATATAATCTATCAAGGCTACTGCTGCCTTTGGAAGACCGACTTATGTTCTGGGTGTGCAGATTATTGTTAATAAAACTCCACTGGTTACCTACAGAGCAAGGAGAAGTTGTATTAATAATTATGATAAATGTGGTTTTAAAGTACTATTCATACCCAGAAAATATAATATGATAAATGTGTCAATCAAACAAAGCAGTTTTTGAAAAAAATTACGAAAACCATCGTAAAGAAACTGCTAAGAACATGTGATCTTAGAAAAGTTAACCTAGACCCTAAGTGACTTTAAGACCAGAGTTCTCTGTTCCTTAAATCTTTCCAGTAAGGTTAACAGTTTACTTTTTCCACAACTGTTTAAAATTAATCTTCGTACAATACCACTTGGATAAAGTCATTCAAATGTAACAACAACAAAATGCTCACTACTGCCTATTTCAAACTCTATGCTTTTGTGCAGGTATCCAAAAAAAAAAAAAAGGATACTTAATAATCTGATTTAATGACTGCAAAAATAGGACTGAAGAGTTAAAAAACCATGCTGTATAGCTCTACTTCTCATTCTGGAATGTCAGGCTTAATCCCACATGTCCCCAATCCTCAATGATTTTTTTTCACATCTGCTTAACCTAATGACAGCTTTTTCTGTTCTCTTATTATCCTTTTGTCAAGTCATTTCAAATTCTTCAGGCCTTGAAAAAATGTCTCCCACCAATGTGTTTTCATAATACCTGAATGCTATGAATAAAAGTAAGGCTTCACATACTGTCTGTTATATTCCAACTTTACACGCAGTTGCATCTGTGTCTTACTTCTAGAGTCTATAACTTGAGGAGTGATCTATAGATACTAAAATACAGCACAGTTTAAAAAAGAAATCCTTGTGCATGAAAAGAATTCCCCACTCTATTCTCAAACAATGTGTATCATACAACTGGTTTACGTATAAAACATCTCAACAGCCCTTTAATAGTATTTTTTAAAATTCCAAATTCTTTGGAAATTCTTGTCTGTATTCACATATGATATGTAGCTGCTTCATAAAGTCTTGTTAACTTGGAAAAGAAGAAGAAAATAATTTATCTTATACTTTGATTTCCTTTCATTTAAAAAATTTTCTGTACTTCAAGCTTATGGAGACTACAACTCACAAATATCGAGGAATTTCTGTATCTTGGCATAAAAATCATTTGCAGTTAATTAATAGAAACATTTATAACAGTAAATGGAATGACATACTAAATACCATAAAACTACAATAACCCTTCACAGACTTCCTTTTCATTAACTTCACTTTTATCTATGTTATTCCTGGTAAAGTTAACTAATATCTTAGATAAATTACATATAGCTGGAATCTCCAGGCCAAAGTAAGTTCTGGAAAAATTGCATAGTCATTCAAAATCCCCACCAGCAGATTAATTATAAATTTCTGATACCTGTCATAAACCTCTCCCTGTCTTTACCATTCAAAGGTTTCTTTGCAGCTGCTGCTTCATCTTCTACAGTTGCCACATAATCCAGCAACCTGGACACGAGCATAACAACCCAACTGATCATGGGGATATCTAGTACTCCTGTATAGAAATGAAAGGGGTAAAAATAGTCATGTGACCCTAAGAATCCTAATGAAGTCTCGTAAAATAATTATAAAATTAAGATATATTATAACTCCAAAATACACCATATAATTATCAACACTAATATTTATTTATAGTAAGCCTCAAAATTAAAACCTGTGGCCACAAATTGAGTACAGATTTAACAGATCTTTCACGGTACAAAAACAGATTCATAAACATAATTTGAATCTAACAGGTAATAACATACAGAAAACAAGGTATAAGAAGCTATTCTTAGACTTAAAGGGGGCTGAAATTTTTTAAAAAGATCTCAATTTTTAAGTCACATAGCTTTACACAATGTTTCAGAGTTTTTATTCCAGGAACAATTTTATTGCTCAAATGAAGCTCATTATCAATAAACAGAACAGCACTGCTGCCAAAAAACTTAAACATAAGAGCCTGATTTTAATCATGATAGAATAAAAACAACATACACAATAATTTCCAAGTTCAAAATTCAAATAAAGAAAAGGTAACACATTGAAAAAGCAGTAACCACATGATAGTCAATCACATGAAGGCTGGTCATTCTAAAAAGTCTATCACAAAAATATCAACAAAATGTGCAGCAAAATAAATATTAAAATAAATATTTCAGAGTAGATAGTTTATAAAAACAGTATTTACAGGAATCTTATGTTTTTACTGACGAACACTAATTTAAATAATACCTTCTGTCCTCCTATGCATGGGTAACTGTGGCTGAAGAGGTGACAGTAAGTTATCCAACAGATTAAGTAAGCTTTCTAATACTCCACTGTTACTAAGTGATCTCTGACCAATGCAGGAAAGTAACATGAAGACCCTAAAAAAACAAACGATACAAATAAAACACTGAGTAGGAATCAATAATTCACACTAATTTAAGAGAGCAATAATAGACTATTTGGTTATTAGTAAGATTTATATCTGGAAGCACAATGTTAAAAATAGCTCTTTTTCAGCTATTTGCTTGTATTTTCTAAGCTTATTCACAGGAAATCAGGTAGAAACAACATTATCACAGACTCAAAAAAATACATTTGACACATATAGCAATAGAATCTGATAGGAAATATTTGTAAAAACAAATCAATATACTCCATAGATTGTTAGGAAACTATGGTTCAGTTATATTATGTAGAATCTTCTTCAATATGCCCTTCACTGGGCATTGCTCATACTCTGAAAAGACATGCTTTTTATTTTTCCACACTCAGTACCCACATACACAACATTTCCAATTTGAACACTGTGGGAATAAATCACTAATAACAAATTATTCTGGCATTTTCTGACCTACCTATCCTGTGGAAAGATGAGAAGCTGCTCGGAATTGTACAATTCCTGAAGAACGTTAGAAAGAAACTGGCCCCACCATCTTTCACCACCACACAGCTGAACAAGTAGAAGACCAGTATGCAACCGTATCTTTGGGGTTCCACTGATGCACAGGTGTTTAAAAAGCTCTTCACAGGCCTGGGCATGGAACGTACTCTGCAAAACTGCAGGAACAGAGTGTCCTATTACAAGAAAGAAAACAGTAAAATTTCCTATTTAAGAGTATGCTGTAGGATCAAAATCAGCATTCCCAGATAGGCTTTCCTCCTTACCAGCAAAATCTGGTTTACTTAGTTTCCTATTTATTTATTCCTATATATGGAATTTTAATTGCTAAATATTTGCGGAAAAAACGTCAATTACATCAATTATACTTCTTCTATGTGGAGTTGGGTGAACCAGATAGCTCTGTGTGTGTGTGTGTGTGTGTGTGTGTGTGTGTATGTGTGTATTTGGGTGCACACAGTCACAACCATATGTAATGATCAAAAATAGCTCCTGGCCAGAAACTGACAGTTCTGTTAGATTAGCAACTTATTAACAGCTTTCAGTGTTAAATTTTCAAGGATTAATTATTATTTTGCCAGTTAACACAAATGATGTGGAACATCAATAGCTGAAACTCAAGAAAAAAATTAATCATAGATCTATTTAAGAAAAACAAATTTAAAAAAGGGAAAAAATGAATCAACCTAAAAATACATTTCAAAAACATATCAGAAAAGATATCAAAATAAACAATACCCAGTAAATATTAATACATCACAACATACAAAATTATATCAAATGTATTTCCAGCCTTTTTAAGTACTTAAACTAAATACAAACCATTAGAAGAGTGAAGAAGGCTGAGCAAAGTGTCCAATAAATATCTGATGATGGTACGTAACTGCTCTGTGGAAGACGTCTGAATTAAATCTTTTGGGTCTGATGTTTCACTCAACACCTTCCTACTTGCACCAAGAGCTACTTTGAGCCTCTGCACTGCATTATGAGCCAAATTTAGTTGAAGCTGTAGCTGGATACAGTCCTGATAGGCAGAAAAAACTCGACTGTCCTCCTCCACTGCCTTGTCTGGCTTTCGCAAAAAGTACTGTGCGTTGTTAGCACTGTTGAGAGGAGGAAGATCAATACTTTGCAAAAGAGTTTCCAGGCGATGACAAGCTAAGTTATACCTATAAGCAAAAAATAAATGAACAAAATAATTCTTGCAATGTTCTCTTTAAAATATATATACGAATAGACACTAAAAATTAAATCTCTAAAACAAGTTAACATACAACCATTAGAAAGAATTAATCCATTGCTAAGTGGTAAAACAAACAAACAAACAATATTTAATCATATTAATGCATTAAACATTATAACATGCTAGTGTCCTCCTGCCTTTTGCCCTTCTCTATACACTTATGAAAAGGCATTTCTTGACCAAGTATATACCTGACATTATACAAAATATACAGCTTCAATAAGATTAAAATATACACCAATTTTCTACTAACCTGCACTGTATATCCTCCTGTAGAGCAACCATCATTGCTAAATGCTGGTCAATTTCTGGTTGGTTTGCAGATTCTCCCTCTCCCCTCAGAGGATCATGCATTAATTTCAGCTCACTCTCCCAAGGCAAGATATAGGTATGACCATAGTAAAATCCTAATGGGATTTTAGCTCTGGCATTTGTACTTCCATAACGTCCAATGACTGTGATCTGAAATGAAAACTTATAAATATACATACCTACTCATCTACAACAATAAAAATCTGAATCATGTATTTAAAAAAATAATTATAAAAGATATTTTTAAATTAAAGTACAGTTGATCTATAATATTGTGTTCATTTCTGCTGTATAGCAAAGTGATTCACTGTATACATACATACTCTTTTTTATACTTTTCCATTATGGTTTATCACAAGATATTGAGTATGGTTCCCTGTGTTATAAGGATACTTTTAAA
Source organism: Aepyceros melampus (assembly GCA_006408695.1). Lineage (NCBI taxonomy): Eukaryota > Metazoa > Chordata > Mammalia > Artiodactyla > Bovidae > Aepyceros > Aepyceros melampus. The sequence continues at coordinate 92,881 of SJXQ01001040.1, forward strand.
TTATGTCTGAATATTTTTCATAACTTATCAGAAACAGAGAGTGTACCAATTCATCTTCTTGAAGTTCTTTACCTTCATGAATCTGCACACTGGAGGTGGTATCAAATCATGCAGAATTAGTGAATGGGTGCTAATATCAGTTGCCACTACCAATCGCCTCCCATCGACCTCTTCTCCTAATGTCCAAATGTCAATTGACAAGGAGGCCAAGTCTCCGCAAGTGGGAATCAATACGTCTGTCAATAGTATTGGTCTGCCAAAATCCAAGGTCACAAATCTCCTTGCCCCTATAAGAGAGAGAGAGCAACAGCTGACATAAAAGACTGCAATTAACCACAAGATACACTCAGAAACAATTTGGAACATTTATCTTAAAATATAAAATCAACTTACTAACTACAGACAAGAAGTTAAAAATTCTCATTCAAAAATTGTCTAAAACTTCCATCTGCATTAAACTCCAAGATTTAAGTTTATATATATATATATATATATATATATATATATATATAAAAGAATAAGTTACTGTGAAGGCAATTAACTGTACACATAAGCTTATTTTAAAACTTTAAAGCCAAAAAAGGTAAATCAGCCAAAACAGAATATAGATGAACTCAATAAACTACCTATCCTTCTTTCAGTCATTTGGTCTTTTTTTCTTCTAATTTCACAACTAAATGTATTAATGATGCCTAATTTTATTATTTGATTTTGGTTTTCTTAAGCCCTGTTTAACATCTTTTGGAGCTGCATCTTACATTGTGCTTAAGATGTAAAGGAAAAGTATAAGGCTTAAATCACATGTAGTCATTGCTGCTTCTGCTGCTGCTGTTAAGTTGCCTCAGTCATGTCCAACTCTGTGCGACCCCGTAGACAGCAGCCTACCAGGCTCCCCCATCCCTGGGATTCTCTAGGCAAGAACACTGGAGTGGGTTGCCATTTCCTTCTCCAATGCATGAAAGTGAAAAGAGAAAGTGAAGTTGCTCAGTCATGTCAAACTCTTAGCGACCCCATGGACTGCAGCCCACCAGGCTCCGCCACCCATGGGATTTTCCAAACAAGATTACTGGAGTCGGGTGCCACTGCCTTCTCCGCATGTAGTCATTAATACCACACTAAAAAATCTCTTACTGAGGCCCTCCAATGGAGACAGATAAAGCTTCTCTCAAACAGTGCTTCCCTCCCATATTGACACATCACTGTCTCTTCAGCTCAGTAACAGATGAAGCAGAAGGCTTACTATTAAGGGCCACACTGAAGAGGGAGCATGTCTTCTCTGTGTGAGCTCACATTAACGAAAGGCAACAATGATCTGAGAGGAGAGCAGATTTGCATCTCACACACATTTCAGGAATAAAGTCAATTACTGAAACAGTAGGCTGAATCATTCATAAAAATCCTAATTATTTTTCTTTTTTTTGGCTTGGGGGCCAGACAACAATCTTACTTGTTACACTACATGATGAAGAAACCCAACTAAATTTAACTAATAGGACTAGTGATATCTCCAGAGAGACATTTTATGGAAAACCAGGGAGTTATCAGTAATTTTTCCTAAACAGGTAAGATTACTGAATTAAAAACATAACTCTCCCCTTTACAGGGCTAACATGCCGTCGTCAACCCCACAGATAAAAAATCAAATGTGTAAACAACTGCTAACACTTTGTAAGACTGGACGCATAAGACTGGATGATAAATTTCACTCTAAATGCCACGAACACTAAGGTTGCTACCAATGAATGGTTAGCTGGGCAGAAAACAACATTAACATAAAAAAAAAAAAAAAAAAACCACTGCAATAAAGCAAACATGGTTCAAGTCTTCATATAGTGAAAACTAATACAGTACTCACTATCTTCACATTACTTACCCATGGCTAATTCATGTCAATGTATGGCAAAAACCACCACAATCCTGCAATTAGCCTAATTAGCCTCCAATTATAATAAATAAATTAGTTTAAAAACACACACACAAACAACAAGGATTTTGTTAAGTTCTGCTGCTGCTCAAGCCCAGAAATAACAGCTGGTAGGATAATAAGGGAAATATTTCCTACAGTGTATTAGTAAACATGCTCTAATGGAAAGCACCTATCCTGTTCATAGGTCTCTAGCAATATAAGCATGGTAGAGGCCTTAAGTAAAATCTTAGTTCTCCAGAGACCATGAAATGTTGATCCTACTCAGTTACTATCATTAGCAGTAACTCTGTCAGCTATTCTCAAAAAAATGGTTCCAAGATTAGAACCATGAGACTAATGCTAGCCTTAGAAATACCTCTTTAAGCATAATTTTTAATGTAATTGGTTTTTTTCCAGTGGTCAAGTATGGATGTGAGAGTTGGACTGTGAAGAAGGCTGAGCACCGAAGAATTGATGCTTTCGAACTGCGGTGTTGGAGAAGACTCTTGAGAGTCCCTTGGACTGCAAGGAGATCAACCAGTCCACTCTGAAGGAGACCAGCCCTGGGATTTCTTTGGAAGGAATGATGCTAAAGCTGAAACTCCAGTACTTTGGACACCTCATGCAAAGAACTGACTCATTGGAAAAAACTCTGATGCTGGGAGGGATTGGGGGCAGGAGGAGAAGGGGACGACAGAGGATGAGATGGTTGGATGGCATCACAGACTGGATGGACGTGAGTCTGAGTGAACTCTGGGAGTTGGTGATGGACATGGAGGCCTGGCGTGCTGCGACTCATGGGGTAGCAAAGAGTTGGATACGACTGAGTGAACTAAAGTGAGCAGCTACAATGGAGTCAGATATTTATGCCAATCATAGCCCAAGAGGTGAGATTCTTATACAGATTAAACCCACTGTTTGGAGAGAATGAATGAAACTACTCAGCAGCACACTTCCATTCAACTTCATCATTACAGAGCTTGAGTCTTAATGTAAGGCTTACTCTCGGTAAAAAGCACTTTCCCAAGAGCAGATATGATTTACTTGCACAGGAAAATCAAACTACAAAATATTGTCTTCCAAGAACCAACAGACAAAGCAAAAATATATATATTTTATGAAAATCAAAGATTACCTGAATGCATCCGCTCTATAATAATGGACTGGTGAGGTGGAGGTTGAAGAAAATGTGAAGCATGAGAAATTGCAAGGGCTAGACCAGAACCAAGTGGATTCTAGAAAAGAAGAAAGTATAACTCTATATTGACATCACTCTTGCTCTATAAAAACTAATAACCATAAAATGAAGTTAATAAGTCTCACATCCTGATGTATATTTTGCAATATTTTATAAAATAGTCTGATATTAACAAGTTAACTGAATTGGCTTCTAAAGTTAGCGTATACATAAAAATATTTTTAAATGTCTAAGCGAACACCTATTTAAAATATAGTAATTTACCATTCTGGACTTGTTGGAATTTTTGTTATGTGCAGCAAGATTGACTGCTGGGGGATCAATAACTGAGCCTGGGAAAAGCTGTGCAAGTTCGGCATAATCACAACGGAAACTGCTTCATTGGGTGGGGTGAGTGGTGGAGTCATAAAAAGTGGTGTTGTTTTTGGAGTGGGTGGAATAACATCAGATGGATGAATGAAGAATCCAGGGGCTGCCACTGGGTTGGAAGGCACAGAGCTGTGAACAGGACCTGCTGTGGATGCTGCAGATGCTGCTGCAGCTGCTGCAGCTGTTGTCTGATGTAACTTGGCTTCCAGCTTTGCTTTCTGTAAAAGAAGTAAAAGCAACAAATATAGACTAACCCTGCCTACCTAATCTGTGGGGAACACTATATGGCATATATTATGAAAATAAACATGATTAACTGGATCCTAGTGCAATAAATATGAAATTAAGTAAAAAAAAATTGACTCAGTATGAATGGAATACTTCTATGTTGCATATATATTTCCTTAAAAATCTAATATTAAATTTCCTGAGTATTTGGGCAGTAGGACTTTCTCAAAGCAAAGGTGGAAAAGAAGAACAATTAAACGTAAATAAGGCAACAGAATTCTTCTCAAAACAAAAAATTAACAGGAAGTGGATTCTCATGTTGCCTAACCTGACACAATCTGTCACTAGGAATTGTATAGTCCACAACAGAACCTTCAAAACATGTGCTATTATTACTAAATTTTAATTCACATTCATTTCGTGTCTTTAAATGTTGTTTTAGGTTTTACAATCCATAAAAACAGTAACTGTTAACACTTACATTTGACCAAGAATATTTATAAACAGAATAAAGAATAGATTTTAAAGATTACGAAGAAAATATCAATTATATTCTCCAAGATATGTAATATAAAATGCATTTATATAATTTTTTAAAATTTAAGTATATCATGAAGATGTTACCTCAATTTTTGCAGAAAATGGTTATCTCAGATCGATCAACCTAATTTCCTTTATGAAAATAACAGTCATTTTTACAGTACTTTTTCAGCTTTTGAAGTTTAGAGACAGCATGAACAAAGAGCCAAATAGTCTCCAACCTGTTGCTGAAGCTTCAAAAGCGCTGCTGTTTCTCTTGCAGCACCTGTAGCTGTTGCTCGGCTGAAGCCATTGCATGAGAGAGAGACTGCAAAGCTACCTGGGCTGCTGAACTCAGGGCTGTCGAAGCTTCCCCAACTGTCCCAGATGAGAGTCCACCTACTGCAGGAGTAACCCCGAAGGAACTCACTGGCATTAAGACAAAGGGGGAAAAACAGGATAAAGAAAGGCTCACAGAGAAACATGTACAAAAGCACACTACTTAGACACTAAACCACACTTAATTTTTATTTAAAAAATAAAAATTTCGAAAGGAAATCTTAATGGTAAAACTATATTGATAATAATAGTATTCGAGTATAAGGGATCCAAGAATGACTTCTTAATCAAAGAAAATTAGCATACTTTTAAGTTTAAAAATACTTTTAGCCTGAAGACATTTCATTTAATATGGCTAAAATGAAAATACAAAACAATAATCTATACATGAGCATGACAAATAAACTGATTTTTGCTTTACTAAAATTTCCTATAGAAACAACACCTTCTTCTCCCTCCCCTAAGAAGCTAAAAAAAAACCCAAAAACCTTTCAATTATAAGAACACCGTTTAATAAGACTGATGACACAGATTTCCTCACTTTACAGCACAGCCTAAAAAGAGAATCTGGCCCACATACAATATGTAAAGCAGCGTTTCCTCAGAACACAAACAGGAAGAGAAACATGTCCTATGCACAAATAAGTCTAGCACACAATGCTTGTCCATGAATACTACCATTTTTAAAGATCTATAAAATTACACAAGTTTAAAATATTTTTACCCCCTTTTCAATGTTATTCAAATATGTAGTATAAAAGAACTTTTTTCCCATTAAATATTTACCAGTGTCTGTGTAAAACATTTTGAGAAAAGCTGAGATAAAAATTTAATTTCATAAACTCAGACAATCTTCAACAAAAGAGGCAAGAACATACAGGCAGTGGAGAAAAGACAGTCTCTTCAGCAAGCTGTACTGGGAAAGCTGGACAGTCACATGTAAATCATGAAGTTAGAACACACCCTCACATCATACACAAAAATAAACTCAAAATGGCTTAAAGACTTAAATATAAGACATAACACCATAAAACTCCCATAAGAGAACACAGGCAAAACATTCTACAGATAAATAGACATAAATCACACAAATATTTTCTGAGGTCAGTCTCCCAAGGCAATAGAAATAAAAGTAAAAATCAACAAATGGGACCCAATCAAACGTACAGGCAGAGCAAAGAATACTATAAATAAAACAGAAAGACAATGTATGGACTGGGAGAAAATATTTGGGAAAACGCGACCAACAAGGGCTTAATATACAAAATATACAAACAGTTCTTATAACCCAACGATAAAAAAACAAACAGCCCAACTGAAAAATGGGCAGAAACCTAAATAAAAGAAGACATACACAGGGCCAACAGACATGTGAAAAGATGCTCAACACCACTAATTATTAAGAGAAGTGCAAAACAAAACTACAACAAGGTATTGCCTCACACTGGTCAGAATGGCCAAATTAAAAAGTCATTGGAAAAGACCCTGATGCTGGGAGGGATTGGGGGCAGGAGGAGAAGGGGACAGCAGAGGATGAGATGGCTGGATGGCGTCACTGACTCCATGGGCATGGGTCTGGGTGAACTCCGGGAGTTGGTGATGGACAAGGAGGCCTGGCGTGCTGCAATTCATGGGGTCGCAAAGAGTCGAACCCACAACTGAGCGACTGAACTGAACTGAACTGAATCAGTAATAAACGCTGGAGAGAGGGTGGAGAAAAGGAAACCCACCTATGCTGTTGGTGGGAATGTAAGTTGATATAGCCACTACGGAAAACAATATGTAGGTTCCTTAAAAAACTAAAAATAGATTTTCCATATGATTCAGCAATCCCACTCCTGGGACTATAACCAGAGAAAGCTTTGACTCAAAAAAACATACATGTACCCCAGTGTTCACTGCTGCACAATTTATAATAGCCAAATTAAGGAAGCAATCTAAGTGCCCATCAAAACATGAATGGATAAAGTTTGGTATACATATATGATGGAATACTATACAGCCATGAAAAAGAATGAAACAATGCCATTTGCAGCAACATGGATGAACTTGGAAATTATTACATTAAGTGAAATAAGTCAAAATGAGAAAGACTCACTTATATGGAGGACAGACAACTGCTACAATAATAGGAAATGTAGAAGTTACCCTATAGAGCTAACCTTAGTGGGAGAACTAGGATTAGAAACAAGGGCCATGTGAAATCAAACATAATGTGAGGCCCAGTGCTAAGTAAGGAAGTTAACTCATTTAAACTTTGCGATGGCCCATGAGTAGGTAATACCATTACCCTATTTCACAGGTTATGTATCTAAAACTGAGGGAGGCACACATAAAAATTAACACAACATTTTAAATCAACAATATCCCAGTAAATATAAATAAGTAAAACTGAGGGAAGTAATTTGCTCATAAATATTTGAAAAGTAAGATGTGGGAGGTAATCAAACAGTATATCTTGACATTTAACAATGAATATACTATGCCAGAATTCAAATAAACTATTTTTTTAAACTAAGTTATAATCGCAAGATAGAAATAACAACAAAACTGTGCCTAGCCTCTTAAAATAAAAAATTTTCCTCTATTAAAAAAAAAAAAAAGGTCACTACACTGAAGCCATCCGATACCTCATATACCATGCACAAATTCAACTATATGAGTTTGGTCAAAGAAAGAGCAATCATATAAGCTGTGTGCCCCAAAATAAAATCTACTTGCTCTACCAACTATTCTACCAAAGCAACAGAAGTTCATTCCAACTTTAGAGGGAAAATTATTAGACTTACTGAAGCATTTATGTTGGCCTTGTACTTTTGGGATAATGTAAATGACTTTCAATATTAACCATGTATACTTTAGCCTTCTACTGACTTTAAAATCTAATGCCCCAGGACTTCCCTGGTGGTCTAGTGGTTAAGAATTCACCTTCCACTGCAAGGGGTGCGAGTTGAATCCCTGGTCAGGGAGCTAATGTCCCACATATTTTGCGCCAAAAAACAAAACCAATATTGTAATAAATTCAATAAAGACTTAAAAAAAAATAAAATAATAAAATAAAATCTAATGCCCAAATAATATTCAAAGGAAAATGAGCTAAATCACAAGAAACACATAAAAGACAAACAATCCAAGAAAAATGTCATTCTGCTACTACAAAAGCAAAGAAAAAAACAAAGAGCAATGAAAATGGAATTGTGAGATAAATCCAAATGAATACTGAACACAAAAATTATAACAATAACCACAAAAATTAAAATAACATAAAATTAAGGTATGAAGTCATATTGCCATATAACTCAGAAAAGTGATTAAATAATCACTGGATTAAAGTAACTGGATTTCTGGATGTCAAGGATACATGTATATTATGCTCTCTGGGATAACTGCTAAAAATAATAAAAAGAAGAAAAATAGCTCAATAAAAATAGCCACCAATAAAATGGAAACAAAGGGAAAAAAAGAAACATCTCATAGGCAAGATGAGAAATCTAACAGAATATATAAAATACATGGTAGATTTGAATACAAATATTATTAGTAATTATATTAAATGTAAATAAGCTAAATACTCCAATTTAAAGAAATGAGACAAAAAATGCAAGTACATTCTGCTTATAAAAGACGTATCTAAAATAAGGAGATTCTGAAAAGTAAAAGTAAAAATACATACCATACAAATAGTAACCTAAAGAAAGCTGATGACTGGTAGAGAAATATCAAAAGAAGTAATTTTAGGAAAATCAATGCTAGAGAGAAAGAATACCTAACAATAAAAGATTCAATTCATAAGAAAGATACAACCATTCTAAATTTGTATGGTAGCTTCAAAATACATAAAAGAAAAACTGCTGAAACCAAAACAGACAAATCCACAAGTATAATGACAAGAATTTAACATGCTGATCTTATTAACTCCAAAAAAAAAAAAAAGAAACAGATAAAATAATCAATAGAGAATTTGAAGAACACAATTAGCAAACTGTATATCCAAGTGGATATATAGAGTACACTCACCAAGCACAGACTAAACATTATGGGTGAATTTAACAATCATAACATGGAACTTCAACGGCTGACCAAAAAATACATAAACGCAATTCTATACCACACAGATCTTACTCAACCAGCGTTTAGGAACATGTAGCTAAGAAGTTATGAAAGTGAAAGTTAGTTGCTCAGTTGTGTCCGACTGTGCAACCAACCAGGCTCTTCAGAACATGGAATTTCTCAGACAAGAACACTGGAGTGGGTTGTCATTCCCTTCTCAGGGTTCAAACCCAGGTCTCTGGCACTGCAGGGCAGATTCTTTACTGTCTGAGCCACCAAGGAAGCTGAGCTAAGAGGTTATACAAAGAAACAAATAAAAAGCTAGAAATGATTACTCTAAAAAAGTTAGGACAATGTTTACCTTCTTCAAAGAGTGAGGGAAAAATAAATTTAAGTGGGCATAAAGAAATCTGTTTACAGATACTGGAAATGTTGTTTCTTGACCTGGTAGTCATATGGGCGGTTTGTGTTGTGATAAATTGCTTCCCTATACAACTGTTTACTGCACTTTCTGTATGAGTATTGTATTTCATAATAACATGTTTCAAAATAAAAGGAGACAGAAGTTGAGAGACTACACTCATAAGATCACAACTCAAGACTTTGTCTTAAAATTTAATAAAATCCCTCTGCTGGCAACAGTTTTGATCTGAGTGCAATACAAATCTTATAAAAGCATAGACTGCTTTTGGAACGACAAGAAACTGGTCCTGTTATTTGTTTTGCAGAAGAAATGGGTAGGAATGTGAAGGAGTATTTTTTTCAAATCACCTCTTTTGCTTTAAATTTCAAACCTTCTAAAAATATTACTTATCCAAATGCATTAATTTTCTCAAAATAAAAAATTAATTTCATGACAGTTCCTAAGAGAAAAGCCTGATTTAAAAAACTAAAGAGTTCTCAGACTCCCTGGTAGTCCTACGGTTAAGATTCTGTGCTTACACTGTAGAGGGCATGGGTTTGATCCCTTGTCAGAGAACTAAGATCCGCACCTAATCAATCAATAAATCAATAAGTAAAACAAAACTAAATAGTTTTCTGAAAGTTTATTTTCTTGTTATGGCATGTTTCCATACCACACTAATTGTGTAAGTTTCTATGAAGTGACTATAATAGTCCAAGAAAACAAACATAAATAGATACTGACCCTTCTGGCATCTCCACGTAAACGAAATTTAAAATTTTATTTTAAAATTAAAACTCTCAGCTAGATAAGTCATGAATTTCACTTATGGTTACTTCCACAATTGCAAGAAATATGATTCTGAATAAAAAGACACTCAAACAACTGTTCAGCCCCCTTTAAAACACGTTGCCATTCTGGACTCAAGTGAAGATTAGATTTTTCAGGACTTTCCTACCTCTCAAGCAACCATTTTTACTTTACTTACTTTCTGAAGAAACAAAGACACTCACAAAAAACACAAACAGTAGAAGTCATTCAAGACAATATTCAAAAACACATCTGTGACTATAATACAAATATAAAAACATATTCCAATATTTTTAATTACAAAAACTTCAATTATTTGTGCCCAGACAGAACTATGTGTGAATAAACACAGATCTTACAACATAAAGAAAAAAAAAAGGAAAAAAGATGCACAAAATAAGCAAGTTGTCATCATTCATTCATTTAAAGCATCACCACCACCATAGATTCAAACACACAAATAACAGGTTCATGATCCAAAGTTGTTTTAAACTAGCTGAAAAAATAGTCTTCCCTCTTCCCTCATCTCAAACTTCTCAAACATTAACTAACAAATATACTTTTAACTTTAAATGTGAGAAATAACACCATGATGTGAAAACTACACACAAGACTGGCCAACAGTTGATGACTACTGCAGATGGATAATCAAAATAAAAAGTTTATGGATCCCTTTACTTTTATCATGTTTGATATTTTCCACATTGAAATGTTTCTAAAATTCCACACACATAAAAGCAAAAAGATTTAACATAGGGTTCTAGAAGGAAGGGGGGAAAAAGCCATGAATAGACTAGAAAAGATATGAAACTACTTTTGATTTTACCTCAGAATCTTCCTCCAACCAATAAGTTTCTACTTCACACAACAGTAAAGGAGTTTTACAGATAATATGAACAGATATGTAAACACTTATATATCACTTTATTACAACATAAAATATGTAAAAAAAAATGTATATAATAAAAGAAGGTACATACCAGTAAACGTACTTGCATCATCCCTTTCTATTCTTGTTCCATCACTAGTTGACACACAAGAAAAGTGCAGAGGTTCAACTTCTAGAAGTCCAGTGAGAGATGTGAAACTACCTTCAGCAGCAGTACCACTACTAACCTTTCCATTTCCTAATACAAAAGGGAGACAAGTTTGATAAAGGGTGAATTAATCTTAACAAGGCAACAGTCATACTGAGAATTATAGCCACTGCTTCAATTTTAACTAAAAAGATGTATAAATGCACAGACCTTACTCAGGGCTTCAACAATGGACACGGTATTAAGAAAACTCACAAACAGGAGGCACTACTAGTCTCCGTACTACAGAAGCAGAGTTGTACAGAAGCAACCATTACCCAGAAGCATACACATTAACAAGAAACTAGAACAAGTGATTTAGATTTTAAATGAGAAACAGAAAACAAAAGAAAAATAAATATTTTAAATGAGGAAAAAAGAGCACTACTTAGATTCAAGCATGCAAAAAAAAATCAGAATATATTCTATATCAAGTGTATAAATGACACTAAATTAAAACTAAAAAATACTCAAGATATTAGCAAGATTATATTCTAGAATGAGATATGCTGCTTTATAATCATCAAAATAAGTTAGTACATGTAGCAGTAAGAAAAAAAATCGAATGGTCACATCTTTGCAAACCATAAAATGACAGAAGACTGGATGGAAGGACACAAAAGAATTAAAGAGTGTGTACGGTACCAGGGGAGGAAGAGGGAAGTATCATTTAGTACTTGTCAAATTTTCTAAAATCAGAGCAATATTTTCAAATAGAATTCTTTATCAGACAAAGTAAACAGAAAGAGAAGATGGGAAGAATGGAGACACAGAAAAAAACCTGAAGGAATAAATTAAACGCAAGACTAAACTATCAAAACCTTATTCTCCAACGTCCATTTGTGCTCAGCCCAGGATCTGATATATGCGTTAAAAAATAGTAATAATAATTTACTGAGCACTTATTCAGTAGAAGACATGGGAGACACAAGAGAAAAATGACAGGCCCCAGTTGTCATGAAATGCACATTCTATTCAAGGTTACCAGATATGAAACAAATAATTATGACAATGAACCTTAAAAAAAAAAAAAAGCCACACTTTACTTAGGAGTTTACAGGACAAATAAGTCAAGGGGAAATCAATCTAAGTGAATGGGCAATAAAATACTTCCATGATGAGGTGAAGAGATTCATGTGAAGAATAAAAGATTTTTACGCATCTACTCCAATGAGGCAGAGGAACCCAGGCAGAAGAAATGACATGAGTAAAGTCTGTTCAGTAGAAAGGACCATGGCACATTAGAGGAACTGAAAGAAAAATGTGCCTACTGGAACATTTCTCAATCCTAAAATCTCTCTACACATCTTTAAAATAATTATAAGAACTCAAAAATTGAGCTTTCCTTTATATTGGTTGTATATAGAGAGAGATTTACAAAAGTAGAGATTTTAAGAAGAGAATATATTAAACATTAATTCACATAATAGTAACAAATTAATCTGATTAGATATAAAATCTTTCATTTTTGATGAAAAAAATTACTGTCTTCTGCAAGGAGATCCAACCAGTCCATTCTGAAGGAGATTAGCCCTGGGATTTCTTTGGAAGGAATGATGCTAAAGCTGAAACTCCAGTACTGTGGCCACCTCATGCGAAGAGTTGACTCATTGGAAAAGACTTTGATGCTGGGAGGGATTGGGGGCAGGAGAAGAAGGGGACGACAGAGGATGAGATGGCTGGATGGCATCACTGACTCGATGGATGCGAGTCTGAGTGAACTCTGGGAGTTGGTGATAGGACAGGGAGGCCTGGCGTGTTGAATTCATGGGGTCGCAAAGAGTCGGTCATGACTGAGCGACTGAACTGAACTGAAAACAAAAATAAATGAGAAAGGTGGCAAAGTCTTACATTTCTGCAAATCTCTTTAATATGTGGCTTATCAAAGGAAGTTGGATTTGCCTATCTGGATCCAATCTACAACAGTATGATACTTTGGCAGAAATATATGAAAAAAAACTCTGACAGAGAATATACATATTTAGACAAGAAAGGAATATTTTAATAAAGTATTAAATATTCAAAAATTTGAAAAGTGCCAGTTTAGAATTAATTATAATATAGTATCTGAAATCTTGAAAAAGACCTCAAACTCTGCTACAGCAAGATTAGTTGGCCTATCTTATTCTTTTAAGGAGTCTTCTGTCCAAGTATGATGATGACGCATCAACCACTTGGAAAATACTGGTTCATTACTACATACAGATCTTCCAAAAGTTAATACACCTCCTTATACAATATCAGAAAATGACACTAACTAATATCATAGCCCATCAGAAAAGTCATTATGTATTGAGAAGCTGTCAAGCTCTCTTTGGAGGACAAAAGTTTTCCAAAATTCTAATCTTTGCTTAAAAGCTCTACTTCTAACACTGGCAACAAATAACTATCAATTAGATGGATACTGACATGCCTTTTAAATTCATTTTTGAGAAAATATCTGCCAAATAATCAAATCTGAATGAACACATTTTGTTTCTCATTCTTGCAAATAAAAATGGCATTCCATGAAATAAGCAACAAAAGTTTATAGCTATAACAACTACACAAGTTCATTTTCTTGAAACCACCATGGTTCTTCAGTATGCAGCAGAAGTGTTTCATGCACACTTCCCATTTCAAAACAGAATATTTAAAAGATTTGTACTCCTGGGTTCAAAACTGAATAAAATTAGTGATTTTAACTATTTCATCAAAGATATTTCTAAGTAAAACCATCATGCTTCTGACTCTTAAGTGTATGGGGAAGATCATCATGCTTTCACACAATCAGTACAGAAGTCTTGCAGTGAAAAGGGCAGAGAGGAAAACAGTAGACCCACGGACTCCCTGAAAGGACTCAGGGACCTTGAGAGAACCTATGGACAACACTTTGAGAATCACAGGACCACAAAAAGAAAACTAACAGGGGAAGGGAAAAGTCAGATCATACTAGATCTGTGCTACATTACATGCATGGGGCTGCCCCGGTGGTTCAGGGGGTAAAGTGTCTGCCTGCAATGCAGGAGGCCCAGGTTCGATCCCTGGGTTGGGAAGATCCCCTGGAGAAGGCAATGGCAACCCACTCCAGTACTCTTGCCTGTAAAATCCCATGGAGGAGTCTGGTAGGCTACAGTCCATGAGGTCACAAAGAGTCAGACACAACTGAGCGACTTCACTTTCATGCTATATTACAGACTTTGAATGGTACAATCTTGGAAAGACATGAAAAATATCTTAATAAGACAGAATAATCAGATCAGGTTTACATTAAAAAATGACTACAATCACTGCACTGTAAAGTATGAACAGAAGTGAGCCAAGAATAGATGCAGAATAACCATTGGAAAGCTATTTTTTAGTCCAGGTTCAAGACGACTGTGACCTGGACAATAATCTTGTGATTATGAGAGGTAAGAGAATGGGCAAATTGTAAATACAGGTTGGTGGGAAAATAGATAGGATCAGATGACAGCCCCAATGCAGAGGATGAGAAAGAGAGGATACAGTTCACATTTCTGTTTTGTGCCATAGATGCCATTAACTGAAAAAAGGAAATGCTGCAGAAGGTCTGATGGAGAAGAATAAAAAAATGAGACATTCATGTGGAGATGAATAGTCATTCTAAAATTAGTATGGCTGCTCTTGTGTATTTAACCAATCCCCTGGCTTGGTCTGAGCTTTATGGTCTTCTCCTTACAGTTTCTCTGTAACAAATTTCATTCTATCCTAAAGTGTACAGGAGGTATCTACAGGTCTAGTTCTAACCCCTCCTCTGAGGTCTACTCATAATTTGACATGTCACGTAGACAGACACTGGTATGAGGAATCAGAGCCTAAGTCATCAAACAGAATAATTTATTAAAAAGCAAGAAGACCAGATGTATAATATAATCTCTTTCATTAACAATGCTCATAAACACATGTAGCAAACAAGTCTAAATAGCTAAACATTCTGTTAACAATAGTAACCTAAGAGAATGGAGAGGTTAAAGTTGAGATATTTTGCATTTTATTTCTGTATTTTATTTTTCTCTTTTGCTTTTTTCACAATTCATAACTAAATTTAAACAAAACTGAGACTAACTCCCCCAAACTTACTTATATTTAACATGGTAATTATCATGTTTACAAGTAAATTTTTTAACATTTTGGTTTACTAATAACACTTGTAATAAGTTAAATAAGATGGAAGAAAACAAAAAATAAAGTGATCATTGTTCTAACAAAAACAGAAAAATACCAAATTCTAGAATCTGAAGAGATTATACAAATAGTGTTACACATTCAGTCCTAAAGGCATGTTCTTTAGAAGTGCATCCAAGAATACATGTAACACTGTGTACCAAGTTTACCTCAGAAGAGTATGATAGAAGACGCAGAAAATTATTTTTTCTTTCTGCATCTTTGCTTACTAAAAAAGCATATATTAATTTTATTTTCTTTAATATGAAATAATACATTCTTTGATTTTATAGACAGCAAAGGCACACCAAATAAAATTGGAAAGACTACAACAAATAAACAAATTTTAGTCTATTAACATTAAAGTCATACTAACGTAATGAAACACACACACACAAAAAAACAAAAAAAACCAAATTTGCAACCCTGTGAAAAAGAACATCAATATTTTTTGATGGGGGAGTTGATAAACAAAGCAAATAGTTTAATGATTCACAGACACACAAGTTAAGTTCCAGAAACTTTAGTTCCCAAAGACAGAATGGAATAACTACAAATCTATTAAAAATCGATGGTATCTTAAACCCAAGATAAAAAATTCAGAAATTCCTTTAATCAAACATTTTACTACCTGAAAGGACATCTGACAAATCAATTTCATCAGCTGGACACCAATGTTGCTGTTGTACACATTTTTACAAGAAGAGCCACTCATCTCCAAATCAAAGAGGACTGGATCAAATGGTGAACTATACAATCCGTATCTGAAAGATAAAACAAGGTCCTAGCGATTTTCCTGTCAGTCATCTAATTAATAAATTATCTATTTACGTATCTTTAGGACTTCCCTGGTGGCTCAGACGGTAAAGCGTCTGCCTACAATGCGGGAGACCCGGGTTCAGTCCCTGGGTCAGGAAGATCTCCTGGAGAAGGAAATGGCAAGCCACTCCAGTATTCCTGCCTGGAAAATTCCATGGAGGGAGGAGCCTGGTAGGGTAGAGTCCATGGGGTTGAAAAGAATCGGACACAACTGAGAGAATTCATTTCAAAAGCAGTTTTTACACAGGGCAGAAGGAGACACTAACCACATTTAACTCAAATTCACTGAACTTGAACTGTGTTCCCTGCAAACCTATGCTCCAAAAGATATAGTTCAGAGGCTCAATAAGTGTGATTTCAATTAAGCTGGTAACTAATGAACCAAGACTGAACCTTCATCAGTAGACTGAATCAAAAAAAGAGGCTTTCAAGCACCCTTCCCTTGCCTGAACCATGACATTGACTCAGGAGAAGATATAAAGGTTTTCAGTAACATTTCATCAAAATCAAGATTTCTAATCAATAAGATGATTATAAAAGTGACTGCTTTAAATAATAGAACACGCTACTTCAAAATAACTCAAATCTAACCTTTAGATATTTATCTCATTATGTTTAAGTTTTAGAAAATCAAATGGCACATAAAGAATAACACAATTTCACCTTACAAAGTTTTAACAACAAAGAATCAAAGTACCTTAAGTGTTTTTTCCCACTAGCAAGAAATACCACTTATAAAGCATTTTAATATAATTAGCCCTCCAACTATCATCTCCAGGACTTCCAAAGTTGTTAAAGGGAATTATTCTCAAGAGAAAATAGAGGGAAAGAAAATCTGAAGCAAATATATATCATAACAATTCTGTGAAAGGTAGTACCATATCCAGAAAAGCCCATCATTAGTCATTTCATAAGTTAAAATACCTTGTCTGAAGCAAAGCCTCCATTGGTGTTAACCTGTCCTGTAACTGCCTGGACACAGCAGTAAGCAGGGATGCGCAGGCAGTGCTGCACCCAGCCAAGTCGTCGTCTTTAACATAATTCAGTAAGACAAAATACCAATAGACAGAACCTGAAAACAACAACAACAAGTCAAGACTCCATTCCTCATTTCTCCTTCACAGAGAAAACTTCAAATTTCACATTTATGAGGATGTCCTTTTCTCCTAGTACGATTTTCTGGAAAGAAAATCTGTAAGGGCAAATTACAAAGAAGGACTAACTCCCTGGAGGACTCTAAGAGGATGCTGACAAAGAATCGCATTATATTTTTTGAAAAGTGTACAAAGTCAACCTAGTCATTTAGGTTTTCAATAAAGTGAGATGATTCTAAGGGACATTTTAGGATAGCCAGAAAAGTAGAGATGTCAGATCTGTCAAACAATCTTTCCTAAAATATTCTTTCTCTGTATTAAAAATTTCAAAAACAATAGATGGCAACGAGCTACAAATAACATAGTTTAGCAAGTGAATGAAGTGTAGTCATTCTATATTGACAGCAGATATAGACCAAAGGTGATCTTAAAAGGTGTTCACGATGATGTATTTTAACCCTTTTATAAAACTTGAGATATCTGAATACTAAGTACACTCCATAATTTAAGCACCCAACCTCTAACACTATCTTCAAGAAACTGTTTTAAACACCAGAAACTATCATAGTGAGCAACCAAGTCCGAAACATTCTACTCTATGTAACAAAGGAGTTTATAGTTTTAGTCAATAAATGTTCAAGGTAAATATAAAGGGATTCTTTGTCTAAATTAAGATACTGATAAAATAACCATTTATTGGGCTTCCCAGGTGGCACAGTGGTAAAGTATTCACCTGCCAATGCAGGAGACACAAGAGACACGGGTTCAATTTCTCAGCTGGGAAGATCCCCTGGATAGGAAATGCCAACCCACCCCAGTATTCTTGCCTGGAAAATTCCATGGACAGAGGAGCCTGGCAGGCCACAGTCCGTGGGGTCGTGAAGTGACCATGGGGACCCAATGGAGCAGCAGCAGCAACCATTTATCAACTAACTTTAAGCAAGCTTTTTTTTTGGTACACCACAAAGGTCAAATTCTTGTGGAATATGAGATAACTTTTTGAATGGATTGGTTATTTATGAAATAAAAGACTGTGAGAAATGTCTTCTAAATAAATAAATAAATAAATAGTAACACTAGGTAAAGGGCAAAGCAGTAGCCCTTCATAGTAAATTCCTACCTGATAACTACATTCATTCTTGAATGGCATTTCCACAGTTTTTAGGTGCTGTAAGAAAAAAAAAACTCACTGGTCCCTTTCAGAAAATTCCAATATGCCACAGACTCTACCATTCATACACAATATGTGTATGGACCATTTAACAAATTTATGACATCTCTCTGGTACTTACAGATGTTTTAGTTTGTAACATCTGATCTACCATCACTAAACAACCAAACAATTCAATTATTTTAAGGAACTCCACAAAATGTATGAACTGAGATGACCAGATTATTTACTTAAATGTCCCACTAACTTTTTCCTAAAAATATTATCCAAGAGTATCTGCCTATCCAATCACTATTTAAAACCCCTTAAAAAACAGACAAGCTATAGAGAAAAGAAGACTAATTGAGAAAAAACAAAAGTTACTAAACAATCTCAAACATACTGTGAGATAATTCCTAAAGTTAGAGTTATTTATGACCGAACAAGTTTCACATACCACCAGTTGCTGCTGCGGGTAAAAACGACATGTTATCAAGTAAGGCCTTCAATAGAACAGATCCAAATCCAGGTTGACATGGGTCGCACTTGCCATTACTGAAAAAAATTTTAAAAGAAAAATTTTAAATACATTACTCAAGGTAATTAATTCTAAACATGTTGTATTACTCTTAATCTTTAAATGTGTTCATACAGACTGAAAAAAACCGCCTCAAAGCCCTGTAAATGTGCAGAAAGATAGTAGGGACTGATTATACTAAGGGTCTTTATAACTGTTTTCTAACGCAATAAACCACTCTTTTTTTTTTAAACCCAAAAGAGCTAAAAAGCAGGTACAGTCAAAACAGACTATTAATTTTAAACATTTCCTAGATAGTTTCAGGGTCTAGAGAAAATGATCTGTACAATGCTACAAATAAGTCTGGGCAAACTGACATAAGTGGTAATAAAGGCCTCAGGTGAAGAATCCAAAGACAATCAGGGATAGTGGGAGTGAAAGTGAGGGAAGAGCTCCCCTTACCAAACTCCCTCAAATCTTCTAATAAGCAGAGAAGCCCAGCTGAATTCTTTTATTGCTAGATTTAACGTGACATTTTCCCCAAAAAGCCTCAATTTTTGTTTCCTAAGATCTCAATAATCCTCTTACATTATACATATATTTAACAAGAACCAAGTGACCCTAGACACAAGGTATCACCTGCCAAACTCCAGGAGCACCTACAAAGTATATTTTTGACTTAAAAATCACCAACCTGATGCACAAGGCTAGAAATCGAGCACACTTGTGGGCTATGCTTCGTCCTGCCTCAAAGAAGCAAACACGGACAATGTCTGAAAGACATTTTCGTGTTTTTGAAAGCAGGCTTTCATTTCCTTCCTTTGAGCTGCAAAACAATAGCAGGCATTTAGGCTCATTCTGAACTTCCAATCATAACATCCAAAGGGCAATCTGTGGTAAATAAAATCTTATTAACCTTCCAGGTCCATTCGAATGTACTCCAGCTAACCAACAAAGAATATCTAACACAAGACTCTGGGCATGTTCTGTGATTTGGCCATCATCTGCTTTTCTACACAAAGTGTTGAGCAGCTTCTCATGAAATTCTGAAAACTGCAACATGGCACATCGCTGCACTCTACAAAATAAAAAAATATATATATGTATATACACATACACACACATATACATAAATATATTAATAAAAGAGAAAAATAAAGCTATTTCAACCTGTTGGACATCAAATATTTCATTTGGAATCATGAATATTACAATTTTTTTAAAAAAGAACTTTTGAAAATTACCTAGCACTGTATGAACACCAAAGATGAACCAATGAAGTGAAAAGACAATATATACCATCAATGACATAAGCACTTAAGAGAAATGAAAAGCAAATAAAAATTTGCAAGTAAAAGTTAGGATTTTAAAATTTTGTGGATATTGATATATTTACTGGAAAGTCTTCCTTTGTACTTCTATTACTTAAGAACAGTAGAAGAAAATGAGGTTACCTTTCCTTAGAAACTGAAGTTTTCTTAAATCTTCGGATGGTAACTGAGACTTCCTGAAGTAAGTCACAGCCCCGGAGGTTTTCAGATTTACGGGTCCCACTTGTATTTTCATTTTTAACATTAGAGGATTTTTCCTGAACATACAAAAATAAGTAATTGAATGAACAAATGAAACAAAAGTTATTTACCATTAAAGTTTATAAAAGAATATAACTGAACTATGACTACCAAAACATAAATCTCAAACTAAAATGATAGCTTTTACCCTCACATTCAGTAAATGACTGATTTACTCCATTGTTATA
This sequence comes from Aepyceros melampus, assembly GCA_006408695.1. NCBI lineage: Eukaryota > Metazoa > Chordata > Mammalia > Artiodactyla > Bovidae > Aepyceros > Aepyceros melampus. The sequence continues at coordinate 113,282 of SJXQ01001040.1, forward strand.
AAATTGTTATAAAATTATAACAGTGGAAGAGACACAGTCACTGCTTAAAGGTAATAGCCCAGTGAATAAAGATTATCAAGCCAAAGTCTTGAGTCTCAGTCCCAGCTACTGGTCTATGAGCTACGCCAGTTCCCTAGTCTCTAACATTCCCTCACTTAAAATATGAAAAAAATGGAGGTAATAGCACCCGCTCTGCCTACGTCAGAGTTATTTTGGGACTTAAATCAGATAAAGTACACAGAAAAACTGGAAGACCTATACAAATATAAGATGGCTGGTGTTACTGATATTTCTATTGTTGCTTATGGATAATGATGATAGAGAAACAAAATCTCTAGCGCTCAGGAAAGTCCAAGATCAAACAAGTACGAAGAAACTGCATGATATACAGCTAGTTGTAGAAAATTAACATGAAAATTATGATATATCTCTGAATCAATTCTCAACTCACTTCTCTTCCTGCAGCCTCGCAAATGTTTACATAAAAAAAAGTGTGTTACCAGTAAAGGGCACGGAAACAAATTCTTACACACAAGGAAATAAGCATTATGGTCTAAAATAATTATTAAGGCAAGTGCCTGCTAGCAATTACTCCCCAATGAATATACTTTATAAAATAAAGACAGCTTAAAGTTAATGTAAATATTTTCCCTTCATTATATTTTTTTAACTTGCTGCAGAGAAAAACTATACACAAACCAAGTTATCTATTTAAAAAAAAATCAATTATGGGTCATGCTATTTCCAACAGTGTATCAAGTCTCAACTATAATGTTTAAAACAGCATGTAACAGTTTACAAAATTCTGTAAAGTGATTATCTTTCAAATAAAAAATAAGTAAATAAATAAAACCAGCATGTTACAGTTTAAAATGATAATGTTTCATACCTTTCCTGCTGCAACTTTTGCCAAGAGTGAAGCAAGTGAATATCCCTTGTTACTCTGGTGTTTTAGGGATGGAAGTCTTACTACAGGACGTATACCACCATTACAGATCTCATCTGTTCCTCTTTCATTCACTGCCTTGACATGGATCAAAAATGAACGATATTTTCCTCCTGCCATACCTAGAGGAGTGATGCAGAATGGGATAAATTATTCAATCACCAAAAAGCAAAACTGCTTTTTTGTTCATAGAGCAAGCTAAATAATTAACTCCACAAAAAGAAAAATACACTTGGCCAGAATTTTCAAATTATACTGCTTGCATATAATACGGCTAAATAACCTTCATATATATTGGCAGCAAACGAACAAAAAGTACAGCAGTTATATGAACAGCATAATATAGAAAGTTTTGACAGCTGGCATGTTTTATCCCAAAGAAGTTATTCATTTCAACCACAGAAATTTTGTGAACTATAGAAAAAACAGAAAACACTGTCACTGAAGCACCGCCCCAAATAATGATGTATCACTATGTGTATCCACCCAGTCCTTTTCTGCATGTACGCACCACACACACACACACATGTGCATGCACACATACACAGCATTATAGCATTACACATTTGAAAAAGCACAGGCTTTGGAGCTACTATCCGGGTCACATAATGGTTCTGCCATTTTATTAGCTATGTGACAAATTAAACTCTCCATGGTCCAGTTTCTTCAAAAGTGAGTAAAAATAATAATAGTACCTACCTCAAAGGTAATTAAAACACTTACAACTGCATGGCAAAAGGAAGCACTTAATAAATATTAGTTATTATCACTGGTTTATGTTTTATATATTTTAACTAAGTTGAAATCATACCATACAATCTAAATGTAAAATTAATTGCAAAAATACCCTCAAACATACCCATGAGCAACCCATAAGCTGCTGCCTAAGCAGGTATGAAATCCTTCTGTGATTACAAAAGCTACTTCTGTTGTTTGCCGCTGACCTGCCTGACTACTGTGTTGGCACTGCAGTGTGGTATTCTTCTTACTGCTGCACTAGTCTAGGTTCTAAAATGTCTTAAGACCCTCCTTCTCAGTTTTCTTTTTCTACATGTCTTTGGCCCACATCATCCTTTTACAGATACACAAAAATTTAGCAATCATTTTCTCCAGTTCAAAGTTCTAGGAATTTGAAGAGAACAGTCACTTCTACTAAATTCTAGGAAAACTAACACTTTTACATTATTGAGACTTTTGAAATACACATTATATAATCTATCCCCGATTTTGTCAATCTCATGGACAGAGGAGCCTGGTGGGCTACAGTCCATGGGGCCGCAAAGAGTCAGATGTGACTGGGCAACTAACACACACATACACAATTTTGTCAAAGCCAACATTTTAATTTTCATGTAAGATTTTAAGTTTCACATTCTCATTTAACACAACTAACTTACACTTCCAGCAATATGAGAGATGTTATTATACAGTTATTACACAGTTTTGCTCTCCACTGTAACCCAGTATGTAACCTAACAAATCACAGGGTCTCATAAACTTAATGAATGAAAAAGGGAGTACAATCAAGCTTGTTACATACTGCGTCTGTAACTAAAGGGAAGTGTGTGAATGGGGACAAACATTATAAAGGGAATGCATACAAATTAAAACAGTTGTTATTTAGGTGGTCTGATATTTTCTTGGTTTACAGAACGATCTCCACAGCCTTCTCACCTCCAAGTTTAATGATCGAGGTGTCTCACTTGGATTTTTTAATTCACCCGTGAGATATAAAGGTGACATAAATGTCTTACTACTGCAATATCTAATATCTTACAGACATAAGATATAAAATATACATTGTAACTTGTGTTTAAGACACATCATTATATCTAATACTTTCAAAACTCCTCTATAAAAAACCCTTAAGAGAAGATATTATAACAATATACAAAAACACCCTGAAAACATAGGACTAAATTGATGGAAAAGGCTAACATGCCAGAACATGATGTTTGGTTATTTGGAAGAATTCTGTATAACATGCTAAATCCTACTACATTTATATTCTTTGTGCTTTTTCAAAAAGCACTGAGACCCTCAAGACACAGAACGTAGGATCTTAAGTTTCACATAACAATAGTCACTTATGATAGGAAATTACCTCAGCTACCGTGAAACTGATGGAATCATTCAAGAAAAGTACCCCCCAAAAAGTTTTCTTATTTTTCTGAAATCAAGTCATTTTTTAAAAAATCTACTTTTACAACTGTGGGACTATTTATTCTGCTTTTGTAAAACATGTTACTTCACCTTTAACCAGTTTGGGACTTGTTAACGTCAACATCCCAGCATGTCCCGACAGATCAAGGCCACTAGCAAGCCATACTGGCCCACAGAGAATGTCTTCTTTATGATCTTCTAAAAATGGACACAATCTAAGACCTAAAAAGAAAAATATACATTTTTCTTTTAAATTAGTGTGTAATTTAAAATGTAACATTTAATAAGCAAATATCCATCCCATTTACATATAACAGCACCACACAAAATTCCATACTTAGAATGTGTTCAAATAAAATTTGCTATCATGCTAATGAACTATAATCATTATCGATATATTACGCTATTTTTCATTCCCATATTATCTACATTCACCTTGATTTTCAACAACAACAAAAAATTACAAAACCATGACATGATTTCAAATCTCAAGATATTAAAAAACAAGAATGCAAGTATTAGCACAGCTGTGTTCACTAAGATGAGCTGAAAATTAAAGCATATTGCCAAAGCAGAATTATAGGTTATTTTTAATTGTGTTCTTAAAACCATGTTTTTGCAAGCCATAAAGATGCCAGTAGGATGCATTTGGATCACTACTCCTTTTACTGTCATGGACAACAGCTCTGTAATTTAACTCACACTGTGATTCCTCTACATCCATGTGCTGCATTTCTTCATTCAAATCAACCAGGGACGGTTTCCCATTTTGTTCCACTTCAATGTTAAGAGCTGGAGACAAAGGAAAGGTGATCTGCCTATCTACTGCTGTTTCTAGAGGATAAAAATATTAGTAAACTTAATGTTGCTTAATATCAATGATCTATGTGCCTAAAATTCTAAAATTCTCCATTAAATTGGGAACTACAGTGATTTTTAAAATGGTTTTTAGGGGAGGAAGAAAATTAGACTCAAGTGTTTTATACTCTCTTCTCTTTTAAAGGTGGTAAAATATTCACCTGAAGAAATAATCTGCTAGCCACTAAAGCAAGAATTTTCACCCTAGGCTATATAGTACACCACCTGCAGTTTTAAAAATACAAGTACCTAAGTCCTACACCAATTAAATCTGAATCTGTCATGATTCAAAACTATACACACACACATACACACACACACACACATATATACACACAAACACATATATATACACAAACACATACATACATATTTATAAAATAGGAAATTATTCAGGTTTCAATGTTTTTATCCCTGGTGTGAAGTAGCCTTTCACTCTGAAATTATCTCTAGTCTTTTAAATTAACCTATTAAGATGAAAACACTAAGAAATAACGTCTAGTTCCAAATATGTCAAGTATGTATAATCTATTTTAATAACTCAATACATCAAATTTGAGCTAGTAAGAAAGATAAATAAAGATGAATATATTTCCGGCATTACATTCTGAATTTTACTAGTAACCTCAAAAGAATATATGCATTCCATAACAAAGTTCTTTTTACAAACAAGTCTTCTCACAAAGAGAAATGAGTAAGTCCAGTAACGCTATAAGTGAAACTAACTCACAAAGGAACTAACTGCCTAAAACCATAATTAAATTACTCAAGTTTATGCAATTCTGAACAACAAAGAGTTACTGAAAAGTTCTTCAATGTTCTCTGGATAAACTTCTCTACATAGAACCACAAAAAGCAGAGAAGGAAAAGAGCACAGGGGTGTGAGAGCAAGAAGGGATGTCAAAACTAGACAGCCAAATTGAAAATTAGTTTTTTTAAGAAACCAAAATCTTCAAATTTTGATCCATTCTTACCATTGACTTTCCCTAAGCCTGGAGCTTTATTTTTCAGCAGTGTCACTTGTATCTGTGGAATATTGGTGATGTTTGAGTTCAAAACAAATTTGAAGTCCACATGTCCAACCATACAAGCTTTAGGCAGAACCAATTCAAATACATGTTCATCCCAGCTGTTGCTGTCAAATAAGGGAGAAAATGATAGAGTGAAATCTTTCTTTAGCTGTAACCATCTTATCATTTATATTACCTTTCTCTGAAGTGCCAACAAAACCGAATGCTTCTCAATGGGATTAGGGGAGAAGACAAGCAGTTCTACTGAGAACCATACCTGCCTTGGGCACTGTACACTCCAAAAAGCCCTTGTTCCTCTAAGTGTGAACTACTGTGCATCAGAATTATGTGCAGACTTACGGGCTCACCCTGATTCTAAGAGTGGGGTCACAGGAATTTATATTTTAAAATAAGAATATTTTGTATTTCTTATACATGTCCATCCTCTGATTTTAAATTCTGTATATGTGCTGAAAAGTAAAATTCCTCCATTAAATTTCAGATTCAAATCCAGATGCCTACTAGGTATCTCAAATTTAACATAAATAACCCCAAACTACTTGATAACACTCTAAAAGCTATAAAAAGAAATTCCATTTTTTAATGAGCTCAGTCCAAAACTTTTAACAATTCTCACACCAGATGCTCAGTACATCAGCAAATACGATTCCTTCTACCTCCAAGCTGTATCTGACCACTATTCTCACTGCCTCTGTCAATTATCATCATGGTCCAATTCACCATCACCACCACCATGATCATCTGAATTACCACAACAGCGTTCAAGTTAGAATCCTTGCTCCTGCCTCTTCCCTCTAGTACACACACCACTACCACTCATATACTATCAACACAGTACTCTTAGTATATCCTTCTAATACATAAATTATATCACATCACTCCTATATTCAAAACTATCTAACACCTTCCCATCTCACTCAACGAAAAAGTCTCACTGTAGCCTATAAAGACATTCATGATCTAGCTACCAACTATTTCCTTTGATCTCACTTCCTACCACTCTCCTCCATGTTCACTGCACTTAACCAGTAGCCTCCATGCTCCTCCTAAAATTCGTAACATATATCCTCAGGTTCTCTGCACTTTCTATTGTCTCCAAATTAATGTCCTCATGGAAGCCTTTCTGAGACCCCTTATATAAAAATATCACGCACATTTCCTCTCACACAGAGATGCACACCCAACAACTCTATTGCCATTCTGTTTTAATGTGCTTCAAAGCTTTTATTACTATATGACATAGTAGATAGCTGTCTTAACAGCCTATCACCACTAGAATGTAAATTTCCTAAGAGACATTTTACTAGTACCTTCCAAAGTACCTGCACAACTGGGAGATTGGGATCAACATGTACACACTACTATGTAACTATATAGCACAGGGAACGCTACTCAATACTCTGTAACGTCCTATATGGGAAAAGAATCTTAAAAAAAAGAGTGGGTACATGTATAACTGATTCATTCTGATGTACAGCTGAAACAACACAACACTGTAAACCAACTACACTTCAATAGAAAAACAAAAAATTTTTTTTAGGGAACCCATATTAACAACAACAAAAAAAGAGTACCTGTACAAAACAAACATTTAAATACTTAGTCACACAATCTACAGGTCTATTTAACAAACTAACTGGAAGGATGGATTAGTCTCAGCATTTTATCCTATAACTAAGAATAAGCATACAGGAATTTCTAGGCTTCCTCGATGGTTCAGTGGTAAAGCAGGAGGCACTGGTTCGATCCCTAATCAACGAAGATCTCACCAGGCCATGGAGCAACGAAGTCCATGCATCAAAACTATTGAATCTGTAACCTAAGGTTTGGGAATCACAATCACTGAGACCATGTACCACAACTACAGATGCCCACACACCCTGAGGTCCATACACAACAACAAGAAAAGCCATCGCAATGAGAAGCCCACACACCGCAGCTACAGAGTAGCCCCTACCAGCACCTAGAAAGTCCACGCAGCAACGAAAACCCAGCACAGCCAAAAATAAGTATTTTTTTAAAAAAAGAATATAGGAATTTCTAAAACCAAGGTGACAAATGAAACAAACAAAGCTGTTAATATGCAAAAGTTAACAGAAAGAGTAACATATAATAATAATTCTATGTTGTCACTATAAGATGAACTTAAGTTTTAAAATTAAACTGAAATCAAATATCTTGGGAGAATGTTTTACCTGTCAGTCTGTAGTTTCCAAGTTCTAGTGTGCTGAGCAGCATCCCCATGGTGCTGCTGATGCAAATGCTGAGGATGCCGCCTTTGCTGCTGCTCTTGTTGAACCTCCACCCAGCACGGCGGAACAGTAGCTGAAAACCGTGGAGTCAAAGTTTCAAAGCGGGTTAGCTCCACTAGAGATGTCAAGATGTCAACGGTGAATGGCTGGTCCACCAATAAATCAACTCCTTAATAACAGTGAATGCAGAGTTTAAAATTGGTTTTAAAAGAAAGAAATTTTAATCCATGTTTTTGTCTAGTCAATCACAACATTTGCCAAATAGCCTAAGTTAATAATGTAGGCTAAAGTAACTAGCACTGAGTCCATACAGACACAAGAAAAATCTACCTCAAATATTTAAATTATAGAAAGGGAACTTATTATTGGAGAAACCCACAATCAACCTCAGAAGAGCCCTGACTGAGACTTAATGAGCTCCAGACTAACAAGGGCAACAAAAGGCGCGGTGCTGACATGTAAGCCCTGACTGGCTTCAATAATTAACTTTCACACTTTGCTTTTTACAAAACAAAATGGTAAACATCTGCAAGCACACAATACTTGCTCCTTTTTACTCTGTTAAAAAATAAATTTTAAAAAGCCAAAGCTATAATGATGGCAAAAAAAGACAAATCAAAATCTCAAAGAAGCATTTTTTTTTTACTTAAAAATACCATGTATACACACCAGTATTGTAAGAGTAATAACCTGATTCAGAGAGATAAGCTAGCTTTTACAAATATATGTATTCACATCTTTGAAAAGGCTAACATACAACAAAGCTGAAAAACTTATTTCAATTAACAAAAACGAAAAAAAATTTTAAAGACTAAAATATGAAATCTGATAAATTTAGAATAGTTTCACAAAGAAAGTTTACATTTAGTTCTATAAAATTACTATAAGTGTACTTCAAACTATGTTTTTCCTCAAAGCTTCAGTTCAGCTCAGTTCAGTTCAGTTGCTCAGTCATGCCTCTTTGTGACCCCACAGACTGCAGCTCACCAGGCCTCCCTGTCCATCACCAACTCCCAGAATTTACTCAAACTCATGTCCATTGAGTTGGTGATGCCATCCAACCATCTCATTCTCTGTCATCCCCTTCTCCTCCTGCCCTCAATCTTTCCCAGCATCAGTGTCTTTTCAAATGAGTCAGCTCTTCATCAGGTGGCCAAAGTGTGGAGTTTCAGCTTCAGCATCAGTCCTTCTAATGAATATTCAGGACTGATTTCCTTTAGGATGGACTGGTTGGATCTCCTTGCAGTCCAAGGGACTCTAAAGAGTCTTCTCCAACATCACAGTTCAAAAACAAAGGGCTTTTTAAAAAGCCCTCAAAGCTTAGGGCTTTTAAAAATATGATTGAAATTATTAATATTGTTGCAAACATTTAACAGCATATCAATGCTCCTTCACATTATTTACTTGTTTATAACCTAATTCATCTTTACTAAAGAGTACTTTATGGACCTTATATGAAAATTATTATGCCAATATCCCATAAAATATGAAAACATTCAGTATGTTAGCTTTTTAAACCAACTTGTATAGTCAATCAAGACAAGTAGTCCAATTATACACAGCAAGAGACATGAGTCACTTCATCTCAACAGAGGATAATCTTGCCTCCCAAGGGCCATATGGATGGAGGCAGTTGTGTCTACTGCTGCAGTCGAGCAGGCAGAAGCTGCATATAAGGCTAATACAGCACTGCACAGGCCTCCCACCACAAAGAATTATCTCGTCCGAAATGTCAATAGTGCTAAGAATGAGAAACCCTGAAATAAGGTAGTGAAGACTGCTACATATTACATAAGTAATCACTAAAATTCAGATTTATTATACCAGTAATCACTCAAAGTTTGCCTTTAGTGCAAAGAAGAATGATCAAATACCTAAATGTACAAATTCACAAAGAAGAAATAAAAGTTTTATGTGTCATTTCTGTTTGGAATACATTTGAATTTAAACACATTTTTCATTAAAGATTCATTAAATTTCTTTTAAATGCTAGGTTTCTTTTAATAATTAGGTTGGGGAATAAAGTGTGGTAAGTGCCAAGGATAAAATATATCAGCACTTGGAAGTACAAAAGGACCGTGGTATAGGGCAAGGGCAGGGAAAGAGAGCTTAGTAACAAACGAAGAGCATGAAACTGAATATACTTTTGAAATCTTAGAACGCTTCCAGTAACTGGAGGTTGAGCAGAAGACCAGAGTTATTAGTCCACAGAGCAAGTAAAGATTTTTAAGCAGGAGTAACAATGCTAACATAACATCTTTTGAAAAACAAGTTCAAGGGGCAGTATAGAAGGTGGAGGGAGAAAAGGCAAACAAAACCAAATCTTTCTAAAAGTTCACAATGGGGTGATGAGGGTCTGAAAATACCACCCCAAGGAAAGGGCTTTTTTCAGCATTTTATTCCAGGAGTAATTAATATTAGCCGTTCCAGTCACTTTACACTTACTTAGTGAATTCTTCACTCTTTCATATTGTTTTCTTCCATCCTAACTAGACTAAAATCTTCTTAAACAACCAAAATCATGTTGTTACCTCTTAGGTGACTTTCCAAAACTCGCCAACTTACGGCAGGTTGAGAACCATTTCTTATTTTAATGTTTACAACATTTTCCAACTATTGAAAACAGAGTGATAAATAATACACAAAAACAAGTCTGATCAAAGAATATCAACAAGGAAATGAACTCGCAAAGCCACCAAGAACTGACTACAAAAGTGAAATGTTTCAGATTATAAAAGAGTGATTCAGAAAACTTTGACCAGCACAAGAATTTGCATTTTTTATAAATCCTTTTTAAAAGTTAATATCATACCTGAAATGCCAGGACTTGAAGGATTTGATAAAGGTTTGGAACCTTCTGAAGACGGTTCTATTCCTTTAGAAAGAGAGCCATCCACTAGTATGTCAGCTTCATCAATATCATCACAGGTTCCTCCAATCTGGAGAAAATGAAGCTCACCACCTATAGCATAGTAAAATCCCATCAACACAGGCATATGAAAAACAGGCAAACAGACAAGTGCCTGCTACTTAGTGAAGAAACTTAATCTATTCTAATACCACTGAAAAGGCAGAAAAAGGGAGCTACTAAAGTGATACATCTCCAACAACTTAGGAATCAAATTGTCAAGGAATTACAATTTCATCTGTGAAAATAGTTATTTATCTAGTACTTACATGTGTAAGACATTATGTTAAATGCTTAATTCATTTAGTCTTCACAAATAACCTTAAGTAGGGAGTATTATTGTGGCCACAGATGAGAAAACTGATGCACGAGCTGTACCAGAATCCACATCCCACTCTATTAATCACAGCAGTAGCAAAACTGAACAACAACTCTTCCTAATTTTTTGAAGCATTCACAATAAAATGAAACCAAATCAAATTTCTATTTTTCATATTCTACTCCAGAAAAAAAATGGAAAGTGAGCTTAACAAAATATTTAAGAAATAAAAATAAGTCAATAAAATAATTGGAGATTTACTTCCAGCATGACAAAACAAGATAAATCTTACTCTTAAAGGCAATTATAAAATTGAACAAAACCGTCATTTAAACAGAGTGAGTCAAATGGTGAAAACCAGATTTGCTACTACTATCACAGGGACTCAATGATTTGGAAAGCTTGTCTGCCTAAGGTGACTCAGCGGTGAAAAGAAACCCATCAACTTTGCTATCTGAAGCCAGCATTCTGTGTGGGGCAAGCAAAACACTAGAACTAACCAGGGACTTAACAGAGTTACAAAAAGTGAGAGAAACATAGGGGGCTTGATAAACATCTCAAATATTCCACACTGATCAGAGGTTGCACACAGGTGCCGCAAAGACCAGAGGGGGCCCAAGTCATCAACACATTCCCTGTCTACTAAGCCCCGATGCTTATGCAGAAGACCTGAAAGGGCACAAGAGAAAATAAAAATAAAACAAAAGCCAGGGTACACTTGAACACAACCTTGCCAATAAAGGTATCTGGTCACAACCAATTATCAAAATCTTTAGCTCAACACTAAACTATGTGGACAGACAGGTAGCAAATAAGAAACAAGTCTTAAAAATAAAAACAAGAGGAGAAAACAATGAAACAGACATCAGTGGCTGCAAGAGAAACAGACTTCACAGATTTAGTCCAGGTGGGTTACCAAACGATCACATAACAACAATTTCCAAATGGGGGTAAATCAGAATGCAGCGGTTCTACTACGTTATTTAAACTGTCCAGCATTAAACTGAAAATTATGAAACATGTAAAGAGTGACCCATGTTCAAGAAAAACAAAAGCAATGAGAAATATCTCTGAGCACCCAGATTTAGATTTAGCAGACAAATACTTCAAAGAAGCTGTTGTAAATATTTTAAATAATAAAAAGACATCAGGTATAGAGAATTCAAACAATGAATGATAAAAATGAATCAACAAATCATCCAACAAATTAGCAGAAATTATTTTAAAAGAACAAAAGGCAATTCTTAGAATTGAAAAGTAACTAAAATGAAAAGTTTACTAGAGACTCAATGCAGATTTGAGATGACAGAAGGAATCAGTGAAATAAAAACAGATCAATAGTTGCATGTTACATATGAAAATTGTTAAGAGTAAATCCTCATCAAAAAATAATAACAGATCAAAAAGAGGTAACAACAGAATGATATGTGCAGGAACAATCTGTAATTTTACATACAGCATCATTCTTCAAAAATGAATGTGAAATAGAGACATTTCCAAATAAAGACTGAGTTTTCTGCTAGCAGACCAGCCTTACCATAAGTACTACCAAAAGTCTTTCCAGGTGAGATGAAGGCAACACAAAATTCACCAGAAAAAAACAAAACGCCAAAAGGTGAACATATTTTTTTCTCATTTAACTTTTTTTAAAAGATAAAGACTATATAAAATAACATTTTTTGGATGGATTTATAACTTATCTAAATGTAATATATAAGACAACAGTAGCACAAAGCTGGGAGAGAGAAAAATCAAAGCAAAGTTTCTATATTTTACTAGATTTAAGCTACCATTACTCTGAAGAAGACTGTGATAATCCAATAAGAAGACAATTTCAAGAACAGGTATTAAAAAATAGAATCAACACAAGCACCAGTGACATCACATCAACAGAATAGGAAGTAATTGGCAGGAAGCTCTAGAGGTCAGCAGTACCATCAATGCAACTACTGAACTAGAAAGAATGAATGGAGGACTTCCCTGGGGTCCAGTGGTTAAGACTCTGTACTTCCACTGCAGGGAGCATGGGTTCAACCCCTGATTGGGAAACTAAGATCCCACATCCCACATGCTGTGCAAAAAAAGTTAATTTATAGCATTAATTGTAGGTTTTAATCAACAGACTCAATGTTTCTCCATGAGAAAACTTTTACGCAATTTGAATATACTTACAAGATAGTGTCAAATCCATTTGATTTACAGTTTACAGTGCTTTTAAAACTTACCTTATGGATTGTTATTCGAACATTTTAAAACAACTTTTTTGTCCTCTTTATTGCTATTAGTCTCATCTTTCAAACGCATCTTGATCAATTAATCCTTAAGCAACTGGGGAATAACTGTTAAAGCAATTAACTTCTCATGTTTTCTCTTGTCCTTCAGTTCATCTAAATTCCATCACAATCATGATCACTTCCTAAAAACTGTCATTGTCTAAACTCCATGAGAACACTGATCTATTTTATAACTTAAATGTTATTTCTCCTCTGAATCGCCAAAACCATATCTCATCAAAAATTCAAGTCATTAAACTTTGATTGCACTTGTGAAAACTACTAGTATCTCATGACTACATGCCCTGGCAACACGTCACTCAGGTTGCAAAACCACTTCCATGTCGAATGGCCTACAGCAAGTTAAACTGTTTTCATTTTTTTAAATCTTTCAGATTAAAATATACCAAAAAGTTCAAAGTATAAAATTTCAATAAAAGCAGGGTCTCCTACTTTTATTATATTCTGGCAATTTAATGTAGTTTAAGCACACCTGGACAGACTGCCAAGGTCTGAACACTAACTCTGTCATTTATTAGCTCTGTGACTTAGGCAAGTTAAATTACTTAACCTCTCTCTCCCTTGGTTTCTTTTTATTTTTTTTTTAGAGAGAACTAAAATGAAGACAAAACTAGCACATACCTCATAAAGTCAGTGTGATGACTAAAATTAACAAAGCTGAAACTCTCACATAAATGAACTGGCATATACATGATTAAACTCAAATTATCCTTGATACCACACAGTATTTTAATGATTTTTCTGAAAGTTTCGTTATTCTAAAGCTATTTTAGACTATTCCTTTTTAAAAAATAATCTAGTTAGATGTTGATGTTATTTGGCTTTTTCTCCCATGTTATTTACTAAATGTGTTTCAAAGAAAGTAATCCACATCACCACATCCACCATTATCCTTCTTAGCCAAACTCTTGAAATTTTTTTAAAGAGAGGAAAACTTCAGATTAATTCCTCCAGAACCACGAATGAGATGCATAACTCTTTCCAATCCCAATTTTTCTGCAAAGCACTGGGTATAGTCACTGAGACTTCAAGTATCTCTGGTCCTACATTCCTACTAAACAATCAATAGGACTATTCACTTTGCCTGATATGGTCAGTAATTCCTTAGTAACACTATCTGTTACTCTACAAGAGGCCTCAAATATTGCAAAACTGATTCACTCTCTGCAAAAAGTTAGGATTAAATATGACAAGGAACACTTATTTGGCAGAATTAATAATTATTTACCACTTTTATTTCAGAAGAAAATAACAACATGTATTAATATTTGTGCCAGAAACTTTACATACATTATGTCATTTAATTCTGTCAAGCCTGGAAATAGACTGTCTTTCCTAGTTTATACATCAACAAAGGTTTACTGAGTTTAAAGTAATTTGTCCAAGGCTACAAATTTGAGCAGATGCAGTTGGGACTCACAGAAATTACAGCAGGTTATTTTCTTGAGGTTAAAACAGTGAAGATACTTCTGAGAGACTAACTTATTTACAATTAGAATCCTTACCTAGGGCAGTAGAAAAGAGTTTTAAGAACAGGTAAAAGAGTACAAAGATTTACCACTTCATTATAAACATAAATTTCTCTCCATCTATATGGATCTAAAAGTCACGCTTGGTATATACATAAATGAATGCCCTCCATCTACATGGATCTAAAAGTCACGCTCAGTATACACATAAATGAATGCCCTGTATATTGATTTCATAAGACTGATGAAAAACCAAACAAGCCCACAGCTTACCTTTGGTGAAAGCACACAGCCTGTCTGTGCCCGAGCAGTAAATGAACCAAACAAGCCCACAGCTTACCTTTGGTGCACGCACACAGCCTGTCTGTGCCCGAGCAGTAGATGACAGAAACGAATGCATCCTGTTCCTCAGTGCCCTCCTTTTTTGGAGGTTCCACTTTGGCCAAAATTTCAAAGTTTGAAAGATCTAATATTTTTACATATCCTCCCTGAGTGGTTATGACAGGTGTCCAAGAGTAGAAATGTCAGACTTTTTTCCTCTCTCAACCCCGTTCTTTGAGGTTAACTGCATCTCCTCAGGAGGTTCCTCATAGTCATCCTCTCGGTTATCCAATATATCTGGTGGAAGCAAAATGAGCGAGGTAATTGTGTCCTGGGGATCTTTGATATGCTGGATTTTTATTGGCTCCTCTTCTAATGTCACTATCCGAGTGGCATAATTCATTTTATAAAGTATTAAATATCCACCACTAATGTTCCTCTGCTCAGGTTGAATTATCAAAGGAGTCTGTACATCTGCTGGTGATTCATGTTGAATTATACTAATATTTGCACCATTCACTGCAGCAAGATTTGATTCCAGCTCACCTTTCCGTCTATTACATAGTGCAGAGTTTAATTTATTTAAGTTATTCAAGGCCTCTACTTGATTTATTGCACTCAAGGATTCAACAGGGCATGTCCGCAGTCCTATCAATAAATGAATTCCATCAGCACAAGGAGTTATTGAGTCTATACAAAGATTCTCCTCCTCTGCAAACTTTGGCAGCCTCAAGCACTGAACTAAAGTCCCAGGCTTGGGAAACACAGAGTTCCACTTCTCAGAATCTGGAGAGGTAAGGTTGGCTGCCGCATCTGCAAACTGCTGAATGTAAGTCACAGGAGGGTCCTGCAACAACAACTGCTCCTGACTATCCAGCTCCATTTCAATGATCTGTGGAACCGTAAAACCATCATCATGCAAACTTTTACTCATTATATTGTTCATCTGTGAAAAGATTTTTCCTGCTTTCTCATCAGATTCCTTGATGCTATAAAGAAGCAAAATGGGTAAAGTCCTCCTTACCAGAGGAGAATTTAATTCTGAGTTAGTGCAGGATTCATTGTCAGTTGACCCTTGTTCTGATATACTTTCACCCTGAGTTCTGCTTAAACCATCCAGTGACCTGTGAGAATTACTACTAATGGGTGAGGTAGCAGGAGATTTATAGGTTAATAAACCTCCAGCTAATAAACATGGAAAGGGATGTTGTGTTGTTCCTGGTGCTTCTCCTTTGTCTTTTCACTCTTAGAGCTGGTTAAGCAAGGATTTGCCCCAAGTTCTTCAAGATCCTTAACAGTATCTTCAAGCACATTTGCAACTATCTCCCACTGAAGCTTTTCCGGCTGCTGGAGGATGCTGAGTGCTGTTATATCAAGGCTCACTTCCATGGCTTCCTTCTGTGATGTATGCCCTTTGAAAAGGAACAATACAAATGACCTTGTGAATGTAAATCAAAATCAATAACATTTTCACTAATTCTCTTTTAATCATCCAGGCGGTACATTTTAAACACATTAATGGAAGAATTTAGTCCTTTTAAAGGAAATTTAATCCAAGCTGAGATGAACCTACTCAGAAAAACCATAGATGTTAGAGAGTCTCAAAAATCATTTTCAATTCACAATACACTCTTCCTGGCAATCTGTGAGCAAAATTCTTTTAAAAAAAAAGAGAGAGAATAAATGGGTTAAGAATGAAGATATTATTAATATCATAATAACAGACTTCTGCCCTTCCATTCTACACCAAAATTACACTCAATACTATGCATCTGCCCTTTATGCACTTTGCAGAATATCCATGAAACATTACTATAATCTCATTTCATCCCCTCTTTCCCACTCCACATGCTAATTATCAGATGACTGTCTTAGTATGTGACAGTACACAATTTAACTCGAACCTCAGCTCAGAAAAATAGTAACCACAAAAAGTTTCCCAAATTTGTCATTTTAAGTGAAATATAAACATCTTCTAGGGCTTCTCTGGTGGCTCAGTGGTAAAGAACTTGCCTGCCAATGCAGGAGACACAGATTAGATACCTGGTGCAGGAAGACTCCACATGCAATGGAGCAACTAAGCCCGCACACCATAACTAATGAGCTTGCACTCCAGAGCCCAGGACGACAACTAGTGCGCCCAGGCTCCACAGCTACCGAAGCCCCCATTCCCTAGAGACCATGGCCCACACCAAGAGAAGCCACTGCGATGAGAAGCCTAAGCACACAACTGGAGAAAAGACATGCAGCAGAGACCCAGGAGAGCCTAAATAAGCGAATGACTTAAATGCCTTCCGTACTATCTGCTAATGTTTATGTAGTTCATTTCAAGGCACTACATTACATTATTCCTTACTGACTTTTTGTTCATCGTGTGCTTCAAACTATCCCCTTCAAATAGAATAAAGGTCATTCCTCAGTCTCAATTCTCCAAAAATACCATCTCTCTCTACACAAAACCCTAAAGTAGAGGTCAGTCAACTTCTTAACCAGGGATAATCTCTTGATACTAAATGCAGTTTCAACTCATCCTTTATCTTCCTCAACAGCACAAACTATCAGGCAACAGTCTACTACAAATAATAATATAAAAATCACTCTATGTAACTTGTGGAAATGCAAAAAAAAAAAAAATTGGAATTGGCTTTACAATTTTAGATTAAGAACTCAGAAAAGGAAGGAAATAAGTATAACTCAAAGTGAGTGCACAGAAGTTTGAAAGTTAGCCAAGTAAAGGAATGAACGAGAGATTAATGGAACACCAAACACTTGAGTTATACTGAAAGCTCTGTTTAAACCATTTTATTAACCATTTCATAAACATATCTTCAAAATGCTAACAGCTTTATCAGGACTTCTTTATTTCCTGAGCATAATCTTTTCATTTCATATAATGTCACTATTGTCATCTAAAACAATATCCATGTCTCACTAAGCAGAAAAAACTTAGTTATAAACTTCACAATTTAATTGTACTAGTAAGTTGTTTATTTAACCACTCATTTGATTATACTCATGTGCAGTCTTTATACTGTCATGCAATAATTACATATATTTACTCTATGAATTCACTCATTTAGACATGAGGTTGAAAGCTGACAGTTAGATTTTTATAACATGTAATAATACACTGTAACTAAACTGTAACTTACTCGATAAGTTATGATAGGAAATTGCCAAGAAAAAGCTATTTTAGTCTATGCACATTTTAAAAGAAAATAAATTAACCATTAGTTACATATATTAACACAGTTAAGGCAACATTCAAAGCAAAGGTCATGTGAGATGAGAATATCCATTAAAAAAGAAAATTAACAGGTAACATTACTACTCTGCTGCTTCTCAACTATTTAATCAATGTCTAGGACTCTGCTGCTGCTGCTGCTAAGTCACTTCAGTAGTGTCGGACTCTGTGCGACCCCATAGACGGCAGCCCACGAGGCTCCCCCATCCCTGCAATTCTATAGACAAGAACACTGGAGTGGGTTGCCATTTCCTTCTCCAAACACATGAAAGTGAAAAGTGAAAGTGAAGTTGCTCAGTCGTGTCCGACCCCCAGCGACCCCATGGACTGCAGCCTTCCAGGCTCCTCCGTCCATGGGATTTTCCAGGCAAGAGTACTGGAGTGGGGTGCCATCGCCTTCTCCGAGGACTCTACTTTCCCCTTATAAGACTGGCAAAGCACAATGACAACTGTCAATACTGCAGTTAAGGAAAACTGTGATCTTTACTTGCGTCAGAGTTTCTCAAACCAACTGGACCACAAAATAAATTTTTATAAAACATATCTAACAAATATCTTGCAGAAAATATTCTTCAGATAATCATATTGGGAAACCCTTCTCTACCCTGCTTACTGAGCTACTGTCAGTCCCACAGTTCTACCAGCGAACTTCCAGAGGTTTAAGTTACGCATATTCCTGAACCATCAAATTTCAATTTGAATTGTTCTTCAATCTCTTGCCAAACACTCTTCACACCCTACCTAAGAAGATGCACTCCTTAATTCTGATATGTGGACCAAAGAGCAAACTTGTCTTTCCTGGATCAGCTAGATACTTTCAAAAATCGTTAACTTTCAACTAAAAAACAGACAAACGTCTCTTAAGTTTCCACTTACACTTTTGAAATTAAGAAACACAACCTATAATTCTTCAGATCATATCATTCAAATTGATGGGACGAGCTTAGAGCTAGGAAATTAAGTTGTGAAACAGCATCTATTACTTAATTTTACATACTTCAAGAAGACAATACATTTCCCATTAATTCTCAATATAAAATTAGTTTAAAAGGTTATACATATTTTACTACAAATGAATGAACTACTTACAAATCCGCAAGTAAAAATTCTACACTGGAAGGATTTCTTTTTTTTTTTTTCCTCATACCACAGCTACCTAGTTTCAATACTATATAAGGACACCACTCCCAACCTTAAAGGAGGTATCATAGAAAAGAGTCAACAAAAACATACAGTAATATTCTAGGTACTGGGAAGTGAAGTAACGAGGACGACAGAATCTAAAGGAAGATGAAAAATATAAAGGTAAAAAAGGGATAAGGAAACAGATCAATATGTAACAACTACAATTATAAAAATACCTACTGAGATCCTTAGACCAAGAGGAAAGAGTTAAGCAACAGCATACAAAGGAAAGATTAAAGTTTGAATAAAAAAAATTTAAGGGAAGAAAAAAGAACATTTAGTTCAAACATTTCACTTTACATAGGAAAAACCGAAGCCCAGAGTTTAAGTGACTTGACAAGACCAAAGACTTATTTTGTAAGAGTTCAACCAGATCTCCAGATAACCAATGACCAACCAGTGTATTCTTGTCAGATGTTTAAAACTGCAACAGTAGCCCTTTCTTTGGCCAAAGGGTAACAAACTGGAAAAAGAGCACACTTCATCAGACTACATTTTTAAATGCAATCAATTATTCTTCCCAGACCTAATTACACATTTGTGTTATTATTCAGGACAGTTTCCTACTTTTAATTTTTTCATTCTAAGAACTACCTTAAAAGACAAATGAAGGTGAATCTAAAAATCAGTGCAGTATTCTGTTTGGTGGCTTTAAAACAAAAATTTACAACAAATTAGAATTGAGAGCATCTGCTACACTATATTAACTTTTGACATATAACTTTTAACAACCCAACTATCTAAAACCAAGTTTCCTCTAAAGAGATTTCATAAGTTATGTATGTCCTTAATTCATGACATTGACATTAGAATACAGCTAGAATTTAATAATGGTGACTTATTTAAAATAGTGGCTACTGCCCAGTACTCTGCTTCACGAATTTTAATCTTAGTTACCAAAATTATAAATAAGAGATTTAAATATCACTATTTTATACACTAGAAAATGCAATCGGACTATAATAAATGACAGAGTTAGGATTTGAATTCTGATACAATAAACTATTTTGAGATGCCTTGCCTATAACTACACTAAAATATGAAGCCTTTTATAACCTTCTGCCCTAATATTTCATAGTTTTCTTTTGGGAATAAGAAATCACTAATTAATTAATAATTATTGACTTAAACATTATATTTATTTAACAACTCAATACAGAATACAAATAAACAGAACATATTGGGAAGAGTTTAATGTCACTGACTTACATGTCAGAGATTTAGTTAAGATTCATTTTTAATTCCTTTGGTGCAAATAAGTATTATTTAAATTTTTAGTATGAAACTACATATACATTACTAATTCAAGATCTGATACATAATTGAGTTTTCTTTGTATATTAATGAAAATTTAGACTTTGTACTCAAAATACAGATTTGGTATTTAGCTCTACCTAGAAACTTATATAAATGCAAGGATATAAAAACAGATCATCTAACATTTTTTACATACCTGTCACAGAATCTGATCTGGAATGCTCTTCACTGTCTGAATCCTCCAGTAAATCATCACTTAAAAAAGACAAATTAAAATTTCCATTTCAAAATAAAGTACACGAGAAAGCAAAGTATAATGTTACAACCATTGTTTCGTGTCTAAAACGTAAGCATCACACAACTAGCTTATGTAATATATAAGTTGACTGAAACCCTGATTACGCTAATAGTGAATCATCTTAAATCATTAAATAAATGCTTGCCTGAAATAAAGTGTGGTAATCTCTAAAAATTTATAGTAGAATCTGTAGGATTTTGACAACTGAATAGGTGTAGACAGGGATAGTTTGGGTAAATAAAATGAAAAAAACAAAAACAGCAGCTAATAAAATCAAGCACAAGCTTCCAGTAGTGAAATTTTAATAACCACTCTATTACTAGGGACGGGTTCCCTACTGGCTCAGATGGTAAAGTGTCTACCCGCAATGCGGGAGACCCGGGTTCAATCCCTGGGTCGGGAAGATCCCCTGGAGAAGGAAATGGCAACCCACTCCAGTACTCTTGCCTGGAAAATTCCATGGACTGAGGAACCTGATAGGCTATAGCCCATGGGGTCAGACCCCGTCAGAGTCAGATACAACTGAGCGACTTCACTTTCACTTTCCCAGGTGGCTCTAAAGGTAAAGAACCTGCCTGCCAATGCGGAAAACAGAAGTGACACAGGTTTGATCTCTGGGTCAGAAAGATCCCCTGGAGGAGGGCATGGCAAACCACTCCATTATTCTTGCCTGGAGAATCCCATGGACAGAGGAGCCTTATGGGCTACAGTCCAGAGGGTCACAGAGTCAGACATGACTGAAGTGACTTAGCATTTTACTCCTGAATTCAGGAAAGTTATACCCTAAAACTAATTAGAACAGCTGAGTAAATATGTGTGTATAGAAGTGTTTTCAAAGAAACATGCATTCCATTTGTGTTTTACTCTTGGTTTTATTTATTTATTTTTTGCTTGTTTGGGAGGGGCTGTTAAATCCTTGACAAGCAGGAAAACTACTACAACTTAAGAGTAAAGACAGGAATACAATAGCTGCTCTTTTGCTTTCATTCAAGTAGCCAAGAAATTGCCAGCCTCTCTCTTTGCACCCAATTTTATTTTCAGTCTCCACTGTTAGCAGGCAAGAAAAAAAGGTTTAATTACAGAGCACTCCAGCACAACATTAGGCTATGTCTGAATGAACAATCAGCACATTTATAGTAGTTCTAAAATTTTGATAAACTACAAAAATTAAAAGATGAAGTTCACAGGAAGGAAAAGTAATTCTTCCTTTTTGAAACAATACACTGCATGCACATCCATCTGAAAGAATTAGGCATTTATAATGCTATTTTATATAAAATATAACCTGGCAATCTCCCTTAGAAATGCTTAAAGTAACGTCTGAAACTGGGGTGGGGAGATATTTGCTTAGAATTTTTGACAAAATTTCTGTGTTTTTTTCAACTGGTAGTAATTATCATAACCAATTTCGTGCTATAACTTAAAAATTTTTAAAAAGGATGTGAAAAAGATAAGCTCTAAGTTAGCCTTAAGCTATTCAAATACTAAATGGCTAGTCTCAGAAAAATAATACAGATGCTTGGAAAAATAAATCTTAAGAGGAAATATTAATGACTGGGAATTTATCCAAAATAAAGAAGTCCAAACCAAGAAAACACAGTAGATTTTCAGGATTTCTGCATCAATAAAAATAGTCAAATATTACCCATCTACACTTAGATAAAAGATAATCTATTAGCAGTATATTTTAAAGACAGAGTTTAGGTGTTCTGAAGTTACTAAGAATGTTACAAAGGGTTGCCAGATAATTGCCTTAATTAAACCACCAAAAAAAAAAAAAAGGCTTTATTGTGAAAGTTTTCAAAATAGTATTTTGAAAAATATATTTGACAGAAAAAACTCATATTGCCGTGTGATAAAATCATGAGTAAAACAACTGAATTGTACACTTAAAAGAGTGAATCTTATGATAGGTAATGATAAATTTCTTTTAATCACATGAATTAAAAACTACACAGCTAAAGTTAACTTTCATGACTTGATGGTATGAAAATGGAGACTCCAATTTACTTCCATATATTTTCCAACATTTCTACAATAAGCATGCATTTATAGCTGACCATTAAACAACACACAGGTTAGATGTACCAGCCCTCCCTGCAGTGGAAAATCTGCCTATAACTTAACAATAGTTGGCCTTTTGCATCCATGGTTCTGCATCTACAGATTCAACTAACCATAGTTTGTGTAGTATTTTTAAAAAA
Organism: Aepyceros melampus; assembly: GCA_006408695.1. Lineage (NCBI taxonomy): Eukaryota > Metazoa > Chordata > Mammalia > Artiodactyla > Bovidae > Aepyceros > Aepyceros melampus. The sequence continues at coordinate 136,031 of SJXQ01001040.1, forward strand.
TAACTGGACTCACATAGTTCAACACTGAACTCCTGCTGTTCAAAAGTCAATTATACTTACATAATAGACACTAAATTTACTAAAGTCTTTCACATGAAATAAAAACTTTTGCAAAGTAATAAACATGCAAAAAAAATATGAATAAGTTTAAAATGCTTAGTTAAGATTATTGCTTAACACTATAGTGCTAACAGTATAGTTGTATCTTAGTTTTGGTATATAACTACGATATACAACAATATAAGCAACTTGAGAGTTAACTCAGGAAATTTTTGCCAATTTGAAAAACATAACAAACAAATGAGGCATCTAGACAAAATGTTAATTCGTTAAAATTAAATGTATCCTTGGGACTTCCCTGGTGATCCAGTGGTTAGGAATCTGCCTTCCAATGCAGGGTTCTCTGGTTCAATCCCTTGTCAGGGAACTGGGCAGTTAAGCCCATGCACCCACAACTAGACAGGCTGCACGCCACAACTATGACTCAATGCAACCAAATAAATTAAAAATACATTAATTAAATTAAATATTCCTTAAATTCAGAACAAAGACAAATGTTGCCTACTAAGTAGAAACAGACAAAAAACAATTTCTAAGCAAGCTACATTGTAATACTTTAAACTTCCTAAGTAAGCTTTAATTCAGTTAATGTATTATTTTTCAAACTAATGAAACACAGTATATTTTAAAATAAAATATACTATTATATATATACTATATCTTGTGCCTCAGAAGCAGAAGTGGTTTGATTCATTATATCCAATACCAATCCAACAGGAGTCCTGTTAACCCTGGAGGAGAGGAAGCAGGGATAAAGGGCTTGAAGCTCCACCTCTTCAGCTTCCTCCAACCACCAGAGTAATCTTTGTAACCTTCTACCCAAAAAGATTTTAAGTCTCTTTAAAAAGCAGGCAGAGAGTATCAAATCCTGCCTCGGCGGACTTCCTGAACCCCATGACGAGTTCCATAGAGATGCCTATGTCAACCCTTTGGGGGGCTCCTGCCTGGCTGTGGGCTGAGAGCTTGCAGGGACTCATGCTGGGGGACCACTGCTCGAACCTTCAGAAGCCTAGTGGTGGGGCCAAGCTTGGCCAGGGGCCACTGGGCTCCTTAATAAATAAAGAAAAGCAGGCAGAGGGATTTATATCTCAATCCTAGCACACTAGCTCAGATAACATCTGTCCACCAGAAAACTGGATATACGTTTACCTAAAATGTAAAACACTTTACCAAGGTGTGTGTGTGTATCTGTATAATCTTAAAAGCACATCTTGATTCAAATTTTAATCCTCAAATTACAAAACTCTGGAGTCTAAAGTTTTAATTAAAGTCAGTGTGTTCAGGACATACCGAGTTCATTATCTTCTATGAATAATATTCCACTAATTTCTAAGAAAATCAGAGATCAAGCTGGATTCATTTTCAGTTCTATTGGCAAATATGGTCAAACTCAAGACAACAATGGGCCAACTGCTCTCTCATTAAGCTCTCACAGGGACTTGAAATAACTGAGAATACCATGATGCTTTAATTCAGCCTATTCCAGAGCTCAGACCACATTCATTTACAGACTCAAAGTTTTCACATACTATTAGCAACAGGGACTAGACATTTAATATGCAGTGAATTTTCCATTAAATAATGAAAAAAATCTCCCTTAGTAAAGTTTCACTACCAAACAAATAGTGAGGTAAAATGATTAAATCACGGTGTAACACCAATCACACATCAGTAACACAAGAAGCCCTGCAAGTGAAATGATAGATCGCCATACAAGACACCTGATCGCAGTTACGCAGGCTCCATTTCACATTACTGCCTTCAGAATCTTACAAAGCGGTAGCTGCTATTGCTGAAGACCAGCTGAGCGGCTTATGGAACCCTTCATTCTGCCTCCATGGGACCATCACAAATGTTGCTCTATAATCCAACCCAGTTCAGAGTTACAAGCGCCTCCTGGGAGACAATTAGGTGACATGGGATTACACTCTGACTCTCTCTCCCCTGCACAGATCAAATACAGCCACAGAATTCATGAAGCTCTAGAAAGGCTGAATGGAAGAGAATCCAGCACAAATCTACCAGAATCTTTCACTGTCAATGATTATTGTACCTCAACTCATTGCTGACTACTAATACATTTAAATAAAAATTAGATTATCTAGCCTAACCACAGGTTATTTCACTATTGATTACCATTTTTATATTTCAGGTCTAATGAAAAAAGGAGAAATGAACCAAATGATTCAACGGCTCTATGACAAGAATTAGTAGAAGGTGAAATTACAAGTCTAATCCAAAGATTTCATTATTTAGAATTTATATTTCAATAGAGTGATTATTCCATTGGTATGGATTGAGACAGAAAATAAAATATGCTTTACAGACTATGGTGTTGGTTAATGAAAATTTATTTTAGGAATTATACTGTTCTTTTGGATTTCTAACCAAACAGTGACTCTCTAATCTCTTGGTCAAATGCCTTCTGTCTCTTTAATTAGAATTAAGAGAATATACAATTGAGGAAGAGAAAACACTTAATTTCCATAAATATTATTAAAACAAATTTACACACCTATCTCCTTCCAACTTTGGTATATCTGAGCAACTAGAGGAGTCTTCCAGCCATGCCAAAGTTGGTCTCCTGGATTCAACTGCCGAGCTTGGTTCTCCCGACAGAATAAGCTGCTGTACAATTGCTGGATCATATGCATTAATTTCAAACTTTAAGTGCACCTAAACAAATAAATGAAAAGCCTAAATTTACAACTGATTTTTTTTCAGTTACTGATTTTTTCCTTCAAAATTAAAACATACCTTCATAAGTTTGGAAACATCCCATATACAGATCTTTCCTCGTTTTGTTGCAGCAGCTAAAAAGTGAGGGCAGCTCCCGGACCCAAAGCAAGATATTCGGTCAGTTCCATCCATGCAAGGAAACTGTGCAGGACTTGTTGCAAGAGTTACCGACAATGGTACATTCTGTGTATGCTCACCTTTCACAAACGGGCAGTTTGGGGAATGTCTCTCGTGTTCAGACCTTTACACAAATTAAAAAAGGGAAAGTTTACTAAGCAACTAAGCTGTTAAGTCTGTAACACTAAAAGAGAACTCTATGATATTTTTTCTTAAAAAAAAAAAAATAATAATTTAACCCTGAATATTCACTGGAAGGACTGTTGATGAAGGTGAAGCTCTAATACTCTGGTCACCTGATACAAAGAGCCAACTCACTGAAAAGACCTTGATGCTGGGAAAGACTGAAGGCAAAAGAAGTGGGTAGCAGATGATAAGACTTAGATAGCATCACCAACTCAATTAACATGAATTTGAGCAACCTCAGGGAAATAGTGGAGGACACAGAAGCTTAGTGTACTCAAGTTCACGGGGTCACAAAGAGTCAGACAGACATGACAGCAACTGAACAAATACAACATTCTTTAATTAAAGACTCAAATATCAAAAATTTTCATTTTACTAAGATCACTGTAACATATTAACCACTCACTTTAACAACACTGCACCTACAACTTACCTACGTCAATATATAAATCCTGGACAATTTGTAGAACAAGGTGTCTTACATAAATGCTTTTACATGGCATCTCCAGGCACATGACATTTGAAACGGATTCCGTCACAGCTAAACCTTAGAGTATTTTTCCTCTAATTTCATCTGAGTTTTAACTTTTTAATTAAAATTTTATTTTAATAAGTGACATTTGACTATCTAAAATATAGCAAAAGACACACGTCAGGCCTACTATCCAACCCCAGTAATCTCTGATCCCACCTCCAGACAGCCACTGTTATACTCCTAAAATATTTTTATAAACTTATACACACATATATACATACAGAATAAAGAGAATTTTCTTTACTTCAAATAAACAGCTTATTATACAGTTCATTCTACAACAGCTTTCTTGATATAATAATGCACTGATGATGATTAATAGAAAATTAACTGTTTATTCCTTTAACTGTTGGATCAGTCAATTATATGAATGTATTTTATTTATCTAGTCCCCTCCCAAAAGGTGTGTAAGATTTCCCAGTTTTTCGCTACAGTGACCATTCGTGCTGTGCATAAGACAGTACCTGATAAAATGCATTAAACAAATGTTTGCTATTATTACTATTTCTATTAGCAGGGCCCCAGGGTAGTTATGTAAAAGTGAGGTTCCAATACATGGTCTCTAATGTTTAACCAAGTTCTCAAATTTTATGCACCAGAACAGACTCCCTAGAATTACTTGAAATTAGAAATGTAAATCATAAGGCCCTCCTTCCACGGACTCCCTATTGATGAGCTGCCCACAAAAGAACAGGTTGAACTGCTGAATTTAATCATGCTTTTAAAAATTTATTTTGTCATAACTTTCTAGTTTTCAGTCAGAGTATACTTCCACTCTTTGGCACTTCTCACATGTACAGACCTTGGGAAATCAAAGACCTTCGAGATCCTGTATGCCAAGTGATATGACAGAGCACAGACAGCATTACCTCATTCTCTTAGAACAGAGGCAAAAATAGAGATGACAAATGGCAAGAGTATTAATATACAGATCAGAAACATAAAATATAGAAGCACTTAGCCTATTAGGTTCAGAAACATCAAGACTCACCAAGGTTCATCAGTAGGTTCCCAACAAACGAGACACACACTACAAGTGAAGCACATGGCTCTATCATCTCCAGATGAGGCGGGCTGCAAACGTGTAAGGAAACAGAGAAGGCTCATCAACACTAAAACAGCTTAATAAAAACTCTTCTAATAAGTTCATAATTTTAGGTAAAATTCCATATTGAGGAAAAGAAAGTTAGCCTATACTATTAATATTAGGCTTCAACAATATATTTTTAATCCCCAAATGTTTATCCATTTGCTGCTTTGTTTGAAAAATTATGTTTCAACAGCAAACGACCACTGAATCAAATATGCAGACACAGAGCCTCAATCTCAGGTCCAGCATCTTGTAACTGTATTACTAAAGTATTTTAAACACAGTTAAGTATATAAGAGGAAATAGTCTAACAGATTTATTTTGAAAACTGAATTCTATGCTACTACATAAGCAAGGGTAAACATAATTTTTATGTTTAATAAAAAATAAAGTGAACATAATTCATATAACATTCTTTAAGTAAGGCACTTAGGACTAAATGACACACACACACACACACATATATATATATAAATATATATAAAATAAAAACCTGAACAGAAATATACCTTTGAAAACTAAAATTAGTATTTTTGAGTACTTACTCTACTTATGCTGACAGCATCTAAAGTGTAAATATATTTTTTAGAAGACTGAGACTAATCAGCCCCTAATACAGGTAGAAGATTCTAGAAAACCTATGATTTGATCTCTTTGAAAAAAATGGAATACAATGAACAACAGCTAAATGGAAAAAATATCAAGGCGTCACTTAACAGAGGCTGTTATATGAAACAATACCAAAAAATAAGGAAGAAGATAAATTATTAGGAAAAATAGTCCTTTTTCAATCTTTTATTTAGGGAAATAATTTCAATAATTCTAATACTAGCCAGTCTCCAAACAAATCTATCTTTAACTGGAAATCTGATGGACTTTGAATCAAATCTTCAAATATCTTGGTTTTCTGATAAAATATTAGTTTAAGATACTCCAAGAACCCTTCAAGATAATGAAGGAATAATTATTCTTAATATTCTTTATGACAACAATAATTCAATGTATCCAAAGTTTAATTTAGTTCCAAAATTAAATAAGCATGTCTTATGTAAACTGACATGTAATTATTAATTTCTTAGCTTCTTTAGCAATGGAAAAACACTGGTGAGCCAGTCAACATTACTCAGTTGAAGTTTCCTTTAATTTGTTTATTATGCCAATCTGAACTCATTTTTCGTACTTGCTCTACACTGGCTCCGTGAAGTCTTCTATAATGTCCCATTCTCACGTCTTTTTCTCCCACTCATCCTTACATTGTACACCCTCCTCTTTTCCTACATAAAATTATGACTCTTTCCCTTAATTATTTCTCTTTCTATATTTCTTAATCAATTCTTCAATACATATGTATTCAAGGTATACTGCACTACCTGCACTGCTACTTCCACAGCTGTCTGACACATGGGTAATTCATGTTCCAATAAAATTAAAATTTCAAGAGTAACTCCCATGTACTGCTTTTATCACACTATCTTAACATATATACTCCTCTGTCACGAATGCGTAAGTCAAAACTGAAAAACACACACCTAGAGAGAATACTTCTCTAGACACAAATCTGGAGAAAACTGCCTGCTGCTGATGATTATATATAAAAACAGATTAAATATAATATATATTAATATGTAATCTGCAAGAAAATAGTTATAAGGCATTAACTCACTTATTATTCTTTTTTTTAACCTTTTCACCTTTCATACACAGTATGAGATATAGGAAATAGCCAGTTAGTATTATGATCAAAGAAAGGTGTAAGAACAAAACTCACATTACAGACACACAAGCACGAAGCCAGTTACATAAAATAATATACATGTCTGAAAATGTATTAAACGTTGACAGTCTTACTAAAGGCTACAAAGTCATACTGAAAAACATTTTTTGATAGCCTTATTTACCTGATGATAAAATCCAGCTTGAGCCATGGGATCTGGCTGTGCCCATCTATACCCTACATGAGGCCATGAGGTAAACGTCTCCCGTCTGTTAGCTTCACTATACATCAATGATCTAAAAGTAAACATATTTTATGTAACCAAAGTTTGGCATCAAATTACAGTGACACTATTACTCACCACTGAAGAAAAAAGCTTATTGGATTATCAACAAAAACTGGGAATGTTTAATGACCAAGTTCAAATTTGTATTATAAATTTGAAATGATAAGTTTTAGAAATTTCCCATGAACAGAATAGGGAAAAAAAAACATGATAAGATGGCTGCTGCTGCTGCTGCTAAGTCATTTCAGTCATGTCCGACTCTGTGCGACCCCATAGACAGCAGCCCACCAGGCTCCCCCGTCCCTGGGATTCTCCAGGCAAGAACACTGGAGTGGGTTGCCATTTCCTTCTCCAATGCATGAAAGTGGAAAGTGAAAAGTGAAAGTGAAGTCGCTCAGTCCTGTCTGACTCTTCGTGACCCACTGGACTGCAGCCTGCCAGGCTCCTCAGTCCATGGGATTTTCCAGGGAAGAGTACTAGAGTGGAGTGTCATTGCCTTTTCCAGATAAGATGGCTACAACAGATAATTCCATGGGTAGACTAAATTAACCAATGTTGCATAATAGCAATCAAAGAGCAAAAAATCTGAAAATGTAGGGCACAGAACCCTATGCTTTCATCAAGTGACAAGTTTTGCATAAATGGATAAAACCACAGCCAAAGGAACAGCAGTTTTAACCCAGCCATATTGAAAAAGTATATTCTAGTTTAAGTTTTTTTTAGGTAGAAAGCAATTTTTATGTTCTTTCTCTGAGAACTCCTTTTCCAGGAAATCTGTACTTTTCAAGGGATTATTTAAAAAAAAGGAAATCTTCACACGTTTTCATTAACATAATTAGCTCATTGAGGCTGAACCTGCAACAATACCAGAATATCTTTTTAAAAGAGACTATCAAAATTAGAAAAAGTCTACACAGCTTCAAATAGAAAGGACCATCATGCAAAGTTCCTTTTCCTAACACAGAAAAGAAACTGATTCAATAAAAAAGTGGTAAAAATTCATCACTATGAGACCAGAAAAACACTTTTAAAAAAAAATTCTTCCCTTAAATTAGTACATGGTTTCCTGTAATACTGCTAATGAGATTTAGGTTTAACTCATAGTTGTGTCCTGATTTGGAAAAAAAAATTAATAATTGCTTGATCAGGCTACAGACATCTTCATGTTTTCAGAACAGAAAGTCTGTCCACTTAAGTTCTACTACCAAGCAAAACAGCAATAGCGTCCAGTAGACCCTGAATCAAACCTCCAACAGACCTCAGAGTTCAAGGTTTTCATAAGGGTTCCTAGAATTATATTTAATGAAATAAAAATCACAGACTACATCAAAATTAGTATTTTGAGACATTTTAACACCTCCAGAAACACTGAAAATCCCATCTAATGAATGCATTTTCTAAAACAAACCATTCACCACAGCTTACACTGATTTCTTTAGAAAGTCTCCTACTGATTGCAAAGAAAATAACTCTGAAATTATAATCTAAAGATAGGCTGGGCTCTCAGACAAGAAACATTGATTCCTTCCTTTTTTTCCTCTTCTCCAGACATATTGCAAAGAATATTTTAATGATAGCCAAAGACATATCACATGACAGTTAAGATTAAAAAGGGCAGTTCTACCTTTTGCCCAAAAGTTAGAGACAACAGGGTTACTACTGAATATAAAAATACTTTCCAAATGTTAACAACCAACAGGAGTTACTTACATAATAAAAGAAACCACTTAACAAAAAAAGGGCAACTGATTAAGCAGTTTTGGTTTACAAAAGGATAAACTAAAAAATATTGCAAACTAATATAAGAGAATATGGGAATTCCCTGGTGGTCCAGTGGCTGGAAATCCACAGTTTAGCTGGTGAGAGCCCGGACTCAATCCCTGGTTGGAGAACTAGGATCCCACAAGCCATGTGGAACAGCCAATTAAAAAAAAAAAAAAAAAAAGAGCTATACTTAAGATAACAGAAGTTAAAGGTTAACTCATTCACTAATATTATTGTTACATTGGCACCTACTCTTTATAAATGTACTTCAGAAAACCACACGAGCAGTTAAATTCATTCAATGAAAAAGTGAAAATGTAAAATGTTACATGGGAAGGCAAATGTGAACTTAACAAAATCGCTAAATGTAGTAACTCAGCAAAATGTTTCTAAACTTCAGTACTGATAAATATTATCTCAAATAAAAATCATTTAAACTTTTCAATGAATGTACTACTGACTTTTAGTTTTCTGTAAAGCGTAACTTCCAAGAAATCTCTATTGAAGAAAATAATAATTGAGGTATGACTTTTTTAAACACTTTAAATCCAGGGCAGGCAGCATAAAAACCTTAATTCGAAACTGCGCTAGAAAAACAAGAGACAAAAAGCCCACAAAATGGCCATTGAGTGCTTTTATAGCTCTGCCCATTCTTTAAGAATATTTATCTGTTTGGCTGTGCTGGGTCTTCGTTGTGGCAGGCAGGGTCTTTAATTGCGGCAAGCAAACTCTTCGCTGTGGCTTATGGGGTCTAGTTCCCCCGAAAAGGGATAGAACCTAGGCCCCTTGCAGGGGGAACTCAGAGTCACAACCCCTAGGCCACCAGGGACATCCCTTAACTCTGTCCATTTTTTAAGTAGGAAATAATATATGGCTCTATATTCAAATTCTGGGACAGTGTTTTAATTTACCAAAATTTATGCCAAAGGTCACAAAATTCATCAAGGTAAAATAATTCTTATATATTGAATAATTATATATATTACATATTGAATAATTATAATATTAACGACTCAAATATTTACTAAACAATTACAAACCTAGAATTTAAAAAATATAGCTTTATAATCCTCTTAAACACTTTCCAGGCACCAAAAGAAATTGTTTAACAACAGCAATTCAAGGAGTACTTTACTTCATTTCAGTTTTTTGATCAAAATAAAAATCTGAGTGATTTTCAAAACTATTTAAAATCATAATCAAATTTACAGTTATTCTGATGATCAAAACACTAATCAATTCAACGTTACTCTCACATCTCTTTATAAGCAAGTTCATACCTGTCCACAGAACGGCCTGGCCCCACCCCAAGTTCTGGACGCGCACTAGGTAAGAGGTAAGACAATCTGTCCATCACTGAGGAAGCCACAGGTAAGGCAGCAACATTTTGATTGATTTTCTTAAGTTCATTCACAATGGCACTGGCAATGGACTTCAACACATGATGAGGAAGATGAAATGTAACTGTGGCCCACTGAAAGAAAACAGCAGTGTAAGCAAAAGAAAACATACTCAATAGTTTCCACCAAAACCCTGATTTATACATTAGAAGATAACTATTTATAGTCTCAAGTCAGTTTACTCCATTAACTTGTAATTCAAAGTAAGAACCTACAATTACATAAAAAATGAAATTAACCATCCTGAAAGAGAATGTTTAACACAGATGAGAGAGAAAGACGGACTCTTACTTTGTTTCTAGTCCTAATCTGTTCACATATTCAGAGTCTTTTGGTTGAAAGGGAGGCCAAATCCCCTTGAGAAAGGATCCCACAATGATGCCCCAACTCTCCACTGTCAACCATACCCCAAGCCTTCCTCAAAGGCACCTGTGGACATTCACTATAGTCACTGTGCGCTTGGGAATGGAAATGCTGTGTGATATTCCAGGCACTACAGCGAGGAACACTGAACTGACCTAAAACAGCACTGTGTCCATTAATCACAGTGGAGACTTATGACGGTGAAGTGACTACTGGAATTTCGGCCCAAAGCTGTCTCAGTGAGCTCTGTGGATCCTCAGGTCTACCTTGTAGCTATCTCTCTAGCTCCCAAATGTGTAACTGAAAGAGAACTAGAACAGGCAACTAGAAAAATTCCTGCACTGTTCCTCTGATCCTCTTGGACTACTAAAGGAAGAAAGGTCAAGCAGGAGCCCCTAGAACTTTCATTTTTTTCCTACAAAGCTACTAAACTACAGCAATACCACATTCTGAGGAAATTTATGAGATTAATGTCACATTAACAGACCTGACAAAGGTGTAATCAAACTATCTCAACTCCATTTAACTGACCCACCGGCCCATGCAAAACGTAAATTGATCTTGAAAAATGACTGTGGATTGTAAAATCAGGTGGACTTCAACTGCAGCTGATATTTCAGATGAGGTATTTTTACTGAAGCAAACTAATAAATCCCTTGATATTTGGTAGGCACTTACAATTCTTTCAAATACCTTTTTGTCTACATTAATTTTAAGGGCCATCCAAAACTAAGCTGCTTTTACCTGTCAGAAACGATAAATCTGCAGTCTTACCCTAGGACTCATGCTCTTTACCAAAATCTAATCTGCAGGGATCCTGATCACCAACATCCTGCAGATCAGCACCTTGGTCTATTGTATTAGTAACATCACAGTAACTGGTCCAGATGAGGGGAAAGGAGCAAGGACCTTAAATGCCTTAGTAAGACACATGCAAGCCAGAGAGAACCAATATCCCCAGAAAAACTCAGGGTCCTAAAATCTCTGTGAAGTTTCTAGAGGTCCAGTAGGCTAGGCATGTCAGGATGTTTCCTCCAAGGTGAAAGAAAAGTTGCTACCACGATGAAAAAGAGCCACAATGCTCAGTGGGCCTAAGTAGATTTTGGATCCAGTGTTCAGCATGTTTGAGAATGTTGCTGTAACTCAATTATCAAAGAAACATGATGAAAATCCAGTACTTTGGCCACCTCATGCAAAGAGTTGACTCATTGGAAAAGACTCTGATGTTGGGAGGGATTGGGGGCAGGAGGAGAAGGGGACGACCGAGGATGAGATGACTGGATGGCATCACTGACTCGCTGGACGTGAGTCTAAGTAAACTCCGGGAGTTGGTGATGGACAGGGAGGCCTGGCGTGCTGCGATTCATGGGGTCGCAAAGAGTCGGACACGACTGAGCGACTGAACTGAACTGAATAATAGGTTTATCAGTACATCCAGGCTGAATCACAAGATACTCTACCATGTGTATCTTGTGAGCATATTCAATGACACTAGAAGTATCTGCTCCAAGTAAAGATGCTGTAGGGAGTCTCTGAGACAATAATGTAGCAGGATGCTAAGACAAAACCATACCTCTCCTGTAAACAATTCTTCTCCTCTTGAGAAACAGCTTCTGGCTTCTTAGTAATTAGTTCTCATAAAAATGTGTCTACCCATGGGACAAATGTGCATGCAATCAGAGCTGTCCATCATAAACTAGGTGTTATCTGATACACCAAACTGTATTACTGGGCATAAGGGCTAGTATTCATTAAAAGGTTTATAAGAAACCAATCTTGAGAAAGTCCAAAAGGCAATTCAATTTTGAACCAGGTGAATAATCAAGGAGCTGAGATTTCTACAGTACCTATTCTGACAATAGCTCCTTTCTCACTCCACACTGATGGCTTCACAAGGAACTCCCTATGATGGGATAATTAAGGAAGAAAACCTTTAGATCTGACATACAGATGGTTCTCACATTATGAAAGTGCCGTACTAAAGTGGATAGCTGCAGCACCACAGTCCCAATCAGGACAGGGATGAAGGCAAATCTTTTCAGTGGGCAGAACTTCAACCAGTACATTGGACTGTTCTCTTTGTCTGGATTGAGAGGTGACCAGAAGTAAAGGTCCTCACTGATTAATGGACAATGGCTAACGTTTTGGCTAGATGTTCAGACATCTGGAAACATCAGGATGGAAGACTGTTAACAAGGAAGTCAAGGGTAAAAAGGTCTACAGACAGACCTCTCCAAATAAACACAGTATGAAAATATTTGTGAAATATGTGAATGCTTATCAAAAGGCATCCATTACAGAGGAAATGGGCAAACTATTCACAGTATATGAATGTCACTCACTCTTTTGCCATAACCACTCCAGTGATTGCTCAATGAATCTATATGCAAAATGCCATGGTAAAAGAGACAGAGGGGGTGCACAGGTCCAATATGAACTCGCTCTCACCAAGACTAAGCAGGCTAACTGCAGGCCTGTCAATAGCAGATACCAAAGTTGAGCCACCAATGGGAAACCGTCTTCCAGAAGAACCAGCCAATTACCTGACTGCAAGTTGATTATATTAGATTTCTTCCATTATGGATTGGACAGCAATTTGTCTTTACTATAGATACGTATTCTGACTGTGCATTTATCTGTTCACCCACAGTGCTTCTGTCATAATATTAAACCACTACAAAGTATTCTATACAACTTTGCTTTTTGCTTCTCAGTAAGAAAGCACTTCAAAGCTTGGGGGAGGGGCTTGGGCTGTGGAGGCAGGGGAAGAGGTAGGGGCAACAATGGGCTCTTGCCCCATATAACTGAACTGTCTTACTGTGGTGTCTTACAGAAGGAGATGACCTGACAAAAAGGTGTGGGCCCTTCCAAAGACTTATTTTCAGTACTAATTGGGAGAGATGCTTTAAAGTCTGGAGTTCTAACATTATAGGATTATGTATATGCTTTCAATCAACAAAAAACACATAATATAGCTTCTCCCAGCAGGGTTGCTATTATACTTAATAATCCATTTACAGCTTTTCTTTTTTCTTTTTTTTTAAGCTTTAGTCTCTAGAGGTCTTGTGACAAGGAAGGAATGTTCCACCAAAGGTACAACAATGGTTGCACTGAATTAGGTGTGAACACTGCTATCCAGCAATTTTGGGTTGTTCTTGTCACTGAGATCAAATCAGTCAATCCTAAAGGAAATCAACCCAGATGTTCATTGGCAGGGTTGATGCTGAAACTGAAGCTCCAATACTTTGGCCACCTGATGCAAAGAGCCAATTCATTGGAAAAGACCCTGATGCTGCTGCTGCTAAGTCACTTCAGTTGTGTCCAACTCTGTGCGACCCCATAGACGGCAGCCCACCAGGCTCCCCCATCCCTGGGATTCTCCAGGCAAGAACACTGGAGTGGGTTGCCATTTCTGCCTCCAATGCATGAAAGTGAAAAGTGAAAGTGAAGCCGCTCAGTTATGTCCGACTCTTAGCGACCCAATGGACTGTAGCCCACCAGGCTCCTCCGTCCATTTTCCCAGGCAAGAGTACTGGAGTGGGGTGCCACTGCCTTCTCCACTGATGCTAGGCAAGACTAAATGCAAAAGGAGAAGGGGGTGACAGGATGAGATGGTTGGATGGCATCACCGACTCAATGGACATGAGCTGGAGCAAACTCCAGGAAATAGTGGAGGGACAGGGGAGCCTGCTGTGCTGAAGTCCATGAGGTCGCAAAGAGTCAATCAGACACGACTTAGCGGCTGAACAACAATATACATTAAATCATTATACTGTATACCTTAAAAAAAAAATCACACTGTACAACAACAACTTGTCACTGAATCATCAGACAAAGTGGGTAGTAATTCTACTGGTTAATATGACTAAAACTGACAAGGGAAACTGGATTGATGGAAGTAAGGAGAATTTAATTGCAATCCAAGAGATTCTCCAGGGTGCCTCTAAGCTCTTCCACATCCAATATACAAGAGAGAAAGGACAATTTCAACAACTTAGCATAGCACTACAAAGGATCTGAATCCTGCAAGAGTGAAGACTTAGGTCACTTGACGGTATAAAGACACCTGACCTTAACATTGCTGGTTAAGGACAAAGGGAGTATGGAATAGCTAGGAGAAGGAGACTGTGCTGCTAAGTCACTTCAGTCGTGTCCGACTCTGTGCGACCCCATAGACAGCAGCCCACCAGGCTCTGCCGTCCCTGGGATTCTCCAGGCAAGAACCTGGAGTGGGTTGCCATTTCCTACTCCAATGCATGAAAGTGAAAAGGGAAAGTGACATCGCTCAGTCGTGTCCGACTCTTTGCGACCGCATGGACTGCAGCCTACGAGGCTCCTCCGCCCATGGGATTTCCCAGGCAAGAGTACTGGAGTGGGGTGCCATTGCCTTCTCCGAAGGAGACTGTAAATTTCAAGAATATCATCTTTATATTATACACAATTATACAACTGAGAGATACGGTAACTATATACATTTTCTTCTCATTACATAAATGATGGATGAAGATTTAGATAAAGACACAGAGAGGTAAGTCATCATTTTACAGAAGGATTTTTTGTTGTAGTTAATTTACTGTTTAGGTTTAGATGGGTTTAATTTAGGTTTAGTGATTAGGTAGCACAGCTCTGTTACCTAAACACTTGAAACTATAAATTTTAAGAGTAGCTAATATCACCAAAGGAAAGATATAAGCATCTGAATGCAGAGTTCCAAAGAATAGCAAGAAGAGAAAAGAAAGCCTTCTTCAGCGATCAATGCAAAGAAATAGAGGAAAAGAACAGAAAGACTAGAGATCTCTTCAAGAAAATTAGAGGTACCAAGGGAACATTTCATGCAAAGATGGGCTCGATAAAGGACAGAAATGGTATGGATCTAACAGAAGCAGAAGATATTAAGAAGAGGTGGCACAAATACACAGAACTGTACAAAAAAGATCTTCATGACCCAGATAATCATGATGATGTGATCACTAATCTGGAGCCAGACATCCTGGAATGTGAAGTCAAGTGGGCCTTAGAAAGCATCACTAGGAACAAAGCTAGTGGAGGTGATGGAATGCCAGTTGAGCTGTTTCAAATCCTGAAAGATGATGTTGTGAAAGTGTTACACTCAATATGCCAGCACATTAGGAAAACTCAGCACTGGCCACAAGACTGGAAAAGGTCAGTTTTCATGCCAATTCCAAAGAAAAGCAATGGCAAAGAATGCTCAAACTGCCGCACAGTTGCACTCATCTCACATGCTATAAAGTAATGCTCAAAATTCTACAAGCCAGACTTCAGCAATACGTGAACCATGAACTCCCTGATGTTCAAGCTGGTTTTAGAAAAGGCAGAGGAACCAGAGATCAAATTGCCAACATCCGCTGGATCATGGAAAAAGCAAGAGTTCCAGAAAAACATGTATTTATGCTTTACTGACTATGCCAAAGCCTTTGACTGTGTGGATCACAGTAAACTGTGGAAAATTCTGAAAGAGATGAGAATACCAGACCACCTGACCTGCCTCTTGAGAAATCTGTATGCAGGTCAGGAAGCAACAGTTAGAACTGGACAAGAAGAAAAGTTATGACCAACCTAGATAGTATATTCAAAAGCAGAGACATGACTTTGCCGACTAAGGTCCGTCTAGTCAAGGCTATGGTTTTTCCTGTGGTCATGTATGGATGTGAGAGTTGGGACTGTGAAGAAGGCTGAGAGCCAAAGAATTGATGCTTTTGAACTGTGGTGTTGGAGAAGACTCTTGAGAGTCCCTTGGACTGCAAGGAGATCCAACCAGTCCATTCTGAAGGAGATCAACCCTGGGATTTCTTTGGAAGAAATGATGCTAAAGCTGAAGCTCCAGTACTTTGGCCACCTGATGCGAAGAGTTGACTCATTGGAAAAGACTCTGATGCTGGGAGGGATCAGGGGCAGGAGTAGAACGGGACGACCGAGGATGAGATGGCTGGATGGCATCACGGACTCGGTGGACATGAGTCTGAGTGAACTCCGGGAGATGGTGATGGACAGGGAGGCCTAGCTTGCTGAGAATCATTGCGTCGCAAAGAGTCGGACACGACTGAGCAACTGAACTGAACTGAATATCACCTACAGATGGATAAAATATCTTTTGAAATTTTGTGTCTGCCTGTTCTGGGCACAAGGTGAGACAAATCTTCATTTTCTTTTTAGGAACAGAGCCTCTTGTTAAGTAAAAGCAGAACATTTTTGTTGCATGAAAGTTAAACATATACAGATGGTATGTATGGAGATGGTGAGGAGCCAAAGGAGCAGGCTGTGCCAGCTATTAAGCTACTGGCTCTCAGGTCCAAACCTACCCTGTCCTCTCTTCTCGGTCATGTTGGGGCTGGGATACTATAAACTATTATTTCTTCTTTACCAACCAGTTTCCTAACTGTCAAGTTCTGACAAAGGAACACAGGATGGAAATTGGAAAGCATGATAGGGGAAAAAGACTTGCTTCTTGCTAAATTACTTGTCATTGCTGTCAACATCATGTTAGCAAAGGATCCGGTAGCAGGAGTTGACTCCTCTGATCTTCAGAAGTTTTTCTGTTCTGTTTTCTTAGCACTCCAAGGACCAGTCTCACATGTTTCCCTCAGAGGCACTAGCATCAGCCGAGTACCACCTCTCTCAGAACTCTGAGCCTCAGTTCACCAAGTTCCAATCTCCAAGCTCCTGAGGCACCTACTGGATAGCAACTCCACCTCTGGAATCTGACGTCCCAGATCCAAGAGGCTCTTTTCTTAAGTTTTTAAGGATCTAGGTTCTAAAACCTGAACATCCTGTTCCTTCAGACCAAAATGAGTCCTGCTTCCCACAGTTACCATCTGTGTTACCTCAGGGTTTTGTTTTCACTTTTTTGGTTCTCATACACATATTAAGTCAATTTCTCACAATAACTTCTCTCTGTTGAAATGCACGACATGGTTTCTGTTTTTACTAAATAAAACGTTCCACTAATGGATCTAAGATTCATAAAATCATGGTGAATTTATAAAATACACTTCAATATAAATATTAGGGAGAATGCAGATGATGTATGAGCACTGATATGAAAAGAACTTCAATATACATTCTTCAATGAAAAAAAGCAAGGTATATACTATAATCTGAATGCTTGTGTCCCCACAAAATCCATCTGCCGAAATTCTAACCCAAAAGGGGACTCTATTAGCAGGTAGGGCCTTTGGAAGGAAGGTGATTAAGTCATGAGGGTGGAGCCCTCTTTTATAAAAGGCTCCAGAGAGCTCCCTTGCCTTTTTTACCATATAAGGACACAGTGAGAACGTACCAGCTATATCCCAGAAAGAAGGACTTCACCAAAAGAAATCCCACTCATCAGAGCAGTCGAAACAGACTAAGTAGTACATCACAGCATTGTAGCATAATTTCAACTGCACTTGAAAAAGATACTTACAAAGACAAAATTGTTTTAGAAAACAGCTTCTACATTATATGCTTCAATATAAAAATTGTATATGTATTACATTTATAATTTTTTACAAATCTTAAAGAAAAATGCAGAAGAATTAATGAAATATAGCCAAGGATTTAATTCAAAGCACTATCTCCCACCATAGTCATCAGTGCAAGGGAGAACAGAGAAAGGCAAAAGTATGGAAATGTTCTTTCTGTTATAACCCTAAACAAAGTATTTTTTTTAACTTCTTACCTTAGCAACTTTGTGGTTTGCTGCAGTCTCATGAGATGTATTTTTCAAACCATCTTTGAGCTGTGTGATGAACAAATCATAACCCTCCGTACTAGAAACATCTACCTTTTCTAAACATGCCGATAAGAGTTGTTGTGCCTAAATAAAAAAAGAAGATCACAAAAGATTAACCATACCAAAAATGTTTAATTAGGATTCTTACACAAATATTTCATATTTACTATATGAAAATTTACTACTACTACTTTTTTTAAACAAACTTAGCTAACCAAATAATGATTTGCAAGTCTGTTACAAAATTAAATGAGATATAGCAATGTACTTAGCATAGTACCACATAGGAAAGTCTCCATACATGGAAGTTTTTATAAACCAAAGCCAGACAGAAAAAAACTGGACAAGCTGAAATTATAAACAAAAATAAAAGATACAAAAAGTTAAAGACAAATGTAAAGTCCCTCAGTGAGCTTTACTATGTAATACTGTAAGAGGGGTCACTCATTAAATCATCAGGTAATTTTAAAAAAAGCCCTTTGCATTGTTACCCACATATTCAATATGAACTACATCAACAGAAATACATGGTCAATATATGGAAAAGAACACATCCACACTAATCCAACCAAACCCAGGACCACACACTTTAGGCAAGACAGTGAGAAACCAATGTGATGCAGGAAAGGGTACCTGGGATGGTGGAAGAACTACAAACAGTATTACATGAACAAGACAACTATAATTATTTGTGTAAAAAGAAAGAAAACCAGCAACAGACATCACGAGCTGACAAGGTGGGAGAGGTGGCAGAAGTTGACTAAATATCTAGCTAAATATTGACTTCAGGGTCCATTTTATATAAATGTTCAACTATTTTATTGTAATTCTGTAGTTCCTTTTAAAACCCAATGGTTTGATACAATCTTTCATTGTACACTACAATGTATAGAGATATCAGCTTTATTAAGATATCACCAGGTCTAATTTCCTTAAAGTAGGAGGGGAAAAATATTCAATACAAGTAGAACTAATTATAATTAATTTTCTGTCCAAAGTTTTTAACATGCCCCCAGATCGAGATATTCTTATGACAGAAAGATGGCTACTCTGTTTTCAGAGCTCAGAACTTCAGCAAATGCTTTCAATATTAACATACCAGATGACTGTGATATGACACTGACCCACACAGTAACACTTTGCATGTCTTAAAAATGGGAAATAAGCTATATTGACTTTATCAATTAATCATATCAATCCACCAAACACAAAACAGTTAATAATCAACAAATTGGGATAAAGACAGAAATAACATCTCATTTTTGGGGGGAATACAACATTACAATCTCTTATATTTTTAAGATGATTTAAAGTCTGATAAATGTGAAAAATATAGTTTTAAATTATATGATATGAACATCAACATACACAAAAGGATTTAAGTTAGGATACACTTATAAATTAATTAATAAATATGTAACACAAAAAATATGTATGTTGAAATTTTAATCTGGAATTGTTAAGACACGTTACATAGATTACAGGTTGTCCATTAATATTTATTTCTCCTTTTTTAATATTAAAGAAAAAAACCACCTCAGCTTAATGTGGCCATATGACTAAATTCTGGCCAATGAATTAATTGAATATGAAAAGGGCACATGTGAAACTGTTTGTAAAAGAGAATAAGAAAAATGAAGGAGGGGGTACAGAGAGAAGGAAAGGACGAGGGAGGGAGGTAAAAGGGAAAGGAGGAAAGGAAGGGCAGGTTATGCCAGTATGCTCCCTGGCCTTTTGTCCTTCCTTTCCCTAAACCTGGGAAGTAATGAGACTTGAAGCAGCAGTCTTGGACTCAAGAGATGGAAGCTAAGTGTTAAAGTAAGCAAAGTTGTCCCTATACTTGGCCTTGTACTGTTAGTAGAAAAAAACTATCTTGTTTAAGCCATTGTATTTTGGGGTTTCTGTTAAAGTGATTTAACCTGTATAATTCACAATTCCTTGTTTTCATAGGGGTACGTAGATAATATCCTCAAGGACAATCTAATTTCATTTAACAACTAGTAAGTCTGAAACTACATTAAGTAGAAAAGCATACTGACACTTATTCCAACTTACCTCTGTGACAGGTAATTCAAGCTGAACCACATCATCTTGCTTTGAAACTGGAGTTTGCAGAGCAGTGTCTAACAACAAGATTCCATTAAGGTCCTTCCTACACCCTACTGCATAATCATCCACAAAAATAACTTTATCCACGGCAGAAATATACTGACATTTCACCTGTCCACCTGGTTTAGCTGTTAAAAGAACAAAAATTCAACACTGAAAATTTTAAGACCAATAGATCTTTTAAAATAAATGCTTACATGGCACCTTATATAATCTTTGACTAGAAAAAGATTCTCTAAAGGGCATTATTAGAACTGATTAAATTGGAATATGTACTGTAGCTTAAAGTAACAATATGAAATTATCAGAACTTGAAAACTATATTGTTGTTATGAAAGTGAATATCATTGTTCTTAGAAATAAACATAGAATCAGTAGAAGATAAAAGGATATGATATATGCAACCTATTCACAAGTGAGCAAAAGTAGTATGAATGTATACATGAGGGAATGATAATCAAATGTGGCAAAATATTTAAAATATTAAAATTAGTGGAACTTAGTAAAGGTTATAGGGAAGTTCTCTGTATTACACTACTTCAAAATAATTTGTTTTGAAAAAAAAATTTAAATATCCAATACTACACAACATTGGACATCAACTATACTGTAATTAAAATAAATATTCAGTAGTTTTTTACATCTTTCCTCCCTTCCCCCACAAAAGTCATTAAGCATGAAGTCAATGTAGACAAGTTTCTAGGTAATGACCTCAAAAGTTCTTTTGGGCTTTATACCTAAGATATGCTTCCCAGGTGGGAAGATGGCTTCCCAGTCCCAAGTGGCGCTAGTGGTAAAGAATCCGTCTGCCAATGCAGGAGAAGGAAGAGGCAAAAATTCAATCTCTGGGTCGGGAAGGTTCCCTGGAGGAGGAAATGGCAACCACTCCAGTATTCTTGCCTGGGAAATCCCACGGACAGAGGAGCTTAGCAGGTTATAGTCCATGGGGTTACAAACAGTTGGACATGACTGAGTACACACACATACGTATCTATAAAATTATGGAAGATGGCTATAACCTAAGAGAACTAGTAAAGTCTCTTAGTTCAACTACCCCTGAAAAACCACAGTCAACTATTACTGAAGATCAATGTCCGCTGAAGTTTCTGCAGAATCAGTATCAGAAGAGTATTTTAATAGAAAATGAATATACTAACCATAAAATTTATCAGAATAAATTAAGAGTAGAATTTCAAGGAGTATTACAAAAGATAGTAAAACACGGAAGCTTTAAATATAAAACCAAAAAGCACAATTTGGAAACGATAACACTGATTTCTACATTTTAATTTATAAGAAGACTAATGTTAAACACGGTCATGAATACAGTCTCTATAAAAAGACTTGAAAAAAAAATGATCAACTGTAAAATTTAATTGTACTAGTGAAGAAACTTCTCTGTGGACAAGTAATTCTGCCAGCAGTCAGTACACCTTATTCTAAACTCCCACCACAAGTCTACAGAACATTCCTGATCTCTGCACTGTTATTGCGCAGTTATACAAAAGCAGCAAAGAGATAAACCAGGGTCCTACTCATCAATGTCTAGGACAACTATAAAACATGTTATAATCAATGAATATTAGAGTTAGTTTTCTTAATCTCAGATTATTATAGCTCTCTCATCTTGGAGGCATTAGAAAACTGATTAGAAACTTATTCATTATCTACATAAAAAAAAAGAAAAATTCATGGAATTTCTATAGTTCATTCTCAGATCTATTGGTTTGAAATTTATGTCAGTATATAGAAAAATAATCTCTGTAATACAATAAAACAGGAATATTTACCTACCACTTCTCATCTCTAGGTAAAACCACAAGAAATCATACAAATTATAGGAACTCAGAGTAAAATTACGTAGCAACTTGTAAAGATAGTTTCAAATTTTAAAACAGACTATTCCTTTTTTATAGAGGTTTTTGGTTCACAGGAAAATTCAGCAGAAGGCAGGGATTTCCCATATGTGCCATGCCTCCCACATGTAACTGTAAAATTAAAAAAAAACAAACTACAAACTGTTTTGTTTTAGGGATAGGTCATTAGGTAAGGAGCTATAAAAATCATTATTTTGTTAAAACTTTTACAGAGGTATAAAATGTGAAAATCTACACCAGGGTTTTCAACTGGGTTTCCATGTAACCCCAGAATTCAATAGATCATGACAAAAAAAAATTTTTTTTTTAATTTCTTACACTATATAATATTAGCACTCCAAGTAATGCACAGTGACCAAACAGCCTTATTGGCAATGACTTCAGAAGTCTTTTAGGCCCACAGGGCATGTAATAGGACCATGTTTATTCAGATGAGTCCATTCCCAGTATTTTTGACCTGAGTTACAAAAGGCCATTTGTAAGCAGTGACTTGCTGCACTGCACAGCAGAAGGCAGGAAACTGATTATCGGTCATACTACCCTACCCTAAAGGCTCTTTGAGCTCATATGACCTCTTTTAAACTAATTACACCTGCGAAGACCCTGTTTCTAAATAAGGTCACAATCTGAGGTTCCCATGAGCACATGAATTCTGAGGGAAGATTATACAACCCTCCACAGACTCTTTCTCTGAATCTTTTACTCAGCCTGAGAACTTTATTTCAAGAAAAAGAGCTCTGTTAATGTAGTCGCATAGTATGCTCAAGATTTTATTTACATCTACCCCTAAACAAGTTCTAGATTTCTATAAAGAAAAAATATCCTTCAATGAACAAAGAATGTTTGGGAACTTTTCATTGTCTTAACATGTTCGAGCAAGTCTTTTTTACCTGACAAAAAATAAGACCAAGGAAACAAATCCTCTAATTTGGGAGAAAAATGAAATCCATGTGTGCTTAAGTGTGACCCAGAACTGAGTATTTGTACAGCAAAAAAAAAAATATATATATATATATATAGGTTTCACAATGGGAGGTAAAAATCAACATTTTTTTCAGTTATAAGAATAACAATTTTAAGTGCATAAAGGTTCATAAAAGAGATGAAGAAACCAAGAAACCTATGTCTGAGTTCTCAGTAAGAAAATATCTTTTCAAAATCTTGTGTGAAATTACATGTTAAATTATACTTTTATATATATATTGCTTTGTTTCATGGTTTTGGAAGTATTACTATGGAACACTGTCAACAAATTTTAATGCTGCAAATAACATTAATAAAAAACTTATAACCTATATTTAAACTTTCAAGACTACCTTTAAAATAAACAGAAATTTATAGTTTATTTGCCCTATGAGTTTAAAATGTCTGAAAATAAATTTCTCAAAGAAAGAAGAGCCATGCTTAACTAATGTTTTAAGTTTTTGAGGAAAATCAGCTAAGAAGTCATTTTTCAGTTTTTAAATAGAGGGGAAAAACTTTTACGCTCATTCTATACCACATATTGTACCTTGTTAGAAGACAATTGTAAAATTACTTTGACACCTACACAGATAAAGTTTAAAAAGAAATTCAAGCAGAAAATTTAACAGAAGAAACACTCAAATTTCTTCCAGCTATACCAGATATAAGCAAACTTCTATAAAAAGATCAATAGTATTTAAGGCCTCATACTCCAGTACTCTTGCCTGGAAAATCCCATGGACGGAGGAGCCTGGTGGGCTGCAGTCCATGGGGTCACTAAGAGTCAGACACGACTGAGCGACCTCCCTTTCACTTTTCACTTTCATGCATTGGGGAAGGAAATGGCAACCCACTCCAGTGTTCTTGCCTGGAGAATCCCAGGGACGGGGGAGCCTGGTGGGCTGCCGTCTATGGGGTCGCATGGAGTCGGACACGACTGAAGCGACTTAGCAGCAGTAGCAGCAAGAAACACTCAAATTTCCTCCAACTATACCAGATTATCAGCAAACTTCTTATAAAAAGATCAAATAGTATTTATGGGCTTTTCTCACAATTACTCAACTCTGCCACTGTACTACAAAAGAAACATTTATTTACTTTATTTTAGTAATAAATGGATGTAGATGTGTTCTAGTAGCATTTATTTATAAAATCAGGAGATAGGCAGGTGGCAGGCCATAGTTTGCAGAGTCCTGACCGACACTAATGACTTGCATTAGTACAGATTTTCTTTGGGAGCAGGAGAAATTTCACAAAAATAATAAGTTAAAAATTCACAGCCAGACATAAAAAGCTGCTGAAACTTAAAACTAAAACTAACAAAGAAAAATCTTGAAAGCAACCAGAGGATATGTTACATACAGGTCAGCAATAGCTACAATAAAAGCACGTTTATCATTTAAAAATCATGGACTTCACTTGGAATTGAACAATTTTTAAAGTACTGCAAAAAAGAAATTCTATTCAACAACAACAAAAAAATCCATCAAAAATGAAGGTGAAATAAAGACATTCTCAGATGAGGGAACGAACACTCACTAGAAATTTTGCCAGCAAATCTCAGAGAATCACAGAAAGAAGTTCATCAAAGAGAAGGGAAATTATTTCAGAAACAGTATCAAGAATAAGGGAAGAGCTACAGAAATGGTAAATATCTGGGTAAATATAAGTGATGATTCTCCAACTCGGTCTTTTAAATGTTTTTGATAACTGAAAGCAAAAATTCCTACAATGTCTGATAATCTTCAATGTCACATATATAGAATAAATAAGTCGATTATAACTTAAAAGAAGAGGATACAATAGGGTGGTATGGTTTCTACAGTCCACTCAAAGGGGTAAAATATTGATTCTAAATAGACTAAGAGGAAAATATATATTGCAATCCTTCAAGTAACTATGAAACCACACAAAAGCAACAGATAAGGTTAAAAAAAAAAAAATCAAGCCAAAAAAGCAGAAAGAGAAAAAATAGAGGAAAAAAGAGGAAACAAATAATAAAATGGAGCACCTAAACCAAAATTCAACTATTCATTAATCAAAAATGGACTAAGTACACCAATGAAAAGACAAACTGGAATTTAAAACACACATGCAATCTAATTCTATGATGTCTAAAATAAACTTTCATCTTCTAAAAGGGTAAAGCAATGGAAAAAAGATATATCACGTAAATGTTAATCAAAGAAACACGGAATCGTCGTATTTAGATGAGACAAAGATCAGAACAAAGAAAATCAGCAGGGATAAATGAGGACATTACGTGATAAAAGAGTCAATTCATGAAGCAATCCTAAATATATACCTACACCTAACAGAACTTAAAAATACATTCAGCAAAAATTAACAAGAACTGAAAGGAGAAACAGACATCCATAATTACAGCTGGAGATTTCAACTTTCAGTAACTGATAGAACTAGTAGACAGAAAACTAACATAGATATAGAGAAACTGAACACCATCAACCAATGACATTTTTAAAATACACCACCTATCAATAGTAGAATGCACATTCAAGAGCACACTGAAAATTAATCAAGATATATTGTATCCTGGATCATAAAACAGACCTTAATATAAAAGAAATAAAAGTATGTTCTCTGAGAGCCCAGAAATAAACCTACATATCTCTAGTCAATTAATCTTTGACAAAGGAGGTAAGAATATATAACGGGAAAAAGATGGTCTCTTTAGCAAGTGGTATTGGGAAAACTGGACAATCGCATGTAAATCAATGAAGTTAGACCACAGCCTCACACTATACACAAAAACAAACTCAAAATGGCTTAAATACTTAAATATAAGACACAACACCATAAAACTCCTAGAAGAGATCACAGGCAAAACATTCTCCGACATAAATAAATCATGCCGATGTTTTCTTCAGTCAGTCTCCCAAGGCAACAGAAACAAAAGAAAAATAAAAAGTGGGACATAATCAAACTTATAAGCTTTTCCACAGCAAAGGAAACCATAAACAAAACAAAAAGACAGCCTATGGACTAGGAGAAAATATTTTCAAATGATGCCATCAACGAGGCCTTAATCTCCAAAACATATAAACAGCTCATATACAAGGCACCAACAAAAAACAAACAACCCAATCCAAAAATGGGCATAAGACCTTAACAGACATTTCTCAAAAGAAATACAATGGCCAATAATAACATAAAAAAGATGTTCAACATCACTAATTATTGAAAAAAATGCAAATCAAAACTACAATAAGATACCAACTCACACGGATCAGAACGGCCATCATTAAAAAGTCTACAGGAATTCCCTGGTGGTCCAGTGGTTAATTAAGACTTCACACTTCCAGTGCAGGGGACAGGGGTTCGATCCCTGATCAGGGAACTAAGACCCCATGCAGCCAAATATATAAAATCTTTTTTTTTTTTAAAGAGGAAGTTTAAAAAATAAATAAATAAAAAGTCTACAAATAACAAATGCTGGAGAGGGCATGGAGAAAAGGGAACCCGCCTCACCGCTGGTGGGAATTTAAGTTGGTACAGCCACTACGGAAAACATTATGAAGGTTCCTTAGAAAACTAAAAGGAGAATTACTGTATGATCAAGCAACCCCAGTCCTGGGCATATATCCAGACAAAATTCTTATTCAAAAAGATACATGCATCCCAATGTTCAAAGCAGCACTATTCATAGTAGCCAAAACATGGAAACAACCTAATTGTCTATCAACAGATGAATGGATAAAGAGCATGCGATATATACATACAATGGACTATTACTTAACAATGAAAAAGAACAAAACAATGTCATTGGCAGCAACCAAGGGTGCAACTAGAGATTATCATACTAAATGAAGTCAGAAAGAGAAAGACAAGATACTATGTGATATCACTTACAAGTGTAATCTAAAATGTGACAGAAATGAACCTAAGTGCAAAAGAGAGACAGATTCACGGACAGAGAACAGACTTGTGGTTGCCAAGGGGGACAGGGTTGGGACAGGGACAGAGCAAGAGGTTGATGACAAAGCAAGGTAGCAGATGTTAGCTATTATATACAGGATGGATACACAACAAGGTCCTAATGGGAAAGAATATAAAAGAAAAGAATGCATACATATGCATAACTGAATCACTTACCAGACCACCCTACCTGTCTCCCGAGAAGCCTGTACGCAGGACAAGAAGTGACAGTTAGAACCGACGTGAAACAATGGACTAGTTCAAAATTGGGAAAGGAGTATGTCAAGGTGTATACTGTCACCCTGTTTATTTAACTTACATGCAGAGTACATTATGCAAAATGCTGGGCTGGATGAATCACAAGCTGGAATCAAGATTCTGGGGAGAAATATCAACAACCTCAGATATGCACCCAAAAAGCAAAGAGAAACTAAAGAGCCTCTTGATGAAGGTGAAAGAGGAGAGTGAAAAAGAGCTTAAAATTCAACATTCAAAAACCTAAGATCATGGCATCCAGTCCCATCATTTCATGGCAAATAGATGGGGGAAAAGTAGAAATGTAACAGATTTTATTTTCTTGGGCTCCAAAATTATTGCAGACAGTGACTGAAGCCATGAAATCAAAAGACACCTGCTCCTTGGAAGAAAAGCTGTGACAAATCTAGACAGTGTATTAAAAAGCAGAAACAACACCTTGCCAACAAGGGTCCATATAGTCAAATCTATGGTTTTTCCAGCTGTCATGTACAGATGTGAGAGTTAGACCATAAAGAAGGCTGAGCACCAAAGAATCAATGCTTTTGAACCGTGGTGCTGGAGAAGACTCTTGAGAGTCCCTTGGACTGCAAGGAAACCAAACAAGACAATTCTAAAGGAAATCAACCCTGAATATTCATTGGAAGGACTGATGCTGAAACTGAAGCTCCAATACTTTGGCCACCTGATGTGAAGAGAACTCGCTGGAAAAGACGGATGCTAGTAAACACTCTGGGCAAGAGGAGAAGGGGATGACAGAGGATGAGATGGTTGGAAGGCATCACTGACTCAGTGGACATGAGCTTGAGTAAACTCCAGGAGATAGTGATGGACATGGAGGCCTGGCGCGCTGCCGTGTATGGGGTCACGAAGAGTCAGACATGAATCAGAGACTGAAGGACAACAGAAGCAGAAGCTAACACAATATGTAAAACAACTATACTTCAATGAAACAAACAAGAACTATGTTTCACAAACAAACAAAATGACCACAATGGATTTAAGTTAAATCAGTAACACAAACATAATGGGAAACCTCTAAATACTTGTAAATTAAACAACATACTCCTAAGCAATTCTTAGGTCAATGAAGTCTAAAGTAACTCAGAAAACATTTTTAAAAGAATGAAAATGAGGGAGTTTCCCGATGGTCTAGTGTTTGGGATATGGCACTTTCACTGCTGTTTCCCTGGCTGGGGAACACTGAGATCCCTCAAGCTGAAGCACAGCTCTCCACACCCAAAAAAGAATGAAAACATAGTATCAAAATAAGTCATCTGAAGCTAAAACAGTGATTAGAGTAAAACTTATAGGACTTGAATGTTTATATTGGGGTGGAGGAAAAGGCCTTAAATCAATAACCTAAGCTTCTACTTAAAAAAACCAGAACAAAAAATCCAGAACAAAGAAAAGGTAAGAAATAATAAAGGTGAATAGTGGAAGTCAATGCAAAAGTAAAACTAGAAAAACAATAAGGAAAAATCGATATAAGTAAAAATGAGTTCTTTGAAAGGATCAATGAAATTGATAAAGCTCTAGCAAGAGTGGCAAAGAATAAAGGAAGATAGAAATTACCAACACCACCAAAGGAAAGAGGAACTAGCCTACAGATCCTGCAGGCATCAAATGATAAATAAAAGAATATTATGAACAACTCTATGTACATAAATGTGACAACTTGTGTTATCAAAATATTTAAATCTGACACTACAAATGTTAAAAAGATAACTGAAGAATAATATAAACCGATCAATATGCATAAATTAGAAAATAAAGGTGAAATTACATAAAAACCACAAACTACCAAATTATTCAAAATGAAACAGATAATCTGAATTAAGGAAAGTGAATTCCTAGTTTAAAACTTTTCAAAGAAATCTCCAGGGTTACCTGATTTCACTAGGGAATTTAAGAAGTAACACCAATTCTACACAATCTTTTTCAGAAAACAGAAAACGAGGAACACTTCCAAACCCCTTTTAAGAAGCCTAAATTAACCTGAAAAAGGTTAATTAAACTAGAAAAAGGAAAAAAAAGAAACTACATACCATTATCCCTCATGGAAACTGTGCAACAATCCTCAACAAAATAAAAGCAAATGGAGTTTAGCAATACACCAGGACCAAACAAGGTTTTCCCAGGAATGCAAAACTGGTTTAGTATTCAAGAATTAATGTAAGCTACCATGATAATTTCTTAAAGAAGAAAAACCACAGTCAAATCACCAGATGCATCTGGCAAAATACAACATATTTCCATGATTTAAAAAAAAAAAAAAAAAGCCCTCAGCAAGTTAAAAGGCAATTTCCTCAATCTGATAAAGGACAGCTACAGAGTCTACCACTATCAAACACTTAATGCTAAGACTGAAAGCTTTCCCCTAAGATCAGGAATAGGATGAGGATATTACGCTCTCAACAGTTCTATCTAATATCTTAATGGAAGATCTAGCCACTGCAGTGAGATATGAGGAGCCAGACACATCAGGAAGAAATCAAACAGCCCATATTCACTGATAACATGATTATGTATGCAGAAAATTCCAAAGAATCTAAAAAAACAAACAAACAAGGACTTCCCTGGTGGTACAGTGGATAGGAAGTTGCCTGCCAATGCAGGGGATCCTGCTCTGTGAAGATTTCACATGTGCAGAGCAACTAAGCCCGTAAGCTTAGGGCCTGTGCTCCGCGACAAGAGGAGTCATCACAATGAGATGCCTGTGCACCGCAACGAACAGCCCTGGTCACTGCAGCTAGAGAAAGCTGGCGTGCAGCAATGAAGACCCAGCACAGCCACAAATAAATAAATTTTTTAAAATAAATAAAAATCAAAACGAAAACTTCAAGAACTAGAAAGTTTAGCAAGGCTACACTGAACAAATACATGAAAATCAATCAATTTTACATCTACTAGCAATGATCAATCTGAAAACAAAGTTTACCCAAAAAATTAAGTTAGTTTACAAGAGCTCTAAACATATAAAATCCTTAAGATATATATCAAACAAAAGGTAAAGAGAATATGTATGCTAACAAGTACAACTGATGAGTGAAGAAACAAAAAAAGATCTAAATAAAACCATGGCCATAGACTCAACATAGCAAAGACATGAACAGTTCCCAAACTGCTCTATAGATTTAATGCAAATGGCAACCCACTCCAGTATCCTTGCCTGGAAAATCTCATGGATAGAGGAGCCTGGTGGGCTGCAGTCCATGGGGTCGCAAAGAGTCGGGCACGACTGAGCGACTAGCACTTATTTCAATCAAAATCCCAGCAGGAATGTTTAAAACGGATAGCCATCAAGGACCTACTGTATAGCACATGGAACTCTGCACCATGTTGCGTGGCAGCCTGGATGGGAAGGGAGTCTGGGGGAGGATGGATCTATGTGTCTGCATGGCTGGGTCCTTGGTTATCCACCTGAGTCCAACTGTCACAACACTGTTAAACAGCTATACTCCAATACAAAATAGTTTAAAAAAAAAAAAAAACCAACAGCATTTTTGAGATATAAACTGAATCCCAAATAATCTGAAAAGGCAAAGGAACTTGAGTAGCCAGAACAATTTCAATAAAGTATAAAGTTGGACAAATCACATTATATGACTTTAAGACCTGCTATAAGATTTACAGTACCACAAGAATGTGTGCTACAGGCAAAGAGATAAAAACATATTAGATCTATGGAACAGGACAGAATCCAGAGACAGACCTGTATAAATAGGACCATTTGATTTTTTTTAATGTTTCCTAAGTTGTAAATTTATACATTACATGAAACGTGCCATTTAACCATTAAGTGTACAGTTCAGTGGCACTAAGTGCATTCATAATGTCTTGTAACTATTACCACTATCCATCCAGACCTCTTTTCATCTTGCAAAACTGAAACTTTATAATCACTGACACTAAATCTTCACTTCTGTCCCCACAGAACCTGAGTTGCTACTCTTTCTTCATTGACCGGAACATCTTCCAGGTTCATCCATGTTGCACTATATGTCAGAATTTCCTCCCTTCTCAAGGCTAATATTGCATTATATACATACACCATGTTTTGTCTATATATTATCCACTGATGGACACTTGGGAGGCTTCTACTTTCTGTCCAGCTGGGAATAATGTCACTGTGAACATAGCACACAAATACTTCTTCAAGATTCTGCTTTTAACTCTTTATACCCAATATTCAAATGTGGAATTGTGAGTTCATACAGTAACTTTTAATTATTTGAAGAACTGTATTACTCAAATGTGGAAATGTGTGTTCATAAGGTAATTTTAAATTATATGTAGGATTGCATACTGTTTTCTTCAGTGGCTGCACCATTTTATATTCCCACCAACACAGCAAAAAGGTTCCAATCTCTCTACAACCTTGCCAACACTTACTCTGCTTTTTCGAAAATAACCATCCTAATGGGTGTGAAGTGATACCTCATTATGGTTTTGATCTGCATTTCCCTAATGATTAATTATGCTGAGCATCTTTTCATGTGTTTGTTGGTCATCTGTTTATCTTCTCTGGAGAAATGTCTATTTAAATCCTTTGCTCATTCTCTAACCAGGCTATTCGTTTTTTGCTGTTTGTTGAGTTGTAGTGAAAGTGAAGTCGCTCAGTCGTGTCCGACTTTTTGCGACCCCATGGACAGAGGAGCCTGCACCAGGCTCCTCTGTCCATGGGATTTTCTAGGCAAGAGTACTGGAGTGGGTTGCCATTTCCTTCTCCAGGGAATCTTCCCGACCCAGGGATCGAACCCAGGTCTCCCGCATTGTAGACAGACGCTTTACCATCTGAGCCACCAGGGAAGTCCTTTTCTATGATTGTCTAAATATTTCTGGCTATATCTCTGGATATGTGATTTGCAAATATTTTCTCCCTTTCCGGGTTCTGACTTTTTACTCTATTGGTAGTGTCCTTCAATGTACAAAAGTTTTTCATTTTGATGAAATCCAATTTGTCTATTCATTCACCAGATGCCTGTGCCTTTGGTGTCATATCCAAGAACACTTTGTTTTCTTCCAAGAGCTTAACAGTTGAAGCTCTTACGTTTAAATCTTTGATTCATTTTTAGTTAATTTTTGTATGTGGGTTTTGAAAATGTTTGTCTATGGTGTAATATGGTTGTATAAGGGTAGAACTTCATTCTTTTGCATATGGATATCCAGTTTTCTCAGCATTATTTTTTGAAGAGAATGGTCTTGACTTCCATTCCAAGAATTATTTGACCACTTATATAAGAGGTACTTCCGTACTCATTATTCCAAACCAGAACCACACTGTTTTGATTACTATAGCACCATAGTAAAAAATTTTGAAATCAGGAACTGTAAGTCCTTCAGCATTTTTTTTTTCAATAACACTAGCTATTTGGGGTCCCTTGAAATTCCATACAAATTTTAGAATGGATTTTTCTATTTCTGCAAAAGTAGTGACTGGGATTTTGATAAGGATTGCAATCAATCTGTGGAGAAGGCAGTGGCACCCCGCTCCAGTACTCTTGCCTGGAAAATCCCATGGGAGGAGCCTGGTAGGCTGCAGTCCATGGGGTTGCAAAGAGGCAGACACAAGTGAACGACTTCACTTTCACTTTTCACTTTCCACTTTCCTGCATTGGAGAAGGAAATGGCAACCCACTCCAGTGTTCTTGCCTGGAGAATCCCAGGGACAGAGGAGCCTGGTGGGCTGCCGTCTATGGGGTCGCACAGAGTCGGACAGGACTGAAGCAACTTAGCAGCAGCAGCAGCAGCAGCAGCAGTGTTAACTCTGTAACAATATCAAGGGCTAGCAAGGATGCGGAGCAAGTGTAATTCATAAATGTCTAAAGGCGATGCATAATCGTGCAGCCATACTAGTTTGACAGCTTCTTATGAAGTTAAACACACTCACCAGAAGGCCACACAATCCCACTTCTACATATTTACCTTGGAGACATAAAACCTTCATTCACACAAAAATCTGTACTTAGATGTTTATAATAGTTCTATTCATAATTACCAAAAGCGTGTCCTCCCAAGAG
The DNA here is from genome assembly GCA_006408695.1 of Aepyceros melampus. Lineage (NCBI taxonomy): Eukaryota > Metazoa > Chordata > Mammalia > Artiodactyla > Bovidae > Aepyceros > Aepyceros melampus. The sequence goes on from SJXQ01001040.1 coordinate 169,180, forward strand.
TAACTGACGAACTATGGCTATCCATTCATATGATGGAATACTTAGCGATGAAAAGGAATGACCTACAGATAGATACATGCAACAACTTGACTTTAAAGACATTATGCTATGCACAAGTCAGTATCAAAAAGTTACATACTAAAAGGTTCCACTTCCATGACATTCTAGAAAAGACAAAACAGTAGAGAAAACAGATCAGATCAGTGATTGCCAAAGGTTCAGGAGTGGGGAGGAGGCTGACTACAAAGGGATACCAAAGGAGATACCACAGAGAACTCTTTCAGGTGTTGAAACTGCTCTGTATCCTGACTGTGGTGATGGTTGCATGAATCCATGCATGTATTACTAGTACACACACATAAAAGTCTATTTACTATAATCATTAGTCAAAATTTATTTTTAAATTACATAATAAAAACACAGGAAAATACAATTTTAACAAAGTAAAGAGGGGAAACAGTTCGTAACATATCTTACAATAAAAATACATCAAATAATAGAAAAAGGCAAAAAGAACTTGCTGCACACCAAAATGCTAAGACTAGCCATCTCTAGGTAATGAAATCACAGAGGGGCTTCTCTTTCCCCAGGTAGCTCAGTGGTAAAGAATCCACCTGCCAATGCAGGAGACATGTGTTTGATCCCTGAGTTGGGAAGATGCCCTGGAGAAGGGAATGGCAACCCATTCCAGTATTCTTGCCTCGGAAATCCCACAAAGAGAGAAGCCTGGCAGGCTACAGTCCATGGGTTTGCTAAAGAATCAGACACAACTAGTGACTGAACAACATCTGATGGCCTATAAAGTAAGTCATTTTTAAAACGGAAATTTTTAAAGGAAGGAATTTGTGGGGTTTTTTAGTTATCTTAACGCCCACATTAAGAAACAGTCAACTCGTATCAATGCACTGAAAAGTGAAAGTGAAGTCGCTCAGTCGTGTCCGACTCTTTGCGGCCCGTGGACTGTAGCCCACCAGGCTCCTCCGCCCACGGTATTCTCCAGGCAGGAATACTGGAGGGGGTTGCCATTTCCTTCTCCAGGGGATCTTCCCAACCCAGGGATCAAACCCAGGTCTCTTGCATTGCAGGCAGACGCTTTAACCTCTGAGCCACCAGGGAGCCCAATCATGTGTATCTCTTTAAAACCTGGAAAAGTATTATCAGAAATATATTATCTTTGCCAACTGAAACTACACATTGTAGAAGTTCATGTCCACTGAGATATATCAGAGTTCAATGCTTAAAATAGTTCATACCATAACACACAAACATAATTCAAAGTCAATAAAAAAAGGGTACAAAATCAACGTTTTGTGGTTGTTTAGTCACTAAGTCGCGTCTGACTTTTTTGCAAGCCCATGGACTGTAGCTCACCAGATGTCTCATCCACGGAATTCTCCAGGCAAGAATACTGGAGTGGGTGCCATTCCTTCTCCAGGGGACCTTCCCAACCCAGAGATCAAACCCACGTCTCCTGCACTGGCAGGCAGATTCTTTACACGGAGCCACCAAGGAACCCCAAAATTAAAGTTCAGCTCTTATAAAGCTTTTAAAATATTAAAGTTACTGAAAATAAACTCATTTAACAAAGTTGCTAATACACTGTATTATTCAAAATCAAAATGAGTATTCCTATAAAAGAGAACTTGGTGCAAAGAAAATCTGGGAAAGTTTGGTGACTAGGCCTTAAGGAAAAGTAGCAAATGGATAAAATACAAAGCAGGGATAGTATTTTTCCAGGCAGGAAAATCAACATCTACCTAAACACGGAAGAGGTTCTCTGAAAGATACAGAATTTAAAGTTCCAATTCTCTCTATTCACTTTATCCAAAACAGTCACCAGACCACTTACTTTTTTTTTTTTTAGTTTCAACACTTTATTTTTTTTAATTAATTTTTATTCTTTTAGTTTGTTTTGCTTTACAATACTGTATTCGTTTTGCTACACATCAGACCACTTATTTTAAATAATCTTAAGTTACCTGACATCAACTGAGAAAGTTTTGAGAACATAATCACCACTGAAAACTGCCCATGGATGGGACTCAATCATTAAGGACTTACTACTACTCCCCGCAAGAAACTGTGGGGCCCTTTTCATATGTTTCATTCAATTAACTGTGACAAATTGAACAATATATCGAAAATTTGTCACAGTTAAATCTCTCAACCAGTCTGCAATATATAGGTTACATTCTTCCTTCAGGATTTTGACCTGGCTATAATTAAGTTTGGGGACTAATTTCCCTATCTGATATTGCATAAAAACCCTTTATCATCTGTATATAAATTCCAGTTGCTACACAAAAGTTGCCCATGTGAGAAGCAACTCAGCTACAAATCAGTGCAATTCTACAATTGGAACAGGTACCCTTGTGAATTTCTATTTGGAGTTCATATTTGAAATTATTTTGTTTAAGAGTTGGCACCTTTCTCTGAGACTAGTAATCACACCAGTCTCATCACTCCTCGTTGAATCTACATTTTAAATCAGTGCAAGTCAAATTCCATCCAAATATGATGAAAATCCATCCAGCTATTTCCCCATCCTACAGTAACAAGCCAACAGAAACTTCCCCTGGACACCTGCCTTGCTGCTCTCTCACATCACTAGGATCTGCTCAAGGGCCATCTCAGAGAGACTCTCCCCGGGACCACACAGGACAAATTCACCCACCACCATCTCATATCAGTTTTGATTCTTACAGTGCCTACCATCACCTGCATGTCTGTGTAACATACCTCTTTTCACTAAACCAGAGCTCTAGGAGAGGACTTTGTTGACAAACAATAAATTTTTGACACACAGTAAATGTTTTTGAATAAATCAATCATTTTTCATAGTTTTGAAGAACTTTTTAACATATTAAAACTAAGCTCTAGGGCTTCCCTGGTGGCTCAGTGGTAAGGAATCCACCTGCCAATGCCAGAGACACAAGTTCAAACCCTGGTCCCACAAGATCCCACATGCCAGAGCAACGAAGCCTGCGCGCCACAACTGCTGAGCGCAACGGTCACAGTTACTGAAGCCTGCATTCCCTAGAGCCCGTGCTCCACAACAAGAAGCCACTGCAACGTGAAGACCACATGCCACAACCAGAGCAGCCTCTGCTCACCACAGCCAGAGAAAAGCCCACTCAACAACCAAGACCCAGCGAAAGCAATAATTTAATAAAATTACGTATTTTTAAAAACCCACCAAGCTCTAATATGATAAAATGTAACATTCTAGAAGTTAGCTTTTTTCTTAATACAACATAAAACAAAGACATTTTAGGCATGAAACAGCTGATCTGGTAGATAATCCCAGCCATTTCTGCCCTCTACAGCTGCTTTTCACCCCCTCCTCTCATACTCCTAGTAGGCGGTAACTGTCCCTGCTGCAGTAGCGTTCTGGTGAAAAGTATCACAGCACTTAACTGATTAAAAAAAAAAAAAATCAAACAAAAATGCATTACATCAGAAAAGGACAAAAGAGAGCAACAGGAATTTGGCCCTTGGTACAGTCCTGCTTACAAGCGTATTTCATTTATAATTTAATTTACTGTGGGGTAGGTTTTATTAGCAAAGAAACTAACTGGGGAGGTGCTTCTTACCAAAAAAAATTAAGGCTAAACAGAATAAATACTATTCAGGCTTCCCTGGTAGCTCAATGGTAAAGAATTCACCTGCCAATGCAGGAGATTTGATTCCTGGGTCAGGAAGATCCCCTAGAAAAAAAAAAGGGCAACCCACTCCAGTATTCTTTCCTGGGAAATCTCATGGACAGAGGAGCCTGGCAGGCAACAGTCATGGGGTCACAAAAGAGTCAGACACAGTGACTAAACAATAGAATACTATTCAATTCAAATAAAATATCTCATTTATTCCAGGCATATGAAATACATTTGCTAATTTAGGGTTCTGCTACTGCTGCTGCTGCTGCTAAGTCACTTCAGTCGTGTCCGACTCTGTGCAACCCCATAGACAGCAGCCCACCAGGCTCCCCCGTCCCTGGGATTCTCCAGGCAAGAACACTGGAGTGGGTTGCCATTTCCCTCTCCAATGCATGAAAGTGAAAAGTGAAAGTGAAGTCACTCAGTCGTGTCCGACCCTCAGCTACCCCATGGACCGTAGCTTCCCAGGCTCCTCCATCCATGCGATTTTCCAGGCAAGAGTACTGGAGTGGAGTGTCATTGCCTTCTCAATTTAGGGTTCTAGGTGAAGTTAAAACCTCTAAACCTGGCCTGAACATTAGAATCACTGAGAAAGCTTTAAAAATTAAAATAATAAAAAAATTTAAGTGATCTTGGGCTCCATTCCAGGTCATTAAGTTAGAATACTAGAACCCTAGCAGAGTACATCTTTAAAAACTCTCCTGATAACTCTTAAGGAGCAACCAAGGCTGAGAACCACTGCCCTGTACTATCTTCCCAGCCTTCCTTGTCTCTCTTCAACTTCATAAATCTAAGTAAAAACACAAAAACAAATCATAAAGATTTAAATTCCTGGTGCCCACAATAAATCTCAAAGAAGACACTTCCGTTTGCCCCAATATTTCTATTAATTCCTGTAAAAAGTAAACATAATATTTATCTCCTCTAAAAATACATCCCTGATTTAACATACTCAAACTAGACCACAATTATTTCTTTTAGGAGCACTGCCCTTGTCACAAACAATTAATTTTATGTCGCAATTAATTTATCCTTTTTGTCATTTGTACCTCCATTTTCTCCCCTCTGTCTCGGAAGAGTTTGGCTAACACTGTTGTATCCCTCACATATGAAGTTCAACTTACAAAGAATGCCTACATTCATTATCGTATCACATAATAATGTAGCCTGGGCAAGAATTACTAACCCATTTTAGAGATGGTAACCCAGGGAAGTGTCTTGCCAAATCCACCTTTTGCTTGAGACTCTGAGCAGTACAGTGCACGTATCAGAGAGGTACTTCCCACCCACCTTCCCACTATTTTTATATACTCCTTTACAGTGTGGACTTCCCTGGTGGCTCAGACAGTAAAGCGTCTGCCTACAATGGGGGAGGCCCGGTCTCAAACCCTGGGTTGGGAGGATCCCCTGGAGAAGGCAATGGCAACCCACTCCAGTACTCCTGCCTGGAAAATCCCATGGACACAGGATCCTGTTAGGCTATGGACCATGGGGTCACAAAGAGTCAGACATGAAACTAAGCAACTTCACTTTCACTTTTTTTCTCTCACTTACAGAAATCTATTATTGTTTACATTCCATCTATAGTTATAGAGAATATTCCTAAGGATAGATTTCCAAATGTTCAAATTTCCAACCACTTACATACGGTTTTAACTACAGATTTCCAGTTAAACAAGGACATAATACATACAATTTACTTCTGCTTCCTCCCACAATCCCACTGGAAAGACAGGAAATAATTAAAGAGGGCATTAAACAAGCCCACAAAGACAGAAAGACCAAGGAGATAATAACAACAAAATTTCTGAAGCTGGAGTACAGGCAGAAGACTGTTAATTGATTTGTTTCTCTATAAAAAAACTTCAAGGCTAAGCCAGCAATGAGGAAAGTTCAAAGTATGTGTGTTCCAGTATTTTTCAAATTACACAGATAAGACACCTACAATAAAAACTACTTAAAAGTAGCATTTTTTTTTTTTGCTGTATTTCCTCATTTAATGCTAAAAACATACCTATCATAATACGGCCCTACATTTTTTACCATAAACTGGGGAGTTCTTGTACTTAAAAGAGTATGGAAGCCATAGTTTCCACAGGACCAAGGAGGACCAAGTCCAAGATCCTCAGCCTATCCCATCACTCCCTTCCTCATGCTTTACACTGTAATACTAAACTGCTTATAACAAATATTACCTGCTTCATGCAACTACTTCTGCTCATGCTACTTCCTCTACCTAGCCAACTTCACTTCTTTCAAGTCTCAGCTGAGCTGTCACCTCTTCTAGACTGCTTTCCAAAATTCAGGAAAGAGTGGATTTAAAATTTATCTTATCACCCCCATATGGCAAACACTTGTTGAAATGAATGATGCAATTAAAAGCACCAATACAAAGAGTAGCATTTATTGAGTGCTTATGGTGGGTCAAATAATATCTATATGTATCAATTTAGTTAACATCTTTCCAATAACCAAATGAGTTGGGTACTAATTATTAAGTGCAGAGGGAGGTTAACCATTTTGCTTTAGGGCACAGCTAATAAGTGATGAATCACAGACTGAAACTCAATCTGCTCCAGAGCCAATATACTTAACCACAGGCTTCCTCTATCAATGTCAATGTCTTTCTCTATCAATGTCAATGTCTTCCAAACCTGTATTCCCAAATCTTCACGCTTCATTTATTTCCAAATCTTCAAGCTGAATTTCCAAATGGCTTCTGGCCATCTCTTCCGGGATGTCCTTCAAGAACCTCAAAATTAACACAACTGAAATCACTATATCCCCCTTGCTCCTCAGCATATGCCAACAAAAGCTACTCACCACCATACCTTCTTGTACTGCTATTCAGGTTAATTCATTCACCCAGTCATCCAAAGTAGAAACCTAAGTCACCTCGTCAATTGCCACCTTGTCAATTCCCCTCATCCCTACATTCACCAAATTATATTGTTTCTACCTCTCAAACTAACTTACATGCAGCTCTCACCACTTTTCACACCTGAGCATTAGCTTGGACTCTTTCTTCTACACAAATCTGATTGTGTCTTAACCTATAAAGGCTGCCTATCATTGACATCAAGTCCAAAGTTCTTAGCAAAACATATTATGATCTTATCTTTGCCAATCGCTCAGCTTTAACTCTAACCATCCAACCCCAACTCCTCTTCCCCTCAAAACTTCCCTGAATTTAATACGTTTTTAAAGACCTGTCTCTGTATAAGCAAGTACCTTAGCCTAGGATATCCCTCCCACAATCTCATCTTCCCAAACTGACTATAAATGCAACATCCTTTGAGAAGCCTTCTCTATTCCCCTCAGATTGAAGAAACTCCCTTCTCTATACTCACATAATCTGCACATCTATATTTTATTAAGAGTACTTACGCTAAAATGGCTTCCCTGAAAATATCACCAAGCATGTATTCAAAAGTAAAAAGGCTGCCTTATTTTGTGGCCTCATGCCTACCACATGTTCAACAATGTATGAAATCACCAGCCTCTTTTAACAATTTCAAGTCCAAAATCAATTAACATATAATTTATCTCTCTTGTAATACAAAATTATTACTCTTATATTAATATTTATCTCTCTAGATTTCACTGGTCCCATTTCCACATATGTTTAAAACTGGAAGAAAAAAAATGCTGTCATTTCAACAGAATCCCTGTAGTAAAAACATCTACTACATCAGCACACTTTCAAATGGCCACTGCTACAAGAACATTTACAGAGCACATACTATATACCCCGGAGGAGGAAATGGCAACCCACTCCTGTATGCTTGCCTAGAAAATCCCACGGACAAGCCTGGTGGGCTACTACAGTTCACAGGGTCAAAGAGAGTCAGACACGACTTAAGGAGTGAGCACTGCTATGTATCAGGCACTGTTCTACATGTTTAACATATATTAGCTCACTTCAATTCTCACAACCATCTTATGAGGTAGATAACATTTTAATGCTCATTTTATTGATGAACTTCAAGATCAAACAGAACCAAGACTAAAGCTCAAACTATTTAGCTCCAGAAATTGATCTCTTACACTGCCTCTAATTAATAAGTCTAAAACTACTAAAACAAAGACTACAATAAATTCTTTCTTAGAGCAAAACCATCTTTGCACATTGAACAGTTAGGAAAATGTGGGAGACAAATGTAAAAATTTGGGTAAATATAGAGGATATTAAAAAACACAGAAAAACCTTTTTTAAGACTATTAATTCAGGGACTTCCCTGGCGATCCAGTGGTTAAGACTCAGCACTTCCAACATAGGGAGTGTGGGTTTGATCCCTAGGCAAGGAACTGAGATCCCACAAGCCGTGCACTGAGGCCAAAAAAAACAAACAAAGCAAACAAACATGAATGCTAATTCACTCTAATTATAGAAAATTTTTGCTAATAAAACACCAAATCTTTGACATACGTCATCATGTAGCATTACTAAAGTCAGTCAACTGAAACAGAGACAAATACACAGTCACAGCCCACAAAGATATTTGCTGAATTAAATTTTTATAAAGAACTCAGATGGGCTTCCCAGATGGTGCTAGCATAAAGAGCCCACCTACCAATGCAGGAGACTTAAGAGACCTGAGTTTGTTCCTGGGTCAGAAGATCCCCTGGAGGAGGGCATGGCAACCTACTCCAGTAGTCTTGCCTGGAGAGTCCCGTGGACAGAGGAGCCTAGTGGGCTACCGTCCATGGGGTCACAAAGAGTCACACATGACTGAGGCGACTTAACATGTAAGAAACTCAGATGCATCCAGAAGACAACTATCTTGTAAGGCTGTTGCAGTCCCAACTCTATAACATGTTTATAACTGAGACTGGAAAAGCTTCATGTACCCAAATTAATCAGGAAATAGGAAATGATTTGTATCATTTACAATTTCCAAAAACTGAGATCTACAGGAAGATGCTGCATTTCACCCAAATTAACGCATACCAAATCCAGAAGTAGTAAAAAAAATATGTGTGTGCAGGTCGAGAAGCAACAGTTAGAACCGGACATGGAACAACGATTCAAAATCGGGAAAGGAGTACATCAAGGCTGTATACTGTCACCCTGCTTATTTATCTTATATGCAGAGTATATAATGAGAAATGCCAGGCTGGATGAAGCACAAGTTGGAATCAAGATTGCCGGGAGAAATATCAATAACCTCAGATATGCAGATGATACCACCCTTATGACAGAAAGCAATGAGGAACTAAAGAGCCTCTTGATGAAGGTGAAAAAGGAAAATGAAAAAGCTGGCTTAAAACTCAACTTTCAAAAAACTAAGATCATGGCATCCAGTCCATCACTTCATGGCAAATAGATGGGGAAATAATGGAAACAGTGACAAACTTTATTTTCTTGGTCTCCAAAATCACTGCAGATGGTGACTGCAGCCATGAAATTAAAAGACACTTGATCCTTGGAAGAAAAGCTATGACCAACCTAGACAGCATATTAAAAAGCAGAGACACTACTTTGTCAACAAAGGTCCGTCCAGCAAAGCTATGGTTTTTCCAGTGATCATGTATGGATATGAGAGTTGGACCATAAAGAAGGCTGAGCGTCGAAGAATTGATGCTTTTGAACTGTGGTGTTGGAGAAGACTCTTGAGAGTCCCTTGGACTACAAAGAGTCCAACCAGTCCATCCTAAAGGAAATCAGTCCTGAATACTCACTGGAAGGACTGATGCCAAAGCTCCAATACTTTGGTCACCTGATACAAAGAGCCAACTCATTAGAAAAGACCCTGATGCTGTGAAGGATTGAGGGCAAGAGCAGAAGAGGACGACAGAGGATGAGATGGTTGGATGGCATCATGGATTCAATGGACATGAGTTTGAGACAACTCCAGGAAATGGGAAGACGGGCATGCTGCAGTCCATGGGGTCACCAAGAGTTGGACACGACTGAGTGAACAACAACAAAGAGGTGATGAATATGAGTTTCATCCATAAAATTTATTTCCTGGGGTCTCTGCATGCTAACCTAATTAGTTTTCTATATTCCAAGACTTCTTGGAGCAGGTAGCTCTGGGTTCTAATTCTGAACAGGAAGCCATCATACCAGACAAAAATGGTAAATCACAGAAAAAAAATTACTAAGAAGTTCAAATCTGGGGTTAAGTTCAAAAGCCTGAACAGAATATCAAAATGGTTTAAGTTAAAAAAAAGACAGAGAGAGACTTACAAATAAATGAAAAACATTTTTGAACAGTAAACACTATTCTAAGCACTTTACATGCATTTACACTTAATCTTCACAATTAATACAATTACCATTCCCATTTTGCAAATGGAAAAACCAAAAAAGAAACACTAAGTAATTCAACTAAATTTAGAGAGGAAAAAACAAAACAGAAACTAGGATCTTACTCCTTCCTGTTACGCTAAATGACATCAGTTAAAGAGAGGGACGTATCTTGTAACAGAAAAACAAGTGTTTGTTTCTGTTTTGTTTTTTTACTATGACTCTGCATAGTCAAGTTGTGTATGTAGAGGTATTTTGATTTTTATAACCCAAAGTCCACGCATAAGCATATGGAAACATATTCAACATCATATGTCATTAGGGAATTACAAATTAAAACATTGAGATACCACTACACACCTATTAGAAAAGCAGCAATCCAAAACACTAACAATATCAAATGCTGATAAGATGTAAAGCAACAGGAACTCTCATTTGTTGCTTCTGGAAATGCAAAATGGTATAGCCACTTTAGAAGACAGTTTGATAATTTATTACAAAACTAAACATACTCCTGCCACAGGCTCCAGCAGTCACGATCCTTAGTATTTACCCAAGTGAACTGAAAACTTCTGCACACACAAATGCCTAGACTCAGATATTTATAGCAGCTTTATTCATAACTGTCACAAACTGGAAGCAACCAAGATATCCTTCAGTAGGTGAATGGACAAACTGTGGCATATCCAGACAATGTAATATATTATTCAGTGTTAATTGGAAATAACCTATCAAGCTACAGAAAGACATAAAAGAAACTTAAATTCCTATTATTACATGAAAGAAGCCATACTGAAAAGGCTACATACTATATGACTTTCTAGAAATGGCAAAACTATGGAGACAATAAAAAGATCAATAGTTGTCAGAAAGTAGGAGAGAGGGGTGCATAGGCAGAGTAAGGGTTTTTTAATGAGACTGTATTCCACAATATGCCATATATAGTCAGAACCCATAGAATGTACAAGGGTGAACCCTAACATAAACTATGGACTTAAGGGGACGCACTAACACAGGTTCACTGACTGTAACAAACATACCCACGTGGTCTCAGCTGTTGACAATGAAGGGAATGGAGGCAGCAGTAATATGGAAACTCTCTACTTTCTGCTCAGTTTTACTATGAACCTGAAATGATTCTTTAAAAAAATAATAATAAATCTACTTATGAAAGACAGAAAAAAAAAACCAAAGTCAAAAAAAGTGTTTACTGAGCAGTTAAAAGGAAACATCCATTTAACATACTCACTAGTATACATATAGCAAATCAAAAATATTTATTGAAATATTGTAATAGGCGTCCTATGGAGGAGATATAAACAAGTAGACAAGGCTCTTTGCCACAAGGAGTTTGAGATATAGTTAAACAGACATCATATATTCACACACAATTAAATAAAATGAAATTTAAATAGTTCAAAACAGGAAACTATCACAAACAGCTAAGTTGTCAAATCACTAGGACGATGTATTTAGGGGTTCCGTGGATTACTTCAGGCCAAAAGAATTAGGAAGTTACAGATAGGCTCTAGGTCCTGAAATAGGGGTAAGATTCACCTAATTTTCTGGAGGGAATTGGTGAATTCCAAGAAGGAGTAAAATTACTACAGTTGGGAAAATGAACCAGTTTCACAGAACAAAATGGTGAGACAAGACTAGAAAGACAGGTAAAAGCCAGATCATGGAGGTAACTGAAAGCCACGTTCAGAAATCTTAACCCTGGTTTGCGAAGAACCCCTGGAGAAGGAAATGGCCACCCTCTTCCATATTCTTGCCTGGAGAATTTCAGGGACAGAGGGGTCTGGTGGGCTATGGTCCATGGGGTCGCAAAGAGTCAGACACAACTGAGCAGCTAACACACTTTTGAAAACACTAACAAGGAGCAAATACTTGCCTAACTAAGCATATACTGATGACTCTTAGTCTAATGAAAAGTGTATTTATAAATATTTTATGTGAGAGACACATAGTTTGAAGATATACAGTAGTCAACAGTGGTAGTTAAAAATTCACCATCATTGAAATTGGAGCCTATTATATAGAGAGAAGTCAGTCAGAAAGAAAAGCACCAATACAGTATATCAACACATATATATGGAATTTAGAAAGATGGTAACGATGACCCTATATGCAAGACAGCAGAAGAGACACAAGAGGTAAAGAACAGACTTTTTGGACTCTGTGGGAGGTGAGGGTGGGGTGATTTGAGAGAACAGCACTGAAACATGTATATTATCATACATGAAACAGGTCCAGGTTCGATGCATGAGACAGGGTGCTAAGGGCTGGTGCACTAGGATGACCCTGAGGGATGGGATGGGGAGGGGGGTTCAGGATGGGGAACACACGTACACCCATGGCTGATTCATGTTGATGTATGGCAAAAACCACCACAATACTGTAAAGTAATTAGCCTCCAATGAAAATTAATTAATTAAAAAATAAAATAAAAATTCACCATCACTGCCATACAAGTAAATACATACATACAAGCCCTGCTCCCATTTTTCGATTTCCAATCTACACCAACAGGCTACCCATAACCCCATAAACTGAACCCATCCATAAGACTACACTATCACCCAATAAAGCTCTATACGGTTACATACTCCATATCCCCTTACCCAAAGATGTCTTTCCTCACTGGCCATGAACTGGAAAGATGGGTCATGTTAGGACCATGGTTACTAATGGCACCTTCTCCCCATTCTAGTGACAGAACTGTCACCCTCTATTCATCAATAAAAGCAAACCTACCAAGTACTTGCCTGTTCAAGGCAAAACATAAAATCCCTCATTTCTTGGCCAATCATCTGAAGACACGACACATACAGGACCCTAAACGACTTCTGATCATTATATTAACCAACTGCATTTCTCATATATGAAAACATTTCTGAATTTTTCCAATATTACTTTTAAACCTGCTTTAGAATCCTTTTTTTGCCATAAACTCTTCATAATTCTAATCACATACTACTCAATTCTCAATGCATGCCCCTCCACTGCTGTATCCATTTCCATACTTCCCAATTAAATGTTCCAACCTACCTCAACTAAGTTATTTTAAATCAGTGCTATAGTTTATGTATTTACCTTTATACTTTTATCATGTACCCAAAGCCCTCCCCTTTAGCAACCTACCACGTGAGTGACTGTTTTCTTCCCTTTTCATGAAAAGGCACATTCATTTACATCCAATTTCCCCAATCATTTATAACTAACTCTGGCACATATAACCTTTCTGAAACACGGCCTCCAGATACAAAAACACCCCTTAAGAGTCCTCTTTCTATTGAAAACATTTTAAGACTTTTGTTAATAAGATTTTTTATAGAAATACAAATACATACACTATGATACTACTTATTCAAAGTTTAAAATCATGAAAGACACCAATAGATACTGTTTAAATATAAAGGTATATACTAAAAAACATAAAGACATGTATAAAAAGACAGAACAGGAGGAATGAATCCAGGAGGGACAAACTTCAACACTGTTTGTAATGTTTTATTTTTTTAATTGAGTCTGGAATACATGGTTGTCTGTCACAGTTGTTCTTTATACTTTTTCAGATATGAAATATATTTAAGTGAGTTTAAAATCCAACTATTAATGAGAAGTACCCTCGCATACAGAGAGACAAGCTGTTATGTCTCAGTTGCAGTGAATGCTCATTGCTACATCTGGGACACCACTTTTGTACTTTGCCTAAGCCAAGAAAAGAAAAATCACAAGGCTACAATACAAACTTTCTCTTGGATATATTTTAGATGTGTTTCAGATTTATTTTCTATAGCTATCCAAATCCATTTCTTTCACAAAGCTCACATCAACAAAAATTAAATCCTTTAACTCTGTATCCCTAAATTGCCATTTACTCTTAAGTGTCTAACAGTAAGTCAGAATAACCACCTTACTTGGCTCTGTTAAAATACAAATGAATTGGTAAGACCACGTAACTACTTCCACTTGGCTAAATGTGGACAGTCATGCACATTACACTCTGTGCAGGAGTCTAACTCGTATACTAACTTTTCAGTCTCGATTTGTAACATCTAAATTAAGCCACTCATCATTCAACCGCAAATGAAATGTCAATTCACCCAAACTTAACCTTGCCAGGACAACTCCAAAACACTCTACTACAGCCCATCGAGCGTTCACCTCTCGCATACTCAAAGTTCCGTCCCTGGACCAAGGTTTACAGCAGCCAGAACTGGTCTCCTCCACCGCTGAGCCTCACACATGCCCCCTTATCCCAACTCTTGGCTCGCAGTGGTAAAACCAGCAGAGAACGCCGGAAGTTTCACCTCATTACGAACCCAAAGGAATCTACAGCTCATACACCGCAGGTGCTGTTTCTCGTCCCTCGGGGGTAGAAGGCGGAAGCCCCGAGCCGGGGAACAAGGGCCAGTCTTCCACGGCGTCCGCCCGAGCCCTAAAGTGGTCGATGGAACAGTTCAGGCAGCCGGCCCTCCCACTGCCCTCCCCGCCCCCACCCCAGGCCCACCCAGCCCCCACGCTG
>SJXQ01001040.1:183710-257131 GCA_006408695.1 Aepyceros melampus
CCACGCTGGGCGCGAAGCCCGCCGTACATCCCAGCACCTGCGGGTCCCAGGGACAGACGCGGATCCTCTTCTCTCCACAAGAGGCGAGGGCTTGGATGCCGGCTCGGACGCTTGCCTCCGGCCACCGGCCTCTCAAGTCCGGACCAACCCTGCAATCCTTTCGCTTCCTGATCTAACAGAAACTGTACCGACACCCTCTCCGGACCTAGCCCGGAGCCTGGGCTTCTCCGGTGCCGTGCTCTTAGGCCTCCTCACGTCTCCCAGAGGACCAACCCACACCGGACGCTCAAAGCCCGAAAGACAACTCCCACCACTCCCCGTCTCGCCCGTCTTTCCTTCCCAGCTGCAGCCGCTGAAATAGCCAACTTCTACGGTCCTCCTCCATCAGTTTCCCGGCCTCCCTTCAGAGCCAGGCCTGAGCCCCCAGCCCTGCCTTCCGCCGCTCCCCTCCTCCGGAGGCCGAGCCCCGGGGCTGGGCGGCTTCCTTCCCCGGCATCCCGGGGCCCGCTCCTCCCGCGGCGGGCCCGGCCCCCGCCCGGCGTTGCCGCACACTCACCGCTGAGCGCCGAGGCCTGCAGGGTGGCCCCTGAGGTGCCGTCGATGACTTTGATGGTCCCGCGACTGGTCACGGCCAGGATGGCGTTGAGCGCCGGGTGGTAGGAGAGGCTGTGCAGCCCGTCGGCGTCGCAGCGCATGCAGCCGTCCCGCAGCACCAGCCACTCGGAGACCCCGGCCGCTCCCGCCCCCACCGCCGAGGAGCAGCCCGGGCCAGAGGCCGCCGCAGCCGCAGCCGCCATCTTCCGGCCTGCGCTCAGCACAATCACACTGGGAAGCGGCTCAGTGACAGTCCCGGGAGGTGCAGCACCACCACCAGTCACCATCCGGGGCCAGGGGGCAAGCACAGCGCGTTAGCCGGAAGTGAAGTCAGGCGCCGGCACGCAACTGGGACGTCGGCCGCGCGCCCAGAGGGGCCAAGCTCGGAAGGAGGCTGGCGGGGGAGGGGGAGAGGGAGCGAGAGGGGCGGACCCGGGATGGGGCCGGGAGGCGGCCGGCCGGAGCATGCGCGGGAGGGAGAGCGCGTGCCACGCGCCGCTGGTCCAGCCAGCTCTGTGTCCGCAACGTCCCAGTTTTTTTTTCCGAGCCCGGGGAGTGGCCGCGGCCTGGACTCCGCCCAGCTCCCCTAATCCGGACCAGGGCGGGGTGGGTGGGTGGAGAGCAGGGGTTTGGGATGTGTATTTCCGCTAGGCGGGGACCCGGGACAGCGCGACTTGGCTGAGACGCACTGAGGTCCCCTTGCTGCGGTTCCACCTCTGCCTGGACGGTTCCCAGCACGCGCGCTGCAGCTGTTTGGCTGTGGCCCAAAGGAGACCTCCTGTCTGGGCCTCTGCTCAGCAATCTGAAAAACTTCTAGTCTGGATTTGAAGAAACCGAACGACCTCCCCAAACCCACGCGTATTACAACGAACGCCCCACCCGTTCCCAAATTTATTGTTAAACCAAAGGACCAGTCTAAATGTAGCTGGGGGTGTCCTTCCAAAACAATTTTTTAAGTCTCAAAACACAAGCTGAAACTGTAAAAGCTATCAATTCGAAGATTTTTCTCTCTCAAGACCCATTTTGGACCAAAGTTTTCCATTAATCTTAAAGGTTCCTCTGAGTAGCCTTCTACTGCAAATCAGGACCCCCATCTTGTTGGTAGGGAAAACAAAATAGTAACCTGAATGCTAAATTTAAACTTAATATACTTTAATGTTGTACGGTGTTGAAATGGATAAAAGGCATAGTTTTTTGGGTGCTAGACTATGTTCAATATTTTGGTTGAGATTAAAAAAAAAAAGTCTGGGAATTTAGATTTCTTTCACCTGTAAACCAACTTTCTCCAAAGCTCATTACTCAGATGTTCTGAAATACAACACTTCCATAATCAAAAAATCTGGGAAAGAAATCCTCCTGTATTTCTCCTCTTGGGAGATTTATCATACATATTAGTTTATCTAAAGCTCTGAGACCTTGTATGACAAAGAATACTATTTAACCTCCTTTTCCAACATTTCACAAACTCATATAAACACAGAACCCTCCAAAACCAGTGTTTCAAACAACAATCCTTAGTGTAGCTTGTTGCTTGTTTTTCTGAGTGGATTTTTGCTTGAGCACTGGCTGAGACCTCCAAACCGTGGTGAAGTGTTTCAGGATCCAGAGTAAGATTCCTAGAATTGATCAGGAAAATGAGTTGGGCAAGACTGGGTGAAGTTTAATATTAGCTATGTTACTGATGTCCTTCTGCTTGTGGAGTTGAGAGCAAATACTCTGGACACTAAAGATGTACTGATTTGCATGGCTCTTCTGTTTTGAAGTGGTGGCCTTCTGAGGGCCTCCAGCCCAACCATTTTGGGCATAGGTGGTAATCACCTAAAGTAAGTAAAAATTCTCACAATCATTCCAGGAAGAATTTGCTGGAATCAGAGATGTAGATTCAAAAAACAGGTCTTATTGATACAGAAAAGGCATTTGATAAAAATCCAACATCCATTCAAGGGGGGAAAGCCTTTCAGCAAACTAAAAATAGAGGGAAATTTCCCCAACTTGAAAAAAGCATCCACAAAAAAGCCTACAGCTAACAGCATACTTAACAGTAAAACACTTGACATCTTTCCTTCTAAAATCAGGGGCAAGTCAAGGACATCCACTTCATCAGTCCTTTTTAACACAGTATCTGGAAGATCTGGAACTTAACAGTAAGTTACTATAACAAGGCAAGAAAAAGAAATAAAAGGCATAGAAAGAGAGAAAGCAGAGTATCTCCCTCCAATCTGCCCCCTTTCCCTTGTGCAGCCACTGATGGTTCAGAATCAGCCTGTAGTAGGAGGAATTGAGGCTGAGATCTAATTGAGACAGCCTCCCTAGAACTGCAAGATGAAGCCTGGCAGAGGAGTAAGCATGGGCTCCATCTAACTGAGTGGAGGCCTGTGTGGAGCCACATAGGAACACAGAAAGGGATAAAACTGATTGTAGAGCTTACAGAGCAAACACTGTTCCTGAAGATTTCCTGTTAAGTGTTAGGGGAGTCTGAATGGATGGCTAAACTGCAACATATGTATAACATACTCCAGTAAAACTCACAATACACACACACACACTTAAGTGATATACAAAACTGCATAATACAAATGCTTAATATAAGAAGGGAATCTGAATTTAGGGAAAAAAAAAATTTTGATGACAAACCTTTAAAAAAAAAAGCCAACAAATCAACAGCCTAATGCCCAATTAATTAACTTCTCTGCTGAAGTTTACAAGGAGATTTGCTTAGTCCCAAAGCAGAGTACCCTGAAGTTCTAATGATTTCTAACAGAAAGGCTGATCTCCTAGGAGCTCTTTCTATCTGGCCTGATATTGACAGCCAGTATATGTGTCATTAAAATTCACTCTCAGGACAAAACCATAGTGAGATACCAATTCACATTCATTAGGATGACTAGTATCAAAAATAAAAATAAAAGAACACAGCTAGGTGTTGATAAGGATGTGGACAAATTTAAACCCTTGTACACTATTGCTGGGAATGTAAAATGGTACAGCTGCTGTGGAAAATAGTAAGGCTGTTCCTCAAAAAATTAAAAATAGAATTACAGAATGATCCAGCAGTTCTACTTTTGGGCACATACTAAAAAAAACTCAAAGCAGGATCTCAAAGACATTTGTACACCCATGTTCATAGCAGTATTAGTCCCAATAGCTAAAGTGCGCTAGACACCCAAACTCTTCACCAATGGCAGATGACTGATGATTGTATAAGTAATATGTGAATAAGTAATAAATATATATATATATATGTATATATAATTCAAACTTAGGAAAGAAATTCTGACTCATGCCACAACATAGCTGTAACTTGAGGGCATTATGCTCAGTGAAATAGGGAGTCACAAAAAGACAAATACTGTACATCAGAAACCAAACCAATATTGTAAACCAATCATCAGTTAAAGATAAAACAAAGACAAATGCTGTATAATTTCACTTACATGAGGTACTTTTAGAGTATTTAAATTCTTAGAGACAGTGGGATGGTGGTTGCAGAGACTAAGAAGGGACTGGGGAGCTGTTTAATGGGTACAGAGATTTAGTCATACTAGATGAAAAGTTTTTAGTGATGGTAACACAATAATGTGAATGTACTTAATGCTGCTGCACTATGAACTTAAAAATGGTTAATACGGTACCACTACACACCTATTCAGTTCAGTTCAGTTGCTCTGTTGTGTCCGACTCTTTGCGACGCCATGAAGCACAGCACACCGGTCTCCCTGTCCATCACCTACTCCCAGAGTCCACCAAAACCCATGTCCATTGAGTCAGTGATGCCATCCAACCATCTCATCCTCTGTCATCCCCTTTTTCTCCTGCCCTCAAACTTTTCCAGCATCACGGTCTTTTCAAATGAGGCAGCTCTTCACATCAGGTGGCCAAAGTATTGGAGTTTCAGCTTCAACATCAGTTCTACCAAAGAACACCCAGAACTGATCTCCTTTAGGATGGACTGATTGGATCTCCTTGCAGTTCAAGGGTCTCTCAAGAGTCTTCTCCAACACCACAGTTCAAAAGCATCAATTCTTTGGCACTCAGCTTTCTTCACAGTCCAACTCTCACATCCATGCATGACCACTGGAAAAACCACAGCCTTGACTAGACGGACCTTTGTTGGCAAAGTCACGTCTCTGCTTTTCAATATGCTATCTCAGTTCAGTTCAGTCGCGCAGTCGTGTCCGACTCTTTGCGACCCCATGAATCGCAGTACACCAGGCCTCCCTGTCCATCACCAACTCCCAGAGTTCACTCAGACTCACGTCCATTGAGTCTGTGATGCCATCCAGCCATCTCATCCTCGGTCGTCCCTTTCTCCTCCTGCCCCCAATCCCTCCCAGCATCAGGGTCTTTTCCATTGTGTCAACTCTTCACATAAGGTGCCCAAAGTACTGGAGCTTCAGTTTTAGCATCATTCCTTCCAAAGAAATCCCAGGGTTGATCTCCTTCAGAATGGACTGGTTGGATCTCCTTGCAGTCCAAGGGACTCTCAAGAGTCTTCTCCAACACCACAGTTCAAAAGCATCAATTCTTCGGCGCTCAGCCTTCTTCACAGTCCAACTCTCACATCCATACATGACCACAGGAAAAACCATAGCCTTGACTAGACGGACCTTAGTCGGCAAAGTAATGTCTCTGCTTTTGAATATACTATCTAGGTTGGTCATAACTTTTCTTCCAAGGAGTAAGCGCCTTTTAATTTCATGGCTGCAGTCACCATCTGCAGTGATTTTGGAGCCCAAAAAAACAAAGTCTGACACTGTTTCTACTGTTTCCCCATCTATTTCCCATGAAGTGATGGGGCCAGATGCCATGATCTTCGTTTTCTGAATGTTGAGCTTTAAGCCAACTTTTCCACTCTCCTCTTTCACTTTCAACAAGAGGCTTTTTAGCTCCTCCTCACTTTCTGCCATAAGGGTGGTGTCATCTGCATATCTGAGATTATTGATATTTCTCCCAGCAATCTTGATTCCAGCTTGTGTTTCTTCCAGTCCAGCATTTCTCATGATGTACTCTGCATATAAGTTAAATAAGCAGGGTGACAATATACAGCCTTGACGTACTCCTTTTCCTATTTGGAACCAGTCTGTTGTTCCATGTCCAGTTCTAACTGTTGCTTCCTGACCTGCATACAGATTTCTCAAGAGGCAGGTCAAGTGGTCTGGTATTCCCATCTCTTTCAGAATTTTCCACAGTTTACTGTGATCCACACAGTCAAAGGCTTTGGCATAATCAATAAAGCAGAAATAGATGTTTTTCTGGAACTCTCTTGCTTTTTCCATGATCCAGCGGATGTTGGCAATTTGATCTCTGGTTCCTCTGCCTTTTCTAAAACCAGCTTGAACATCAGGGAGTTCACGGTTCACATATTGCTGAAGTCTGGCTTGGAGAATTTTGAGCATTACTTTACTAGCATGTGAGATGAGTGCAATTGTGCGGTAGTTGGAGCATTCTTTGGCATTGCCTTTCTTTGGAATTGGGATGAAAACTGACCTTTTCCAGTCCTGTGGCCACTGCTGAGTTTTCCAGATTTGCTGGCATATTGAGTGCAGCACTTTCACAGCATCATCTTTCAGGATTTGAAACAGCTCAACTGGCATTCCATCACCTCCACTAGCTTTGTTCATAGTGATGCTTTCTAAGGCCCACTTGACTTCACATTCCCTGATGTCTGGCTCTAGGTGAGTGATCACACCATCGTGATTATCTGGGTTGTGAAGATCTTTTTTGTACAGTTCTTCTGTGTGTTCTTGCCACCTCTTCTTAATATCTTCTGCTTCGTTAGGTCCATACCATTTCTGTCCTTTATCGAGCCCATCTTTGCATGAAATGTTCCCTTGGTATCTCTAATTTTCTCGAAGAGATCTCTAGTCTTTCCCATTCTGTTGTTTTCGTCTATTTCTTTGCATTGATCAGAGGAAGGCTTTCTTATCTCCTCTTGCTATTCTCTGGAACTCTACGTTCAGATGCTTAGATCTTTCCTTTTCTCCTTTGCTTTTTCCTTCTCTTCTTTTCATAGATATTTGTAAGGCTTCCCCAGACAGCCATTTTGCTTTTTTGCATTTCTTTTTCTTGGGGATGGTGTTGATCCCTGTCTCCTGTACAGTGTCATGAACCTCTGTCCATAGTTCATCAGGCACTCCATCTATTAGATCTAGTCCCTTAAATCTATTTCTCACTTCTACTGTATAATCATAAGGGATTTGATTAGGGAAATCAAATAGTGAAACCACTGAATGGTCTAGTGGTTTTTCCCTACTTTCTTCAATTTAAGTCTGAATTTGGCAATAAGCAGTTCATGATCTGAGCGACAGCTCCCGGTCTTGTGTTTGTTGACTGTATAGAACTTCTCCCATCTTTGGCTGCAAAGAATATAATCAATCTGATTTCAGTGTTGACCATCTGGTGATGTCCATGTGTAGAGTCTTCTCTTGTGTTGTTGGAAGAGGGTGTTTGCTATGACCAGTGCATAAATGCATATGTCCAAGTAAAAGAAGCCAAACTGAAAAGGCCTTCTACTGTATAATTCCAACCATACAACATTATTGAAAAGGAATAACTGCAGACACAGTAAAAAGATCAGTGGTTGCCACTGGTTAATAGGGAGGGAGAAGCAATGAACAGGTGGGGCACTGGATTTTTAGGCAGTGAAACTATCCTGTGTGATTTGGTAATGACAGATACATGACATTACCCATTTGTCAAAACTCACAGAGCTGTCAACACAAATAGGGAACTTGAATGTAAGCTATGGGCTACATGGGTTAATTATGGATCACTTGGGTTGATATGGGTTATCATATGGGTTATGATGTATCAATTATTATGACACATAATTATTATGTATCACTATTGATTCAATAACATATGCCATGTGGATGCAGTGATAGGGGAACTTAGTGCAGGGGAACAGGTAATTTCTCTGTACAATCTGCTAATTTTTCTGTAAATCTGAGACTGTTCTAAAATCTAAAACCTATTAAGTTTTTAAAATGGTCAAAATGGTAAATTTTTGCTATGTGTATTTTATCAGTTTTTTAAATAAAAAAATTTACTGTCAGGAGAAAAAAGAAACATAGTCCACATTTGTTTCTCATTACTGGGAAGGGATTCATCTCCCTGCTTATTCCACATTCAGTTTCATTTCATATTAGTGGTATCCTAGTGTCCTGGACAGACGCCAGAGCTAGGGCTGTTACAGGACATGTATATTCGGGACATGCATATCATGATTTCTAAGAGGGAAGTGTTGTCACAGGGAACAATAGCAGGGCAGCTCCTAATATTGAGTTAGTGCCAAAGATCAAGCTTCATGAAGTTAATACATATCTAGAGGGTACTGTTTTTTAAATTATTCTCTGTAATAATTTGGATAAACTTACTAGATTTGTGTGAGGTTTTCTGTACTTCAGAAATTGGAGGTGATCATCTTTAATAATCACCAGTGTTTCCTGCTTTCTTTCTTTTACGTGTTTTTACTGTTTTTCTCACTTCTGGTATCTTCATAATGTTCTTGCCCTTCCTATGAAAAACGTGTGACACAGTGAAAAGATGAGAAGTCAAGCATATTATCCTATAGACATGATGCAGTGTTTGGGAGATTATACTGACATGTGCAGTTTACTTTGAAATGCATTAAAAAATATAAGAGCAGGGATCGACGAATAGAGGAATGAAATGAAACGAATACATATATGATAAAGCAAGGATAGTAAAATATTAATGGTGGAATCTAAGCTGTCGTATACAGATGTTTACTGTGAAAATTCTATCAAATTTTATGTTGGAAACTTTTTGTAATATTTTTTCAATACCAGAATGAAAAAAATAAACACTTGTAATCTTCCTCCAAAAGAATTCTTTTCCAGTGCAGCTTTATCACTATCTAGTGACAAAGAACAAGCTGCTAAAGCTTCCTAACTCAGTCACCTCTTGTATGAAATTATAGAACTGGACAAAATCAGCAGTTTCCAAATGTCATTTTATGTGTTGCTGGCATCAAGAGTCATTCTAGAGCCCCACCCTAAGCCTAAAAAATTAAACTCTCAATGAAATCCATATTTTTCAGACAAGTGTCCCACAGGATTCTAGTAGAAACCAAGTTTAGAAACCTTTGGACTACAAAGTCTCTTCCCATTCTGAAGTGGGTACCTGTTTACAGTATGTTCTTAAATTTTTCAAGTCCCAGGCAACTTATTAAAATATAGATTCTGGGCGTGGGGAACTTATATTCTGCATTTAACAAGTTGGTGCTCTTGGCCAATGCCAGTGATGCTAGACCATATTTTGAGAATCAAAGAGCCAGAAGACCAGAAACAAGAGTCAGGGGAAACCCCTGTTTTTTCATAGATTCAATTCTTCCTTTTTTGGTCAAACCACACTCACAGGAAGTAAAGTATGCTGAACACCTTCCATTTTCTGAATTTGATATAGAATAATCATATGGAAAAACCTAATGCCTTTTTGGTGTGAGAAGTCATTATCTCTGGAAAAAAGCTCAGTATGGCATTTATTTGAAAGGTTTGGATACTGATCATCCACCTGCTTTTGACACTTTCAGGCAACAATAAAAAATAGTTCACCAGGCTGCTGGATTAAGAATAGACACCTTCAGGTGTCACAGATATGATAAGGGTAACCATAGGATTGCAGCTTGAGATTAAAGGAAAAATAATTAACAAAAAAATAGCAAGAACTCAATGGAAGTTGGATAAAAGTACCTAGAAGGTTCATTTGCTTTCTCCTTATTTCATACATGATCAGGACTGTGTTAGGTATTTATTAAGCACTTGCTACATACTTGGAACTATAAAGATGAAAGAAACAACAGAACAAAGAGACTGGTATCAGAATTTCCCGGCAGCCCAGTGTTTAGGACTCAAGAGCTTTCACTGGTGAAGCCTGGGTTCAATCCCTGGCCAGGGAACTAAGATTCAGCAAGTTGTGCAGCAGGGCCAAAACAAAAAAACAGCAACCACGTGATACCATCATTGTTCCTTGGGGATTATAATCAAGTAAGCTGACAGACATTAATCAAATCATCATTAAAACAGATATCATTCCAAATGTGATGTGTATGAAGGAGAAACTTCTAGTGCTATGAGAAAGTGACTACAGAGTGTGAAATCAGGCTTTCAACATACATGGAAGTAGAAAAAAACAAAAGCGTTAGACTCAGTCATGTCTGACTCTTTGTGACCCCATAGACAGCAGGCTGCTAAGCTCCTTTGTCCATGGAATTCTCCAGGCAAGAACAGTGGAGTGGGTAGCCATTCCCTTCTAAATGGAAGTCAGTTCAGTTCAGTTGAGTCGCTCAGTGGTGTCCAACTCTTTGCGAACCCATGAATAGCAGTGCACCAGGCCTCCCTGTCCATCACCAACTCCCAGAGTTCACCAAAACTCACGTCCATCAAGTCGGTGATGCCATCCAGCCATCTCATCCTCAGTCGTCCCCTTCTCCTCCTGCCCTCAATCCCTCCCAGCATCAGGGTCTTTTCAAATGAGTCAACTCTTCACAGGAGGTGGCCAAAGTATTGGAGTTTCAGCCTCAGCATCAGTCCTTCCAATGAACACCCAGGACTGATCTCCTTTAGGATGGACTGGTTGGATCTCCTTGCAGTGCAAGGGACTCTCAAGAGTCTTCTCCAACACCACAGTTCAAAACCATCAATTCTTCAGTGCTCAGCTTTCTTTACAGTCCAACTCTCACATCCATACATGACCACTGGAAAAATCATAGCCTTGACTAGACGGACCTTTGTTGGCCAAGTAATGTCTCTGCTTTTGATATACTATCTAGGTTGGTCGTAACTTTCCTACCAAGGAGTAAGCATCTTTTAATTTCATGGCTGCAATCACCATCTGCAGTGATTTTGGAGCCCAAAAAACTAAAGTCAGCCACTGTTTCCACTGTTTCCCCATCTATTTCCCTTGAAGCGATGGGACCAGATGCCATGATCTTAGTTTTCTGAATGTTGAGCTTTAAGCCAACTTTTTCACTCTCCTCTTTCACTTTCATCCAGAAGCTTTTTAGTTCCTCTTCACTTTCTGCCATAAGGGTGGTGTCATCTGCATATCTGAGGTTATTGATACAAGCTGACATCTAAAACCTGAAAAGGAAATACCAGTTGAAGAGGAAAGTATTTACGAGTATGTGGGAAAAGAGAATCTACTGGGCTCTACGAAGGTCCTGGGGTATTTGACTTTTTCCAGCCAGTGTAGCTAGGGTTGAGTAGACCATGGGAAGAAAGGCTCAGATGAAGTTCAAGAAGAGGACATGGACCAGCTTACATGAGAGCTGGTAGATGTGGGCCACAGTAAGAATTTGGGACTTAGTATTAAGCCAAAAGGAAAGCCATTTAATATACAGTGACAAGATCTGACTCACCTTTAGAGAGATCATTCTCACTACATTAAGAGTAACTTAAAAGGTAACAAGCTGGGGGAATTCCCTTGTAGTCCAGTGGTTAGGACTCTGAGCTCATGCTTTCCCTGCTGAGGGCTGGAACTAAGATCTTACAAGCAGGGCTCAACTAGGGAATGACACTCACCTTGTGTAAGGCAATGGGGTAAAGCACTCACCATGGATGCAAAATTTAAAGAGCTGTCAAAACACTCAGTGATCCAAATTCAGTTCAGTTCAGTCCAGTCGCTCAGTCATATCTGACTCTTTGCAACCCCATGGACTGCAGCACGCTAGGCTTCCCTGTCCATCACCAACTTCCAGAGCCTACTCAAACTCATGTCCTTTGAGCTGGTGATGCCATCCAACCATCTCATCCTCTGTCGTCCCCTTCTCCTCCTGCCTTAATCTTTCCCAGTATCAGGGTCTTTTTTCCAATGAGTCAGTTCTTTGCATCAAGTGGCCAAAGGATTGGAAGTTTCAGCTTCAGCATCAGTCCTTCCAATGAATATTCAGGACTGATTTTCTTTAGGATTGACTGGTTTAATCTCCTTGAAGTCCAAAAGACTCTCAAGGGTTATCTCCAACACCACACTTCAAAAGCCTCAATTCTTCAGTGCTCAGCTTTCTTTATGGTCCAACTCTCACATCTGTACATGACTACTGGAAAACCCATAGCTTTGACTAGATGATCCAGATTAGTCATATTTAAAAAAATTAAATCTACAAACTACAGGATAGTCTAGCTCCCTGTTTTTGTAAATAAGATTCTCTTGGAACCAGAGTTGAGATCCTTTTAAGAAAAGTACAATAGGATCATGCAAGTCTTTATTTAAAATTTTGATGCTTTTCCACCATTTTTTGCATTTATTTTTATTTTTAAATACTTCATTAAAGTATGATTTATCCCTGTTAACTTTTGTACCTCAGGCAAGTGTTTCACTTGCCTCACCCTACAAGAGCAGAAATTGGAAGACCAATTAGAACATTCACCTATTCATTCATTCAACAATGCCAGACACTCGTCTTCACTGTGGGGATTCAAAGTGAAAAAACAATGACAGTCTCTACTCTCATGGAATATATATTCTAATTTCATACTAAGAACAAAAATAAACAAGATGACTTTAGATTTCTATGGAATTAAGGAAATGAAAGAGAGAGAATATGATCTGATGACTAGGAGTGGGCTACTTAAGACAGCATGGCCAGGGAAGGCCACTAGAACTAAAATCTGAATGGTGAAAACCGAAGGAAGAGGGTCCTAGGTACAGGAAATGTCAAAGTAGGCTACAGCAGAGTTCAGGAGATAAAAGAGAGTGGCTTGAACTGACATAGTGGCAAAGAAATATGGGGTACTTTAAAAAGAGAATCAATAATACTTGATTTAATGATACTAGAGTGACGGAAAGAGAGATGGCCAGGAAGCTTCCCAGAATGCTTTGATCATTTCCTATGCTTCAGAGGAATGAGTACATCAATGTAGCCAATTACTGCTGGCCCCAAAATCAACATTTTGACCCTGCATAAGGCCCAGCTCAAAAGCCAACAGCCCCATTGAAGGATCCACATCTTTAAGAGATCTCCTCCAGGCTTCCTGAATATAAAATAAGATGGGAAGTCTAGCCATCTGGCATGTAACGAAGATAGGTGCTGTTCCCTCAAGATTTCCCTCTAGGTTAGCATGATCTGCCCCGGATGGCTAACACTTTTTCTGTGGCTGTGAGTTCTCCTGTCTGATTGGGAGGTACCTCTCACATCGTGCCATCTCTTATCTCTTTGGATATCTCTACCCCTTTTCTGACCTGCTTCACAGTGTCTGAATACTTACTATTCTGATTATTCCCTGATCAGGATGCTGAACAACCCTCTGATGAGCAGTCTCTCATATCACCTAGCAGCTACAGTGAACTTTCCAATACCTAGATTGGCACTGGGCAGTACACAGCTTGAGAAAACTAAAGGAAGAACATTATCTTAGACATACAGACCTTACCATGATCCTATGGGGCAAAATGTTGTTATTCCTGTTTTATGGATGAGGCCACTGAAGTCCTAAGAAGTTAATGAAGTCAGGAAGGGTTTAAAAGGATAAAGAAGATTATATATTAGTAAATGGAGGAGCCAGGGTTTGAACTTTGAACTCCCATCTGACTTCATAGCCTGAATTTTTAGCCACTATACTAAACTTCCTGCTGAAATATGTAACTTTTATTTATTTTTTTTATTCAACTAGAGTTGACTTACAACATTGTATTAGTTTCAGGTGCACAGCCAAGTGATTCAAATATAGATTGATTCTTTTTCTGGTTCTTTTCCATTGTAGATTATTACAAGATATTGAATATATAGTGCCCTGTGCTATAAAAAAGTAAATCCTTGTTTATGGGAAAGGTGTAATCTTATTAATTTGATACGAATGCTCAAAGGGAACATGGTGTAATGAGAGGCAGGCTGTGTCAGAGGATCTTGTGCTAGTCTTAGTTTTCCCAGCTGTCCCTCACTCTGTTCCTCTGAGTAGTAATTCTCAAACACAGGAGCCCCTTGGACCTCTACAGGAACTTCCTTGTCCCACAACAGACCTACTGAGTTGGAATTGTTGCCATATGGGAAAGCAGGCTCAGGGTAGACAGATTTAATTATTTTAAGCAAAACCATCAATTTGTACTTTTTATGTGAAATCTCTTAATTTCTTAACGTTAGCAATGAATTCACAGTTGTTTTTTTAAAAAAATCTCCATGTAGACAAATACATCACATCCTTGGGCTTAATCTAGCTGGGCTTCTGCTTTAAGAAAGCTGCCAACAGAACCTTTCTCCTGAAGGGGATATACTTTGTTTAAAAACATGTCTTAATGTAAATTTTTAGAAAATCAACCAGACTGAAGGAAACCCAGAATAGACTATAAATCACAACAAATGAACTTAACTGTAGTAGAAATGAATAACATAAGCACACTGAAGGGAATGGAGGCGATAGGAACTAATCTAAGTAGTTTGGAAACTGTATGCTGACTGTACATTTTAAGTTTGAGAAGAAAAGAACTGCACCAAGTACTGTGCCTTAGTAACGTGTTTTTCACAGGCACACAGGTTAGCAATTCTGAAACTACTTTACATATTGACATCACATACCCCATGATGTGACAGACTACTGGGGAGGACATCACTTTGAAGTTCTTGCTAAAAATGCATACCCTAAATTGAATCAGGAGAGGCTTCCCTGCTGGCTCAATGGTAAAGAATCTGCCTGCCAACACAGGTAATGCAGGTTCCATCCCTGGGTCAGGAAGATCCCCTCGAGAAGGAAATGGCAACCTACTCCAGTATTCTTGCCTTGAAAATCCCATGGAGTGAGGAGGCTGGCAGGCTGCAGTCCACTGGGTTGCAGAGTCAACTAAACAACAATAATCAGAGAAAAACATCAGACAGATTCAAACTAAGGGATGTTCTACAAAAGAACTGTACTCTTACAAGTTTTAGTACTATTCCCATTTCAGGGTCATGAGAATAAGGAAAGGCTGAGGAACTATCACAGACTGAAGGAGATTTAATGAGACGCGATGACAAAATCCTGGGATCCAGGATTAGGTCCTGGAAGAAACAAAGGATACTAATGGAAAATCTGAGGCAATCCAAAAAAAAGTCTGTCATTTAGTTAATAATACTGTATTGATGTTGATTTCTTGGTTTAGGTCAATGTACTATGGTTATGCAAGATGTTAACATTAAGGAAAACTGGGCGATAGGGTCTCAGGAACTCTTTGCATTATTCTTGCAAGTTTAGTGGATAAAGTGGATTGGTTTACTCAACCTGCATTCTACCCTCCACAGTGTACCTCCTTGTCCTGGGGAGGCTAGAACACTGAAATCTACAGTTCTGGCCCCTCAGCTTCCACCAATTTAACACAGTCAAGTGAGAGTTGGAAGGCACAAATGAGGTAGACACTATTTTCCTTTTCCTTGTGCTTATTTTCCTGCTGCAGGTGAGGTCATGTGAACGTAGGGTTTTATTTTTTACAGGAGCACCCTTGGTGTTCCTTCTACAGCTTCCAGAATACTACAGTGGGTAGCCATTCCCTTCTCCAGGGGATCTTCCCAACCCAGGGATAGAACACACGTCTCCCACATTGCAGGCAGACTCTTTACCAGCTGAGACACAAGGGAAGCCCAGAAAGTAAAGGTCACTCAGTCACGCCCGACTCTTTGTGACCCCATGGACTATATAGTCCATGGAATTCTCGAAATCAGAATACTGGAGTGGGTTTCCTTCTCCAGGGAATCTTCCCAACCCAGTGATCAAACCTAGGTCTCCCACATTGAAGGCAGATTCTTCAGCAGGTTAGCCACAAGGGAAGCCCAAGATTACTAGAGTGGGTAGCCTATCCCTTCTCCAGCAGATCTTCCCGACCCGGGAATGGAACTGGGGTCTCCAGCATTGCAAGCGAATTCTTTACCAAATGAGCTAGGAGGGAAGCCCAGTTGATCTGACCTCATTCCAAGTTTCTTACCATCTGGCATAACCCCCCCCCCTGGAGATGAGTTTCTACACTTGAAACTCAGTTTCTGATTTTTGCCTAACACCTTAGAGGCTGAGTTCTTAAACAGAGGGTTAGAACACTGGATCCCTGGTCCCTGTAGGCACTTCAGGGTGAAGAGCTACTTAGACAGACAGGACTCACCAGCATGGCTGTACAGGTGGTTAAAATACTGAAACAGCCACTATCCTGAACACCACAGTGCTTCTTTACACTTCCCCTCTCACCTAGGGCCCACCTGGATGCTCCCTACAATGCATCCACTGAAGATTAATGCTTTATCCAGCATAGTCCTCAAGGCACGAGTTCCAGAGCCAAGGTCAGGCTCAATTCTGATTAGTACGGATTGTTCCCTGCTGCTAAGTCGCTTCAGTCGTGTCCGACTCTGTGCGACCCCATAGACGGCAGCCCACCAGGCTCCCTCGTCCCTGGGATTCTCCAGGTAAGAACACTGGAGTGGGTTGCCATTTCCTTCTCTAATGCATGAAAGTGAAAAGTGAAAGTGAAGTCGCTCAGTCGTGCCCGACTCTTAGTGACCCCATGGACTGCAGCCTACCAGGCTCCTCCATCCATGGGATTTTCCAGGCAAGAGTACTGGAGTGGTGTGCCATTGCCTTCTCCACTGATTGTTCCCTATTGGTGGTCAAACTCTTTGAAGAGAATGTCTGTATGAAAGCCTGTAGTGTCTCTGTGGATTGCATGATCGTTTTACTTCTATTATTTATTTGCAACTGGGAAACTTGCCTTATATTTATTCCATAAATCTTCACTGTTCAGCTCTAAAGACTGTTATTATCCATATCTTGGTTTTAGACTCTAGTTTCCACTGATATCCAAGATTTTTATATTACCCTTTGCATCTTAAGCTTGTTCAACCTCAACTAGCTCACCTCTTATTGAAGAAAACTCTTAGGATTAGAGATCACTTTGAAAAGCCTCAATCTTTACCTAGTCCCAGGCTCCAGAATCAATCCTATGCAAACTGTATTTATAAGAAAAAATTAACATTCTAACAGTATTTTTAAAACAGTAAAATATGCTTGAACTCTTACAGCCAAACACTGACTCATGAACATTATTTAAAAAATAAAATCTTTGGTTATAACTTAGGGCTTCTCTTTAAATAGTGACAATGATTTTGTCCACACACTTGAGTTAAGCTATGTTACTGGAAAATACTGTTAAAATCAAGACAGTTTGACAAAATTAGTCAGACTAACACTTGATTTGGCAACTTTTATGCTGCAAAATGCATATTAGGTTTTTCCATATTACTTAGATTATTATTTTACCAAACAGAAACAATGATTGCTTCAAGTTACAGAATTCATAATACACCTACCTTTGAAAGAAGAATATTCATGCTTCTCTTGTAAGGAACCTATGAAAGAAGCTGGAAGGTAAGTTCACAAGGGATGTACAATTAAAGTATCAGAAATTCAAATGGGTGCATATCATTTATATTTTTCAGAAAGGAAAACCAAGGAAATGTCCTAAATTAGAAAACAAGAAATCTTTGTGAAGATGTATCGAGGTATGCCAGCAAAACAAAGGCAAAAATCAAGAACGATGAAGACATGGAATATAACACAGCAGGCAACTAAATGTCCAGTGAAGAACAAGGCCAAGATGCAGCAGAGCTGGGAATGCATGTCTCCCCAGGAGCTGAGTCTGTCACCGGGCCCAAGGAACATGTATTCAAGGCTGAGAACAGAATGCCTTTCAGGCTGTAGGTGGATAAACAAGGTACACAGTTTCTCTTTTCAGTAAGGAAAAAGAAAGGCAATTTGAATTTGTAGGAAAGACAGGAAAACTTAACAAAAAGCCACAGATTAGATATGAAACAAACTAAAATGTGGCTTCATCTTGAACATCTGATGGGATTCAAGGAAAGGGACATTCTCTTAGGTTGCAGAGAGGTCAAAAAGTGGACTCAGGAAGGAGGAAATGTCCTAAAACAGCACCTGCTGCACTGAGTAATATTTACACAGTGCTAACAAGCAAATGTTGCTTACTGCCGTTCAAAGTTTAGAATCAGTTATAGACAAAACATTGCATATTTATTTATAGCTACAGAACAGAGTGTAGTTGTCGTTAACCTCAATGTCATAAAACTAAAGAAAGCAAAAGTGAAGCTGACACAGGCTGGGTGGAAGAAGAGAAAACAAAAGGTGGATGTGCTAATGGTTTCATCTTACATACAGGGGAGACAAGAGCTATTTTTTTTAAGCTGATAAAACAAGACATGGGAGTTTATATCAAATTATAAAGACTTCCAGTAGAATAACTAAAGATAATATAACTACTAAAGAGGGAGAGAAGGAAGAGTAGCTTAAGTGAAGTCCTTATCTTTCAAAGGGAGGAGTATATATGTCTACGACTGATACAGTGAGAAATATTGACATAGGAATATTATTCAGAGTTATAAAGAAGACTACCTGGAAAACAAAACAAAATGAATTGCCCCAGAAAAGTAATACTGGGATGAGTGGTGAAGGAATGGCAGAGAGGGCTGTGACATTTCATTATAAGTCCTCTCAACTGGCTGATTTTTTTTTAACTAAATAGCATAAGAGATTTGCACAGAACATGAACCATTAACAAGCTGAATGCTTAACCATGTTTTTAATATTATTTGAATTTTTTGTTTTTGATGAGATTTCCTAATAAATGTCTTTATTACACTTAAAATCCTTTCATAATTTGTGTAGAAGCTATACAAATTGGTTCTCTTTCATATTAAATCTCTACTGAATACTAACTTTTGTCCACTTTCCTATAATCTACTGTATCTATAATCTTGTATAAAAAAACCTCTCATTTGCTATATTATGAAACAAGGATGGGATGTTTATGAAGCAGATAGTAACAAAGTTCTGGTCCACTTTTTGTGCCTACAAAATCGAAGGGAAAACCATAAAAAGACTCATAGAATAGACTGCATAAACAAATATATATTGAGTACATATTAACTGCCAGGCACAAGGCTAGCTGATAATATACTGTATCAAGACAAGACCAGAGCATTATTCTTATTATCATTTTATCTGAAATTTTAGAAAATGTGTTCATTTAGTGCAGCATTTCTCAACTTTGGTACTATTGACATGTTGGACTACACAATTTGTTGTTGACTGTCTGTCCTGCGCTTTGTAGATATTTAGCAGCATCCCTGGTTTCTACCATCAGAGGTCAATAATATGTCCTCCCTTCTCCCCTTCTTCCAATAGTCACAACCAAAACTGTCCCTACATTTTGTACCTGGTTAAGAATCATTGGGTGTGATCATATTTTTAAATAACTAAAATTTAATTTTAGAGATACAACTACTGTGTCAACCTTATTTCTTTTATGATGAATTTGTCTTACATATTGTCTCATTACATTTGACTTGAGAAATATAGCCACAATGGACTTTGATTCTTAGATGAGATAAATGTAATCTTTAACACTGCAGTTGAGCGGCATTTTCAACTAACTTATGAATAGCAAAACAAATATGACTATTTTTAGCTTAGGGAGTCTATCTTAAACCATGCATGCTGGTACAACTGTGAAATCTAAGCTTTTAGGATTTCTCCTGAGTTAACCAGATGGCATGCTTATGGTCTGCCTACAAAATCTTTCCTTTCTTTTCAAATAAGCTATTTTTCACTTTCCACTTTAAGATCATATGCTTTTAGATTCTTTCCAAGTGAGAAAAAAAGTCCAGGCTACATTAGACACTAAAGTAAATTATCACAAGTCCTGAGATTCCTGGGACTTATACATCCAAGGAAAATGTCACCTATCATGTTTTTTACCCTCACCTTGTTATATCTTCATGTAACCTTAGCTTCTAATCTATACTTACAGTAACAGCAAATGCATATACTCCTTATTTGCCAGGCATCATTCTAAGCTTCTTCACATTTATTTAAATTGCTTTTCACTTTATTGAGGCATAACTGATATACAAAACTGCACATATTTAAAGTATGAGATTTGGTAAGTTTGCACATGCATACAACAGTGAAACCATCATCACAATCAAAGCAATAAACAATCTATCGAAGTAAAATGTTTTATTTTGACTTAATTTCAGACAGAAAAATTACAAGAATAGTACAAAGAGCTACTGGATATCTTTCACCAAGATTCAGTGGTTGTTCCCACCTTACTACATTTGATTCTCTCTTCCCCCTCTCTATATGTATGTGTGTCTATGTTAATTTTTTCCTCAACCACTTCAGAATGTTACATTATGCCATTTTACCTCTAAATACCTCAGTGTAGTGTTTTTTCTAAAACCAAGGAAATTAACATTATGATGACATTATCTAATTTACATTCAGACCTCACCATTTGTCCTAAAAATGTCCTTTAAATCAGAAGAAAATCCAAGATGAATATGTGCATTCAATTGCTATGCCTCTTTGTCATCCTTTAGTCTGGCAGAGTCTCAGCCTTTCTCTGCAGAGAATGACATTGACATTTTCAACTACTAAAGGCCATTGGTGTTGTGGACTGTTCCTGTTTGAATTTCTGTGATAATTCCTCATGAAAGAGATTGAGGCTATGCAATGTGGCAAGAACACCACAGAAGTGATGGTGAGTTCTTGTCAGTGCTTCAAAAGACATGATACTGGTTTTTCCCAATATGAGTGATACTGTCTTTGACATTGGTTAAGGCATGATCAGCCAGATTTCCCCACTGTCTTTTGTAGTTAATAGGTATCTTGTAGAGAGATACTTTGAGATTATGTAAATACTTTGTTATGCTCAAACTTTCACCCACCAGTTTTAGCAGCCATAATTATTACTATGATGGTTGCCAAATAATGATTTTCTAATTTTATCATCTCTTCTACATGGCTTTCTACTTAAAAAATTAACTTTCTTTAGCTATCTACCTCTGTATCTACCTATCTATATGTCTGTCTAGTTCTATCAGTGTGGTCCTACTCTATACTCAATTAGTTATATTCCTTTGCTTTCTTTCATTTTTATTTTGATGTCAGACTGTTAGATCCGGTCAAATCAGAGTTCCTTCAAACAGGTTTCTGTGATTGACATAGTTCAAAAAGTGTCTCAGCCCTAGAATCAAGTCTTGGTTCTTTTGAATGGTATTTAAAAGCCAGCATCTGCATGCTGTGTGTTTATTGCTATTGGGCTCTGTGAGCAGACAAATGGGAATTGGATCTATTTATGGACATTTATGGAGAAGGCAATGGCAACCCACTCCAGTACTCTTGCCTGGAAAATCCCATGGACGGAGGAGCCTGGTAGTCTGCAGTCTATGGGGTCACTAGGAGTTGGACACGACTGAGCGACTTCACTTTCACTTTTAACTTTCCATGCGTTGGAGAAGGAAATGGCAACCCACTCCAGTGTTCTTGCCTGGAGAATCCCAGGGATAGGGGAGCCTGGTGGGCTGCCATCTGTGGGGTCGCCCAGAGTCGGACACGACTGAAGCAACTTAGCAACAGCAGCATAGACATTTATACATACATATCTGTGTGCATATACATACATGTATACATATACATTATCTTATTGCACTTCACTTTATTGTGCTTCACAGATAATATATCAAATTGAAAACTGAATCAATGAATACATCAAGTTTGTGGGAACACTGCAGCAAGCAAATCTATCACCACCATTTTTCCAAAACCATTTGTTTACTTCATGTCTCTGTGCCACATTTTGGAAATTCTCATAACATTCCAAATACTTCCATTATTATTATATTTGTTATGGTGATATTTGATCAGTGATCTTTGATATTACTATTGTAAAATTATTACAACTTGCTGAAAACTTGAATGATGGTTAGCATTTCTTCCAACAAAGTATTTTTAAATTAAAGTATGTATACTGTTTAGAGACATAATACTATTACACACAATAGGCTGCATTATAGGGTAAACATAACTTTTATATGCACTGGGACACAAAAAAATTTGTGTGGATTGCTTTATTGCAGTGTTTGCTTTATTGTGGTGGTCTAGAATCAAACTCGCAGTATTCCCAAGGTCTGTATTAATTCCCAATGTCTGTATTAATATTTATTCATTGTTACAATCCTATGAAGCATCTACAACTTTATTATTTTCATTTTACAGCTAAAGAAACTGAGGCACAGAAAACATTAAATAACTTGCTAAGGATCTTCCGTCAAGTTAGAAGGCTGAGATCGGAACTTAGGCAGTCTGGTTGCAGGCTTACCCTCTAAGCATAACTATTCAAAGACAAAAGTTTTTCCTCTTTTGAGGAAAACCCAATGCCAAGGAAATTGACCTTATTATGACATTATCTAATTTACATTCAGACTTCACCATTTGTCCTAAAAATGTCCTTTAAAGCAGAAGAAAATCCAAGATGAATATGTGCATTCAATTGCTATGCCTCTTTATCATCCTTTGGTCTGGCACAGTCTCAGTCTTTCTCAGGGTTGAGAAGAAAGTTTATCCAACATGATCTGAAATTTTTACTGAGTTCTTTGACTTTAACATCATGTCCCATTTATTACTTGGGGAAAAGTAAAGGAGGTCCTACTCATCTGGGAATCAAATCCGACCAATAGACTTGACACACAATTGCTTCTTCTCTCAGAAAATTAAAGGTGTGCAACCGCAAACTTCCTATGCTTGGTTCTCTCTTTCCTAAAGCTGAGTCTAGCCCTTCAAGAATTTTTAGACCTTCATAGAAATAGGCTTCTGGTGAGCCTACCCAGCTATCCCGTGGATGTGATCAGACTTCCTTTCAGGCTAAGCTGAGGTTCCACCTCCTGCTACTTATTCACATTTTAAAGTACTCATGCAAACCAAGGAAATTAGTGTGTTACTTAAACAGACGATGAAGATGACTGTGGGGCTTTTCCTTTTATATGGTCAAAGGAAATTTATTACTTTAAAAGTAATCAAGAAATACCTCATGGTGGGATATTGGAACGTTTTAAAATGGCAGAGTGGCAGTATAACATGTGTGATATCATAAGTGAAATGAATCGCCAGTCCAGGTTTGATGCAGGATGCAGGATGCTTGGGACTGATGCACGGGGATAATTCAGAGAGAGGGTGTGAGGCGGGAGGGGGGAGGTGGGGGTCGGGATTGGGAGATCATGTAGGAGAGGGAGAGGGTGGGATGGGTTGGCAGAGTGGCAGTGTAACATGTGTGATATCATAAGTGAAATGAATCGCCAGTCCAGGTTTGATGCAGGATGCAGGATGCTTGGGACTGATGCACGGGGATAATTCAGAGAGAGGGTGTGAGGCGGGAGGGGGGAGGTGGGGGTCGGGATTGGGAGTTCATGTACACTCGTGGCTGGTTCATGTCGATGTGTAGCAAAACGAATGCAGTATTGCAGAGCAAAACAAACTAAAAAAATAAAAATTAAAAAAAAAAAAAACCCATCCAGAGAATACCTGCTTTGCTCAAGATTATGTTGCTCTGAAGAAAGCAAAAATTCTAAGAATGACTTTAAAAAGCCAAATTTAAGACTGTGATAATACCAATATGAACTTAATCCTTGGAAGATTTTATAAAAGCAAAAAGAAGGTTGAATATAAATTTGACATATACATTATGTCTAATTTTGGGAGTGGTATCATGAAAATTTTAAAACTTCATGTGATACCCAGGCCAGTGATTCTTAAAGGAAATACAAAAAGATAGGGAAGCTTTTATAAAGATATTCTAACGAAGTAAGTGCCAGTGATTCCATAAAGCAACCAAAGTGCCATGAATGGAGCTCGCAGATGAACTCAGACAAACTCAGGACTCAAGGAGGAATAAAAAATACAAGACAAACCCTCAGGATACTGTAGTAGGGCACACCATGAATGATCTCTGTATAGATGTATACATACCTTGAACCTGGACACATTACAAGTGAGTGGGGATATGCTGAATTATCTACTAAATATTGCTTGAACAATTAGTTATCTATATAGAAAATAATATTTGTTCCTACTTCACACCGTAAGCAAAAATAATTACCAGGAGAAAAAGTCCTCATATGAAAAGCAGAAATTTTACACACAGGTATGCTGAGATTAGGGAGAATATCCTTCTGACTTTAGGACAGAAGAGCTATTTGTTGTTGGTTTTTTTCTTTAAACAAAATTAAAGTGTACATGCAAGAAAACACATTTGATCATGTTAAACTTTAGAAACTGTACATCTTTAAAACATTCCCAAAGTGAAAAAAAAAAGCTGAAGATTGGAAGACTATTTGCAAATGCCAATGAATGACAAGGAATTAAGTTTCTTGAATACATAAAGAACTTGTACAAATTAGTACAAGAAAGACAACCCAATACTGTACAATAGTAATATCGAGAATAATGATGACATATGGTATTAACACATAAGAGTTTTACAGAAAGCTGAATAGTCAACAAATATATGGAAAGATGCTCCACTTCAATGGTAATCAGGGATGTTCAAACCATGATCAGGTACAATTAGATTGGAAGGTTAAGAATTCTGAGAATGAAAAAAAAAAAACATTCTGAGAATGTTAAACATTAATGAAGATGGGAAGCAAGAGAAAAGTTCTGCTAAGAGATTATGGTGCTGCACTCACTTTGGAGAGCAAGTTGGCAGCTTATATTGAGCTAGAAGATGCATGGCCCTCCGTCAGTCAGTTCAGTTGTTCAGTCGTGTCCAATTCATTGCGACCCCATGGACTGCAGCACGCCAGGCTTCCCGGGCCATCACCAACTCCTGGAGTCTACTCAAGCTCATGTCCATTGTGTCGGTGATGCCATCCAACCATCTGATTCTTTGTCGATCCCTTCACCAGCCTTCAATCTTTCCCAGAATCAGGGTCTTTTCCAATGACTTGGTCTTCATATCAGGTGGCCAAAGTACTGGAGTTTCTAGCTTCAGCATCAGGACTGATTTCCTTTAGGATGGATGGGTTGGATCTCCTTGCAGTCCAAGGGACTCTCAAGAGTCTTCTCCAACACCACAGTTCAAAAGCATCAATTCTTTGGTGACCAGCTTTCTTTATAGTCTAACTCTCACATCCATACATGACTACTGAAAAGCCACAGGTTTGACTAGATGGACCTTTGTTGGCAAAGTAATGTCTCTGCTTTTCAGTATGTTCTCTAGGTTGGTCATAGATTTTCTTCCAAGGAGCAAGCATCTTTTAATTTCATGGTGCAGTCACCATCTGTAGTGATCTTGGATCCCCCCAAAATAAAGTCTGTCTTTTTCTGACTTGGAACCAGTCTCTGCTGTTCCATGTCCAGTTCTGTCACTTCTTGACCTACATACAGATTTCTCAGGAGCCAGGTCAGGTGGTCTGGTATTCCCATCTCTTTCACAATTTTCCAAAGTTTGTTGTGATCCACAGAGTCAAAAGCTTTGGTACAGTCAATAAAGCAAAAGTAGATATTTTCCTGGAATTCTCTTGCTTTTCCAATGATTCAAGTGATGTTGGCAATTTGATCTCTGGTTCCTCTGCCTTTTCTAAAACCAGCTTGAACATCTGGAAGTTCACGGTTCATGTACTGTTGAAGCCTGGCTTGGAGAATTTTGAGCATTACTTTGCTAGCATGTGAGATGAGTGCAACTGTGCAGTAGTTTGAGCATTCTTTGGCATTGCCCTTGGGACTGGAATGAAAACTGACCTTTTCCAGTCCTGTGGCCACTGCTGAGTTTTCAAAATTTGCTGGCATATTGAGTGCAGCACTTACACAGCATCATGTTAGGATTTGAAATAGCTCAACTGGAATTCCATCACCTCCATTAGCTTTGTTCGTAGTGATGCTTCCTAAGGCCCACTTGACTTCACATTCCAGGATGTCTGGTTCTAGGTGAGTGATCACACCATTGTGGTTATCTGGGTCATGAAGATCTTTTTTGTATAGTTCTTCTGTGTATTCTTGCCACTTCTTAATATCTTCTGCTTCTGTTAGGTCCATATTATTTCTGTCCTTTATCGAGCCCATCTTTGCATGAAATGTTCCCTTGGTATCTCTGATTTTCTTGAAGAGATCTCTAGTCTTTCCCACTGTGTCCTGGGACCTCCTAATTCTACTCCTAGCTAAAATTTCCTTTAGAAAAATGTTATATGCACAATGCACTGGGACAAAGAATGTCCATAGCACATTGTATGTAATAGCAAATATTTGGCAACAACTTAAATGCCCCATCCACCAGAGAATGGGCAATAAATACATATGGTATATTCAGTTGAACAAATTCTCTTAAGCTGTGGAAATGAGTAAAATTTACAGCTATCTGAATCTCCACATATGGAGGATGCAAAAGAATAAATACTCCAGTGACATAAAATTTTTAAACATACAAGGGAATCCTATATATATACTGCTTAAGAATACACACACATACACACAAATTATAAGACACAGAAATGAAAAATCACCAAATTTAGGAGTTGGCATTTTTGTTGGGGGGATGAAATAAATTGGTAAATTTTATTTAAGTTCTTTAACACAGGTGTTGATTTTATTAATCTGCATTCTATTAGTTTGAAATGTTTTGTAGAATATTTAAAGATGAATCACCTTGGTCTTATTTTCCTGACTGTAGGCATACCATGATACAAACGTAGTTCTTAATCATGATAAAAATGTATTACCCCTTTTCCAATCAAGTTTTTAAAAAAAGAATTGGAAGCTAATTACTTTATGATATTGTAGTGGTTTTTGTCATACATTGACATGAATCAGCCATGGGTGTACATGTGTTCCCCACCCTGAACCCCCCTCCCACCTCCCTCCCCATCCCATCCCTCAGGGTCATCCCAGTACACCAGCCCTGAGCACCCTGTCTCTTGCATCAAACCTGGACTGGTGATCTATTTCATGTATGATAATATACATGTTTCAATGTTATTCTCTCAAATCATCCCACCCTCGCCTTCTTCCACAAAGCCCAAAAGTCTGTTCTTTACACCTGTGTCTCTCTTGCTGTCTCGCATATAGGGTCATCATTACCATCTTTCTAAATTCCATATATGTGTTAATATACTGTATTGGTGTTTTTCTTTGACTTACTTCACTGTGTATAACAGGCTCCAGTTTCATCTATCTTATTAGAACTGACTCAAGTGCATTCATTTTTATAGCTGAGTAATATTCTATTGTGTATATGTACCACAGCTTTCTTATCCATTCATCTGCTGATGGACACCTAGGTTGCTTCCATGTCCTAGCTATTGTAATCAGTGCTGCGATAACATTGGGGTACACATGTCTCTATCAATTCTGGGTTCCTCAGTGTGTATGCCCAGCAGTGATTGCTGGGTCATATGGCAGTTCTATTTCCAGTTTTTAAAGGAATCTCCACACTGTTCTCCATAGTGGCTATACTAGTTTGCATTCCCACCAACAGTGTTAAGAGGGTTCCTTTTTCTCCACCTCCTCTCCAGCATTTGTTTGTAGACTTTTTGATACTAGCCATTCTGACCAGCATGAGATGGTACCTCATTGTGGTTTTGATTTGCATTTCTCTGATAATGAGTGATGTTGAACATCTTTTCATGTGTTTGTTAGCCATCTGTATGTCTTCTATGGAGAAATGTCCGTTTAGTTCTTTGGCCCATTTTTTGATTGGGTTATTTTTTTGGTATTGAGCTGGATGAGCTGCTTGTATATTTTTCAGATTATCAGTTGCTTCATTTGCTATTTTTTCCACCCATTCTGAAGGCTGTCTTTTCACCTTGCTTATAGTTTCCTTCAAAACCTTTTCCTATGCAAAACCTTTTATGTTTAATTAGGTCCAATTTGCTTATTTTTGCTTTTATTTCCATTACTCTAGGAGGTTGGTCATAGAGGATCTTGATGTGATTTATGTCAGAGTGTTTTGCTTATGTTTTCCTATAGGAATTTTCTAGTTTCTGGTCTTAACTTCATCTTTAATCCAGTTTTTGTATGGTGTTAGAAAGTGTTCTAGTTTCATTCTTTTCCAGGTGGTTGACCAGTTTTCCCAGCACCACTTGTTAAAGAGATGGTCTTTTCTCCATTGTGTATTTTTGCCTCCTTTGTTAAAAATAAGGTGTCCATAGGTGCATGGATTTATCTCTGGGCTATTTTGTTACGTTGATCTATATTTCTGTCTTTGTGCCAGTACTATACTGTCTTGATGAGTATAGCTTTGTAGCAGTCTGAAGTCAGGCAGGTTGATTTCTCCAGTTCGTCTTCTCAAGATTGCTGTGGCTATTCAAGGTTTTTTGTATTTCTATACAAATTGTGAAATTTTTGTTCTGTGAAAAATACTGTTGGTAGCCTGATAGGGATTGCACTGAATCTAAACATTGCTTTAGGTAGTATACTTGTTTTCACAATATTGATTCTTCCAAGTCTCCCAAACCATGAACATGGTATATTTCTCCATCTATTTGGGTCCTCTTTCATCAGTGTTCTATAATTTTCTATATATAGTTATTTCTTTATATAGATTTATTCCTAAGTGTTTTATTCTTTTCATCACAATGATGAATGGGATTGTTTTCTTAAACTTCTGTTTTCTCATTGTTAGCATATAGGAAAGGATTTCTGTGTATGAATTTTATATCCTGAAACTTTATTATATTCATTGATTAGCTCTAGTAATTTTCTGGTGGTCTTTAGGGTCTTCTATGTATAGGATCAAGTCATCTGCAAACAGATGATCATGTCATCTACCTCTTCTTTTCCAATCTGATTCCTTTTCTTCTCTGATTGCTGTGGCTAAAACTTCCAAAACTATGTTGAATAGTAGTGGTGAGAGGTGGCACCCTTGTCTTGTTCCTGACTTTAGGGGAAATGGTTTCAATTTTTCACCATTGAGGATGTTTGTTTGCATTTATCATACATGGCTTTTATCATGTTGAGGTATTCTGATCAAGCCTTTATGTTCTAGAATATGGACTCTTCTCCACTAAGGTGTGTGCAGGAAGTGGGGAGGGTCTGTTGTGGCTCCTTTGGTGGCTGTCACAGAAAAAAAAATTCTTCCAGAGTTTTGTTGCAAAGGAATTAATCTGGGTTGGGAAGATCTCCTGGAGAAGGAAATGGCAACCCACTCCAGTACATTTGCCTGGAAAACCCCATAGACGGAGGAGCCTGGTAGGCTACAGTCCATGGGGTCACAAATAGACACGACTGAGCGACTTCACTTTCACTTTCAAGAATGGAAGAAGGATGTGGGAGATACTGGTACTGGGATGGAAAAGAAGCAGTTTGATTACAGAAAATGGAGGCATCCTGGGGACTAGGTTTGGAGGATTTTCTTAAGACATTTGATGAATCTCTCTTGGGTGGTCATACCAGGATGGTCAAGTCTGGTGTAACTGCAGGGACCTTGAGAGCAAAGCATAAGTCTATGTTGTGTCAGCCTATGGTTAGAGTGGAAATGGCAGTGAGGGCATCTCAGTGGCCCTCACAGAGCAACAGGGCCAACTAGAGAAAGGTGTGCCATCCCCAGCCAGCAACAGCATCCTCTAGAAGGTGTGGAAACAATGAAGCACACCCAACCTTGGCATGAGATAAGGCCAAGGGTTCTTTTAGGAGTCAATGAAGGGGTTAGGGAACCCAGTTTATGACCCACATTGGAAGTTGTTTAGCTAGCCCTGAGGAAGCTCAGGTTAGATTTAACTTATTTTAGAAAAACAGAAAAATGTGATGTTTCTTGTAACTGAAAGATTACACATTAATGTCAGAAAGCTACCACACAGAATAAGCAAAGGCTAGAGACTATTAGGAAGAGGTCCAAATCCGAAGAAGAGAGTTCGTTGTCAGTAGATAATTGGAAGCAAACAGCTAGGAGTCTCTTTTTCCCTTCTTCTCAAGGGAAAAAAATAACCTTCAAACTGATGGGCCAGAGCAATGGTAAAACAAGGAAACTCAGGTTCCCCAATAAGTGAGTAACACAAGCATTAAATGAACCAAGTTGGGTCATCATTGTGATTCAGCTTCCAAGAAAGCAAACCCCACAGCAGACTGCACTGTCAGCTTGGAGGGTCAGATCATCAGAGGGAGAAAAATCCCACGGACTGCCAATTAGACCACAGCCAGATTTGAGGAACAGCCTGAAACTACTCATGAGTGAAATTAGCTTTCAGGTAACCATATTCTTTTTTTCACTGTGCAGCACATGGGATCTCAGTTCCCCAACCAAGGATGGAAACTGTGCCCTCTATATTAGAAGTATGGAGGATTAACCACTGGACTTCAAGGGAAGACCCAGGTAACCATATTCTTTAACAAGTTGTTTATATATATGACAACTCATCTACAGAAAAACTTTCATTCCTTATGCTTTAAAGGTTAAGTATTATAAAACTATTTTCTCATATAGGTTTCTGAAATTCAATGAGCACTAAAGTATACTTAGAATAAGATTACACAAAATTTACTTACATAAAATGTCCATGTTTTAAGACTATGTATAAGGAACAGAAAAATAAAGTGTATTAGGTATCTCCAGAGAAACAGAACCAATAGGAAGTATGTGTTTGTATATATCTTGCTCTTAATAAAAAAAGATGCCAGAGTGTTCTCTAGTCCCTTCGGCCACGTGAAGGTACAATGTGAAGCCTG
The DNA here is from genome assembly GCA_006408695.1 of Aepyceros melampus. Lineage (NCBI taxonomy): Eukaryota > Metazoa > Chordata > Mammalia > Artiodactyla > Bovidae > Aepyceros > Aepyceros melampus. The sequence goes on from SJXQ01001040.1 coordinate 213,779, forward strand.
AACACCAAGAAACAATAGTTCTTAGGGACAAACACTTTTAAAAGCATACCTATGGTCCTAAGAAACCCAGAAGTCTAGGGATACTTACTAAGTGCAAAAAACTGAATACATCTTAATGACCTCTGAGAAAGAGCTAAGTTATATTATAAATTCTACAATTCTGATGGCAGCAATAATAAAACTCCTCTACAAATATTTTTCTTTTAAAATGTGAGGCCTAAATGCTCATTGACACATACGTTTAGATATAGATATATATATTCAAGTAGATTTTATTAAAAGGAATTAGCTCACAAGCTTATAAAGGCTGATAAATCCCAAGATATGGGGGGTAAGCAGGCAAGTTGGAGACCCAGGGGAGACAAAGGTGCACCTCCAGTCCAAAGGCTAGCAGGCTCAATCGAGGAGTTCTGAATAGAAGGTCAGGAAAAAAAGATGTCCTAACCAGAGGCAGTTGGGCAGGAGGAATTCTTACTGTGGCCAGGGTGAAGAGGGGCAACCCTTTTGTCCTCCTCAGGCCTTTAAGTCCACCCACCTTGCTATGTTAAGTCTCTTCAGTCGTATCCATCCTTTGTGACACTATGGACTGCAGACCGCCAGGCTCCTCTGTCCATGATATTCTCCAGGCAAGAACACTGAGTGGGTTGCCATGCCCTCCTCCAGGGGATCTTCCCAACCCAGGGGTTGACCCTGAGTCTCTTGCATTGAAGGTGTATTCTTTACCTCTGGGCCATCAGGGAAGCACCCACCCACCTTAGGGAAGGCAATCTATTTTACTCAGTCTGTATTTAAATGTTAATCTCATCCAAAAAACATTCTCACAGAAACACCCTACTATCTGGCCAAGTTTACATATAAAGTTAACCATCACAGAAGGGAATACATCAATATGTTATCAATTATTGGGTAGTAATACTTTCACTTGCACTGGCCTTCTATTTTGTTACTTCAAATGGTATATTTCCGTATTTTAATTTTTTTAAAAAATTTTACTGAGTTATAATTAACAATCAAGAGACTTCTCTGGTGGTCCAGGGTTAAGAATCTGCCTTTTAATGCAGGAGATGTGGGTTCAATCCCTGGTCAGGGAACTAAGATGCTACAGGGCAACTAAGTCCACCCACACTACTCCTGAGCCACATGCCACAAAAATGATTCCGCCTGCCACAACTGAGACTCGATGCAGCCAAAAGTAATAAATATTAAAAAACAATTAACAGTCAGTATCATATACATTTCCATATTTCAAATAATTTCTGCTTCTTTTTCATGTTTTTAGTTTCAATCACGTTTCAGTTCAGTCCAGTTCAGTCGCTCAGTCATGTCCGACTCTGCAACCCCATGAATCGTTTAGTTCCTGTCAAATTAATTTATAAACCTCAATTAACAAAACACTGCTCTCTGGAGAACCTAAATAAAGAATTGATATCTTCACTAAATAATTCTAGTAAGGACAACTTTTTAAAAATATTTTCATATTCTAAATGTTTGTTCTGGTATCAAAATCTCTAATGAAGAAAATATACAAGGCTTGATAAAATTTCCAAATTACCATTGTAGTTCTAGCACTACAGGTTGCTACTGAAACCAAAATATAATTCCAATTCTCATTATCACAATTTATCACAAATTCTAAGCTCTTCGGGTATTAACTTTCTCCGAAAAATTTTACATTTGCTATCACAAATTTATCACAAAATTATATTTCACTGGGGAAATACTTAAAAGTGATTCATTTATTTACATATTTATAATATCATTTGGAGATTTGTAGTGTCTTTGGGCCAAATTAAAACACCTGGAAATCTAAAACTTTGGCTAAATTTCCAGATTTTTTCCCCAAGCTTTCCACAGTACTGGCTGTTCAAAACCCAGTTAAGTTTCTATATAGTTCTTATTGGAATTATTTTCCTTGAACATCTGTAATAAATTTTGGTATTTTCCCCCAGATAATACCTTTAGATCCACAGCATCTTAAGTTATGATATTTTGCCTCTTAAGTAAATTATGAAGACACTTTCATGTGTAACAATTGAAGCTGTGCAGTAATGACTGAATTTTTTCTCTTCTGTTTTTGTCAGATATGCTTTACAAGTGAGACCATAAATCTAAATTCCAACAAGTCTGCATTAATTATGTTTTATTAATAATGTTTTATTGGAGAAGGAAATGGCAACCTACTCCAGTGTTCTTGCTTGGAGAATCCCAGGGACAGGGTAGGATGGTGGGCTGCTGTCTATGGGGTCACACAGAGTTGGACCCAACTGAAATGACTTAGCAGCAGCAGCAGTACTTAACAACACAGCAGATGGTGTTAACAATTTGAAGGGTATTTAAAAATATTTTTTATTTGAGCAATTGAAACTCTTAGATAAAATTTTTAAAACATCACTTGCAATAAATCATGTTTTCATTTCAGAAATGAAAATCATTTTATATTAATTCTTAGGCAATATCAAAGATGTTTCAGGACGTTTTTAAGAAACATTTCAAGCTATAGTTCATTATCATGTTCTTCCACAGTTTTAGAATGTGAACATTTACAGCATTTAAAAGGAATGTTAAGAAGCTTATCAATATTTTGCTAACACTCATTTTGGGTGTTTTTTTCTCCTTCCAATTCACAACTGTAAACTCAAACACAATAACTTCACAGAAAGGTATAAATGTTACATATGTATAGTTTGATAAATTTTCATAAACTGCACACACACATGATTAGCACCCAAATAAAGAAATAGATCATAGAACATACCAGCATCCCAAAAGTCTCAATTCCCATACCTTCTTCAGTTATTTCCTTCCCACTTAAGAGTAACCAACATCCTGTTTTTGTACTTCATATAAACAGAATCGCAAAGTATGTATTCTTTCGTGTCTGGTTTCTTTTGTTAAACATTAGCTCTTTGAGATAATCCATAATCTTACACATGGTTATACATCTTTCAATATTATTGTATTCTATTGTGTGACACCACCATAATTTGTCAATCTGGGTTGTTTCCAAGTTTGGATATTAGTAATGTCACTGCTGTGGACACTCATTGCTCAGACCAATATGGTAGGTACTAGCCAAATGTAGCTCTCTAAGTCAGCTCCTCAGTTGCACTAAGCACATTTCAAATGGTCAGTAGCTACATGGCTAGCAGCTACTGTGTGGATAGCACAGAATAGAGCACTTTCATCACTGTAGCAAGTTCCACTGCATAGTGCTGAATCCACAAGCTGGTGAACGTATGAAATTGCTGGGTCAAAAGCTATGCATATGCTCCACATTAACAGAAGATAGCATCAAATAGTTTTAGAGTGTCCATTACTATTTTCTTATAAGTTCTTCTATTTTAAAATATTAAAACACTATATTTACTTTTCACCTAATAATCATAATACACTAAATAGGAAAACCACAATAAGCACTGTTAGAACATGGAATGATTCACAGGTAATAAACAAGGCAGGAAGATTATTTACCATAACACAGTTCAAGTTAACAGATGTTGCAAATGTTTCTCAGATGTCATTACAACAAAAGGTCCATTATCAACAGCTGTCAAAAAGGAACTAATGGACTTATATCTATTAATTTTAGTGCTACTGCAGTTCCAGTAAAATAATCTACCACTGGTACAAATTTCGGTATTTTAACTGAGACAGCCATGCTGATGTCTATCAGCTAAACATCACATCTCCTCATAATCCCGATATTACCAATCATCTCAAGTTTTGGCAAATGGAGGCCAATGTTGTTTAAACTGTATTTAACCACGAACGAATTTGTGCACCTATACATATATATGTTGGTCTTTATCATTTTCCCCTCTTGAGTTGCTCATTTACATTCCTTGTCCATTTTAAACTATCAATTTATAAATTCTTTTACTATTATACATTATATACTATGATTGCCCATGTATGTCCTTTGCCCACTGAAAGTTACTAATTTCCAAATGTTATTTTTATATTAAGGAAATTAGCCCTCTGTACACATAAGTCTTAAATTATTTTCCTCCAAATAGTAGTTTATCTTTTTCCTATAAAATTGTTTTAAATGCTAGTCAAGTTTCTTAATATTCTTTAGATTTTGTGTTTTACATCATGTTTGAAAGCCTTATCTTCTCAAATAGCGTATGAAAAGTCAATTTTTCTCCTGCCTATTTAAAAAAATACTTGATGTATCTGTAACTTACATACTCCGGCCTAAGAAGTAGAACCATCCTTGCATTTTTTAAAGTGGCCTATAATGTTTTTGTTAAGACAGTGCTAGTTACCTACCTGGCACCCGTTCTTCCTTACTAACAGACGTGACTTTGTTTAGGGCAGTAAATGTGCCCAGCTTAAAATACTTTCCCAGACTCTCTTACAGCAAAGGGTGGCCAAGTGTTTCTGTTCTCTGCTGAGATATAAGAGGAAGTCACTGAATGTGGCTTCCAGAGAGATTTTTAAAGCCAACTTTGACTGACATGCTCCATTTGGCTTCTTAACCTTCCCTTTCTTCCTGATTGGGATCTAGATGTACTACCTAGAGGTAAAACAGCTATCTTGAGACAACATGGATTAAAGCCACCAACCAAAAAAATAGCATAGTACAAAGATAAAAGGAACCTGAGTCCCTGGTGACATTAAGTTGCCGTTAGTCCTAGATTATACACCCTTGGATTGCTTATGTGAGAAAAAGAAACTCTTTGTTTACTGAACGATCATAGGGTACAATCATCCAGTATGACCATACTGATCATTGTTTCTTGCAAACAAATACATTTCTATCTGATGCATTATCTCATGTACACCAATTTGGCATGTGACTTTTACCTCATACTTTCTGTATATAATTGAGATATTTCTGGAAACCCTCGTTTCATTGATCTAAATAAATTCAGTTTAATAGCTTTTATTGAATATGGGACACTTTTATATGCTTTATATTAACTAGCTCACTTAAGCCTCACAACAGTCCTTTGAACCTTCACTATTTTATAATGTGTAGTACTTGTAAACCTAATAATAATAGTAGATTTTTTTTAATGAAATGGAAAAAGATCAAAAAGGAAAGAGAAAGATGTTTCAATTATCTATATGATGGACTGCAGCAGAAGGCAATCATCTATGTTGCCCTCTATCTGGCAACACTGGTGTTCCACTGTAATGGAAAAAGCAGCAGACGGATGGTCTGAAGACATAAACTCTTGTTCCAATTCTGTTGGTCAACAGTGTTTGACAACCCTTCCTTAGACTTTAGTTTCCTCATCTGTACAATGAGGTATGATTACACTCAGTAGATGATCTCTAAAGCTTTCCCTAACTTTAATAATCTATGAAAAACTAATAATTAAGCTACTGGTTTTGAAATTCACTGGATCCAAATTTGAATTTGGGATTCAATGACCAGGCTCCTGTATTCATTCAACAAAGTACTGGGAATACATTAACAAACATGTCAGAAAATGTCCCTGCCCCAGTGGAGCTTACATTATAGTGGAAGAATTAAAAAAAAAAGAAATCTAGACACTTACCAAGTAGTAGTACTACAAATGAAATAAGCAATGATGTAATAAAGATTTAACTGGGGCATACAGCTGGAGTTACAAGATTCAGGGAAAATTCCTCTGAAGTATGGTTATGAAGTCTGTAGAACATGAAGGTAGTTATGGCATAACACATGAAAAAGAGTAAAATGTGAAGTGGCAATTTAACTATATTAAAACAATTATAAAAATTAAGGATGCCCTATAACACACATACAGAAAAGCACATAAAACATAGAACTTGATTATTAAGTCCTCCTTAAGATTCTTTCCAAATACAACTCTTCTCCCTCCTCAATAAGGGTAAAGCATTAAAACATTTTGGTGGTCACTTCTTGCACATGGCACTAATTATTTTCATTGCATAAAATCCCACTGTATACTTGTACCTATTTTATGTCGATGGACATGCTATGTCCAATTTTTTGCTATTACAAATCATGCTACCATGTTCTTGTTTTTTGCGGCATATGAACATGCATTTCTGTTGGGGATATATCAAGAGTAGGACTACAGACCTTGGCCTTGGTATTAAAAGCACCATTATATCTAATCAAAAGCTCTGACAAGTACTACCTTCCGCCAAATGAGTTTTCATTTCCTTCTACTCACCTGCTATTCCCTCTGTCTGTAATAGTCTTCCCTTCCTTCTTTGCTTAGTTAACTTTTACTTACCCAAGGATTTCCGCTTAAACATCATTGCCTCTGGAAGGCTTTTCTTGTCTAATTCCTCTGTCATATACTGTCTTGTTACCACAGGCCCCTCTTTCTTCATTTGTTGCAACTGTTTTTACAATCTGTTAAACTAATCGTTTTATCTCTCAAAACTACTGGCTCATTAGGGTGCATGTGTGGTCTCTGTTGAGCATCATTTACTTCTAAACCTAGGGCAGAACCTGGCACATAGAAAGGGGTCAGTAAACACTTGATGGATATCTGTTCTCTTCTCACATTCATGGTACCCAATTCAAATGCCCTTTCTTCTGAATGTTTCATTCCTGAAGCTACAACCAGTACCATTCTTTGAAAATAAATCTATATTAGGCAAAAGTTTCCTAGGTATCATTTAGCAAATAAATTGAGTATGAAGCACTTAGCATGTAGGCCCATCATCAACAACAAAAATATTTTCACTGTTTTCTAGGGCAACACTACAGTTACCAGAGTGTAATTTAGCCTAAGGATTACAAAACATATGGGTTGTTTCATTATCAAATGCTGCACACAATTTAAGTGACATTTTACACAGCAACTGATTTTCACAAAAGTATAAAGAATCACTATAAAATCAAGAAAAATGTACAATTTCAATCATTTATCACTGAGCATTTACGAATAGCAGCAATCTTTTATACCGCTTTTCCTCTTTATTACCAGATGACAAATTTCTCCCGTAATCAGTCATTCATTGTAATTTCATTTGATCCTGTCTAAATACTTTGGTAAGCTGTTTTTACTTGTTTGGTTTTTAATAAAAATTGCTCAGTGGCAACTATTATAGAAAAACTAGTGCCTCCATTCTTGATAAATCAAATTTACTTATATTCCAAGTATTAATTTTACAAGTTTATTACAGGTAGGAGAGCATACCTTCCGTGCCCCATAAGCATTAATAATCCTTATATACTCTAATTACAAGTTAAATTCAAAATATTTCATTAAAATGTTTTTCATATTAACATCTAACTTAAATCTCAGTGACTGTATATCACTGAACTGTTCAGAAAGGATGTTTAAAGAATTTTTTCCAAGCATTTGCAAGTTGTAAACTAAACACCTTCAAAGTAAAAACTTACAGATATCTTGCTGAAAATCAGAAAAGTTGAAACCAGGGTAATCACCAATACAGAATGTAAAATAGGGAATTATTTTACTAATGCCATCTTAATCATTCCAACATTTTTACCTAAATTAACCTCCAAAGTATAACATCAGCATATCGAAAGAATTCAAGTGAGCAACCTAACCCTGTAAAGTGTCTGACTCTTTGCAAGTCCATGGACAGTAGCCTGCCAGGCTCCATAGTCCACAAATACTCCAGGCAAGAATACTGGACGGGTAGCCATTCCCTCCTCCAGGGGATCTTCCCAACCCAGGGATCGGACACGAGTCTCTGGCACTACAGACAGATTCTTTACCAACAGGGAAGCTCCAACCTAACCCTAAGCTTTATGTTTAATAATATACACTTTGCACAGGGAATATTCTCTTAACCATTTCTCTTTAGATAACTATACCCACTAAGACATAGCAGAACCTAAAACTGTCATAAAGTATATTGAAAGTCTGTTATAAAGAAAATGTATTTCACAAACAGAACTTTCTTCAGAACTATAATGGTTTCTAGTGAAAACATATAGGAATGTCCAATATTGACTATGTCAAAAATCATATTTTGGAATTTATTTAAAAAGTGACAGCAGATTCTCAAACATACAAACTACTGTCAGATTATACAAAACAGGAACAGAACACATGTAATTCTGTTTCTAAAGGGAAATTACCATGTGGTACTAGGTAAAGCCCAAGATGTAACACAAGGGTTCAATTAAAGAAACTTTTTATGAAAGAGGATAATAACTTATTTTATGTGACTAAAATATCAGAGAAGAGAGAATCTGAGGATGATTTTTAGCTCTATTAGGACCTACTTCAGACTGCCATGAATTGTACTGACTCAAGTCTAAATCCTGTGATAGGGCCTTTTAAACACTCTGAGACACTCTACAGTTAGCCACGATGTGTGCTGTTCTCCTTTGCAGCAAAGAACAAAACAAGAAACCCAACGTGTATATTATATATAAAACAAAACTGTATGGAAGTAAGACATTTTAACAAAAATTATCAAATGTGTCACAATTTCCTAAAACTTAACACTAGCTAAAATATGTATTACTGAAAAGGTAAAAGATAAGTAACAATCATCTTAAAATATTCAGTTTGTTGAATATGAAAAGTATTATTTTTATTAGTTTGTAGGATTATTTTATTCAATGTTTTATTACATAAGAATTTTTTAAATGAACTAAATTTTAAACAACATATAAACAAAAATATCTACCTCACATTTTAAGTCAATGTAAATTTTCACTAATTTAGAAATATATTAATATTTAGGGAATTTTTGGAAATAGATTATATATAAAATTGCCTTACAGACCTTAGAAATTAGCAAGTTTAATAATGATTCATAAAACTTTATAAATCTTCCTAGACTGTATTTTAATATAAACAAAATTATATATAGATTTTGATTTATAATCAAAATTTCAATTATTTTATATCAATCTAAAACAGAAATAAATGTCTCTAATTCTTTTTTTTTTTTTGAGGATTAATATTCATCAGGATTACTACGACTGGAAACACTTTAAACATTTATACATACATACAACTAGTAAGATTATCTGGGTAATTCTGTTTTAAAAATACTAATGAACTAATAATTAGGTTGGAAATCATTATTTTAAATCAATATAACATAAAATATTTTTATATATAAATTCAAGCAGAGGACATTATGGTCAACTTACCATTATTAGCTGTAACAGTACTGTATCTTGTACACATTTACAAATCATGTTTCAAACTGACAATCCGTTTTAAGTGCTTTGCTCATTAGCCCATGAAGACAGTGGCTCAGCTTGAAACATTATGAAACATTATAAATTGTTTTTATATATACCTTAAACTGGACTAGTCCCAAGATTAAATGCTATTATTTTTAAATACCTTTTTGGAACATAAGTACTTCATATTATCTTACATCAATAATAAACAGGATTCATACAAGTGAACTTTTCATTCACATGTGAAAAAAATGATAGCTTAAAAAAAATTTAAACCACCTTTGGATGGAGTTGGTCCCAAAATCACTTGACTTACTGCTTAGTAAAGTTCTACTGCCTGGTATGGACCCCCAAGCTTTTGGGGGAAGATTCCAGGGTCAGCGCTATGAACATCAAGTATAATAATCAACCAAAACAAAGTATTGCTCTCAGAAATGCCTACAGTATGATAAACATTTACTTTGTAGTTACTGCTTCTGTAGCTATAGATCCTTCCTTACTATTCCAAATTGTTTCAGGTTTTAGAAGTTTTATACCTCTGTTGCTTCTAGTCTGTTTTCCTAAGCTTGTTTAAATTATCAGCATCATGTAATTTTCCCACATTATTCTGGCCCAAAGATAGCTCTATACTTCTTACTTCTGCAGCTTAAAGTTTTTGGTTGTTTGGGTTTTTTTTTTTTTTTTCTATTTTAGGGGGAGAGGAGAAAAGAATGAGAGATGGGCTTGATATCTTGTTAATTTGTAGGCTTATTTCAGAGTTGCTGGATATTTCCTGACACAGTAGGGTGCTCAAGGAATATATTCCAACAGGTGGCCACATTATCATATTGAAGACAGCAGTTACTTCTTCCAGTGAGACCAGAAAGGACAATATAATAATTTGCTAATAGTTCTTAGGCATTTGGTATTTTATGGATATCAAATATTTCACTTACTTTACAAACTAGCTGGAATTTCTTAGTATCTCTCACCAAATATTGTATGTTTGTTGAAGAGTACCTGATACTTGTTAAAATATCAGGTAACACAAGACAAGGTGTTATAAAACAAAACACACAGCTGGGAAGCATTTTATTTTTTTTCTACTTCATATAACATTGCTCGAGACCACAAGACTCTAAAGGTCTCTTTTCAGCAAATTTTACGGCTTAGAAGTCCACTTAAAAATATTTACTGACGCTATAAATAATATTGTTTTTCTACATACTGACAGTTTTAATAAATGCCATATCCATCAAATGCCATAAGCAGAAACTTTAAATCAGATATTTAGACATTCAAAAGTGATCTGTAAAAAATAGCACACCCAAACAAACCAAATCTACATCAGCAAATATTATAATTAGTTTTAGTTGTTATTAGTAAGAATTCTGATGTATGGCAGAAACCAGCACAATATTGTAAAGCAAATATCTTGCAATAAAAAAGTAAAAAAAAAAAAAAAAAAAGAATTCTTAACAAGGACATATTGCCAGAAGCATGTTCGAGACTTTAAAAATTATATATAAGAGCAAATTTAATTTCATAAATAAAAAGATTAAAGGCCAAATTAAAGAAAGTGTAAGCACTGGATTTAAAATATCTTAATTTTTAGGCTATTCAGAAATATATTTTGTGAATAAGAATTACTTCATAAATATATATGTATAAATATAAATATATATCTACAGGATCTGCAATGCAGGAGAAAACTCTTTAAAGGAAAAAAATTGCACTTTTAGATGATCAGAATGTTATTATATTTACCCTTCAAGTGAAATATAATTACCATTCCAGGTGCTTTTGGCACAGATTTTTAGGTGAATATTGACACAATCTTAAAAACACAATGCTTTTATATTTTATTCACTGGAATATGAAGAATCAAACAGAATTAGAATTCTGACCAAAAATATTCAGATAACTGCAACTGCTTAATTAAATACAAAAAAAAATTGTTTTAAAAAGACCTGAAACTGCCTTTACATCTGAACATGTAAAATTTTACCGTCAACAGGGTTTTTTTTAATATCCTCAAGCAAGAATTTCCAGCCTACACAGAAATGTAACATTGTCTTTTTCTACTTATATATGACTTAGATCACACCCCAGTATATAAGGACAAAAAATAAATGTATAATAAAAAGATGGGATAAATCAGGAGAGGCTTTTTGGTCTTGAATTCTTCACCCACTAACAATGAAGCAGCACTGTAGGCAGCCCAAAACACACCAAAGAGCTTAAAAAAAAAAAAAAAAGACAAAGGAAGCATATTAGCAAGTCAATTAACATTTTGAGTATTATAGAGTAAAAATAACATTTGCAGTATTCTTTTTTAAAACAACCCTGGCAACCAATTAGAGAAACAGCAAAACTTACTGAGAATGTTGAAACCTTATTAAGAATATTCATCCTTGCTCTGTTCCTTGACATCTGGAAATGACTTAGGTTTTGTCATCAAACTTGTCTAATTATAAGAATCACCTCGGGTGACTATTAGCTTCCTGGGATTCATTCTAGTTCTATTGAATCAGAATCTCTAACGAAGAAGAGTTAATTATAAGTCATTTTAACAACTGTCTTGGATGATTTAAGACAAGGCAACTTTTGGAAAAACTATTACTGGGATGAGATGCTGAAAGATTGTTTCCTAAGAAAACTAACTGATTCTGTAGAAAATATTCTTTTCTTCCAAGAGGTAGAAAAACAGATTAAGTGAAAATTTCACACAATCTTATAAGTATCGAGTCATTTTCCCAGGACTAGGTAGAAATATAGTGTTACAAGGGAAGGAGGAAAAATGTAACATTTTGGTTTAGAGTATTCTGACTATGTACCTACTTAATTTTAAATTATATCCACTAGAAATTTATATAATACTTCTTAATGTAGTCACTGAAGGCATTTTATAGAATAAATGAGAGAATAACTTCAAGGATAGAAATCGGGGAAATTATGATAGAAACACTTGCCACAGAGCAGGGTTTCTCAACCTTGCATTCATCAGATTTCTGGGCTGGATGACTGCTGTGGGAAGTGGTGCTGTGCACTGCAGGATGTTTGGCAGTACCCCTGGCTTCTAGTCACTCTATACTAGTGCCACCCCACTCCCCGCATCTGCGACACTCAAAAATGTCTCCAGACATTGCCAAATGTCCCTGGGGGGCAAAACTGCCATCAGTTGAGAACCACTGGTACAGAGGTAAAAAATAAATACTGGAAGCTTGACTGAAAATTATTTGAGATGATCCAATTTTCTACTGCACTTTTAAAACTAAATGCAAACAAAAAATACAAGATATTTTAATCTTACAAAAAAGTATAGAGAAACAAATAAAATTATAATCAAATTCCATTTGTACATGATGATTAAATGTTTGTTGTGAATAAATGGTTAAGATTGGTAAAATTACAGAGATTTAATGTTAAAAAAAAAAAATTAGTGCCTGTAAACTGCTTTCCAATGCTACAGTTAAAGAATAAGAGTTCTCATTACTTGTTTATTTCATTCTTTCATTATTATTTCATTATTTCTCAACAGACTTTGGACTAAAACAAGAAACATGCAAAACAGATTGCTACACAAAGAAGATTTAAGTGATGAGGGAAAGGAATGTGGCAAAGAAACATCTAAAGTTCACAGAATTTTTATCCTAAAATTTTAATGATTTTATTAAAAAAAGACTTCTATTTTATAAGAACACATTCACTTGTTGTATAAAGAATATTAAAGACCAATTTTCAGTTGAACTCAGTGACTAAAAATAACCAGAGGACACAGTTTTAGCAGTTTTGGGAATAGTCTCAGAAGCATTCAATCAATCTTTAACCCAAGTAAAACACAAAGGCAGTGATCCTGAATGACTCAGTTAAGTGGTATGTTCACTAAGACTAAATAATTAAATGCCAGCCTGGGTGGGGCTAGCTTCTGCACTGTAAGCTTTCAACCTAAGCAGCAATAATGATATTTTTTTAAAAATTGGAGTTAGAGGAATGAAAGCGTTTCTTGGTTTCTAGAGTGTTCCAACAGTTGAAACATACAAAGATGTTCTCAAAATATTCATTTAATATTTATAATAATAACAGCTACTGCTTGAGTGCCTACTGTGTGTCAAGCACTATACTAGTCATTATTTATTCTTCAAAATCTTCATAACAAATCCGAAAAAGTAGTTGCTAAGCTTACTCTAAGAGGAGAGTAAGAAAAGATAGCTCCCCAAGGCAGACAGCAAGAGGCAAAACCTGGATTTGAATTCAGGAATTTAGAATTCAGTTCTAAAATCCAACTCTTCTCAATATCCAAGACTTATATGTCAGTGTTAGCCTGGAGTTACTCAATTCTAAAAGGAATAATTTCTTTTACACTGGAATTAGTAATAAACTTTAAGTGAAACTAAAAGTCATAAAGTAACTCTACTTAAGTGAGTCTACTTAAATACTCTTAGCATTTAAATACTCTAATATGGAGACTACACAATGGTAGTTCTAGTATTCAAAGAATAATGGTCTTAAGAAGTTCTATTTTCCATAAAGAAAAAAAATTACATTCACTGTGTAATATACATACATGTGTGAAAGTAGTCATTTATTTTTTCCAAAGTGGTTCAAAATTAATAAATGCCAACATTTGCTATATCACTATTCATTAATAGTGTTTAATATTATCATTAAGTGTTTAAAGTGGGTACACTGTTAATAAGTTTAACACAGCATAAAGAAGTCCTGATTTCTGCAACATAGAAAAATCAGTTTATTAGAACTACGTATATCTTACTTGACCAGTAATTTACTACTCAAATAGGAGTAACAATTATTAAATAAACATCCAATGGAATTTCAAATAAATATAATAAATTCATCTTATAAGCACAGAAAAGAAATTTTTAACATTAAATAAAAAATTTTGAGTGTAATATCCTGAGGCCAGAGTTGCTCTTTGTTCTGTATTCCACCCTGGATATAATTGTAATTTCTGGCAATTAAAAGGGGAAAATATTTGGTAAAATCTGTGAGTAAGGTCACTGTTTCAAAATACTACTAACTGCTTGATATAAACAGTTATAGATTACAAGATTCTTTAGCCATAAAACTAGTACAGCCAGCTCTTATTACCTGTGGGTTCTGCATCTACGGATTCAACCAACTGTGGACTGAAAATATTTGGGGGGAAAAAAAAATTCCAGAAAGTTTCAAAAAGCCAAACCTGAGTATGCTGGACTACAGACAACTATTTTTATTGTATTAGGTATCATAAGTAATCTGGAGATGATTTAAAGTAGATGGAAGGATTTGCATAGGTAATATGTAAACACTACATAATTTTATACTGGGGACTTGAACATCTGAAGATTTTTGTGTCTGTGGTGGTGGAGGGGGGCAATCCTGGAACCAATCTCCCACGGATACGCAGCGGCAAATGTAGACTGTCCTGATTGGAAAACAGTAAACTACTTTTTATAATACACACTACTTACTTTTATAAGTGTAGACACGACTTCAAATGATCCAACCACCAAAAGTATAGGGGCTATTACAATGAGAGGAAGTAATGAATATCCTATAACTCCAAGAACTTGGCCATACGCAACCTGTGAATTTTCAAAATTTTAAATAAACATCATAGAAATCAAGTTACTTATTTTAAACACTATTAAACATCATATATACTTTGTTGTATTTACATAAGCATGAGAATTAAGAAAATCGTAAAAGCATCATGTAGTAGTAGTAATACTATCCCCATTACGAAGAAACTAATTCTTACAGAAACAAAGGTCTTTCTTCAGGAAAGACACAGCTAGCTGGTTAGAGTTCAAATAAGATCTAAGAGCTAGGTCTTTTAACGTCCTCAGACAGTCTTCTTTTTTTTTTTTTTTTTCAATTTATTTACTCTTTAGTTGACGGATAATTGCTTTACAGAATTTTGTTGTTTTCTGTCAAACTTCAACATGAATCAGCCATAGGTATACATATGTCCCCTCCATCTGAACTTTCCTCCCATCTCCCTCCCCATCCCATCCCTCTAGGTTAATACAGAGCCCCCATTTGAGTCAACAACAATCTTAAACTACCAAAACAATTAGTGATACCTGTCTTCATATAAAAATTGTATGAGATTTTGTCTAGAATATAAGAAATAATAACACAAACAAATGTTATTTTAAGTCTCTTAAAATTATTTTAAATTTCCATAAGCAGAGTAAAAAAGTTACACAGATAAATGTTACTCTAAACTTATTCAAGAGTTTTAGATTAAAATGGTGAACTGAGCACGCATCTAATACCATTCCTTCTAGAAACTCCACTAAAAGGGAAGAAGAGAAAGAAACTCCTTTTTGTAAGAGGCATAAAACAAGAGGCGAGAAGGTGGAACAACAGCAACTTAATTTTGGAAACTGGAAAGTAGAAGAACAAGAGCTAAGAATCAGATTTGGAGACCTTTCCCCCAAGTGTGAGAAAAAGGCTTAAGAGTTCGACATTTAGCATTCAGTGTTCATGCTGTTGCTGCTGCTAAGTCACTTCAGTTGTGTCCGACTCTGTGCAACCCCATAGACGGCAGCCCACCAGGCTCCGCCGTCCCTGGGATTCTCCAGGCAAGAACATTGGAGTGGGTTGCCATTTCCTTCTCCAATGCATGAAAGTGAAAAGTGAAAGTGAAGTCGCTCAGTCATGTCCGACTCTTCGCATCCCACGGACTGCAGCTTACCAAGCTCCTCCATCCATGGGATTTTCCAGGCAAGAGTACTGGAGTCAGTGTTCACAGAGTAAGCCTAATACAAGTCAGCACCCGTATGATAACTGTGCCTGGCATCCCTTCTGCTTTACTCTCTCCACAAACAGCTGAATCCCAGAGTGCTACAATTCCTAGGTATAAAGTAATTCATAAACTCTAAGTTAATGAGGCAGTGATTCTCAAGGTGTAGCCCATGGTATTCTGGGGATCCAGGAGACTCTTCTAAAAGACTGGACATCAAAATTATTTTTTATAATAGTGATAAAACATTATTGCCTTTTTAAATTAGGTTGACATTGATACTAATAGAACAAAAGCAATGGGTAAAACATCAAGCTGCTTTATTATGCCAAGGTGGTATGAATTGTACTAATAGTAACTATGTTCTTTACTACCATACACAGAAAAGAAAGAAAAAAAACCCTCCTGTTTCACTAAAAAACATCCTTAACGAAGCAGTTAAAATGACTGATTTTATTAAGCCTCAACCTTTGAATATGCCTTTTTAATATTCTGTGTAACAAAATGCAAAGTACACAGAAAGCATTTTTTCTGCCTTGATTCAATGGTTAGCCCAAGGAAAGTACGTGTACAACTGCTTAGGTGAAGAGTTGAATTAGATGCTTTATCCATGGAACACCATTCTTACGTGAAAGAACAAATGAAAAACTGTAAGTATTCAGAGTTAGGTACTGACAGGCAACATGACTGAAAATGAATGAAACGAGCCTGTTGCTTCAAGAAAAACAACTCACAGTATTTCTTTCAAATTACTAAGTGCTATCTCTCAAGCAAAAAGTATAATTTCGGTAAACTTACATCCAACACTGTAATGTTGACATTTTTTGCTGAGATAGATGATATTAATGAATGTGGTTTTCTGATATTGTAGAATAAAACGTGTCAACATTTGGAAGTTCTGCAAACCTCAGTGAACTAGTGTTTCTAGATGACCCTGCATGGGTAAAAAGATCCATTCAAAATGAATTTCAATCAAAGAGAATATAAAAAGTTCACTAAGATGGTTTGAGATTCCTCACAAAAAAACTCTAAGAAACTATTTCCTGTTGAGGGCACCCAAAGCTGGTGCTCTGGGAATACCCAGAGGAACAGGGTTGGGAGGGAGGTGGGGGGGTGTGTTTAGGATGGGAGGGACACATGTAGAACTGTGGCTGATTCATGTTGATGTATAGCAAAAACTATCACAATACTGTAAAGTAATTATCCTCCAATTAAAATTAATTAATTAAAAAAAAAGTGATGGTATAGGTCAGACAACATGTCTTGAGTTTTGGAAATTATAAATATTAACAAGAGACCAAAAAAAATCTACTATATTATCTCTTGAGTGTTAATGTAGTATCAAAATAGAATAAACATAATCATCCAACAAAATGTGTTAAAATATCCCTCCTTTTCAAATTATATACCCGTATGAGGACTTATTTTTTATATATACCTTATCCAAAGCAATATATCCTATAACAATTGAATGCAGAAAGCAGATAGCAGGATCCAGATTCCACTAACCCAGATGTTAAAGTCACTTGCAAGAATGTATAACAATGCCTTTTCCTCAATTTGTTTTTAAAAAGTTTTCTTTAAAATGCATTATTTATGTTAAAATGTATTTGATTTGCTTTTAGTTTTAAATGAATAAACAAACATTAAAATTTTTTTCTTTTTTATTTTAATTTCTAACATGATAATTTTGTTTGCTTTAACTTTTTTGGTCACAAAATGAGGCATGTTTATTTCCTGACCAGTGACTGAACTCACAGCTCCTGGAGTGGAAGTGTGGCATCTTAACAACTAGACCACCAGGGAAGTCCATGATAAATACTGGTAAATACAACCTACATTAAGCTCTATGGTTCAGTTTAGTTCAGTCGCTCAGTAGTGTCCAACTCTTTGTGACCCCATGGACTATAGCATGTAAGGCCTCCCTGTCCATCACCAACTCTCAGAGCTTACCCAAATTCATTTCAGTTGAGTTGGTGATGCCATCCAACCATCTCATCTTCTGTCATCCCCTTTTCCTCTGGCCTTCAATCTTTCAAAGCATCAGGGTCTTTTCAAATGAGTCAGCTCTTTGTATCAGGTGACCAAAGTACCGGAGTTTCAGCTTCAACATCAGTTCTACCAATGAACACCCAGAACTGATCTCCTTCAGGATGGACTGGTTGGATCTCCTTGCAGTCCAAGGGACTCTCAAGGGTCTTCTCCAACACCACAGTTCAAAAGCATCAATTCTTTGCACTCAGCTTTCTTTACAGTCCAACTCTCACATCCATACATGACTACTAGAAAAACCATACCTTGACTAGACAGATCTTTGCTGGCAAAGTAACGGCTCTGCTTTGTAATATGCTGTCTAGGTTGGTCAAAACTTTCCTTCCAAGGAGTAAGTGTCTTTTAATCTCATGGCTGCAATCACCATCTGCAGTAGTTATTTTGGAGCCCAAAACAAGAAAGTCTGCCACTGTTTCCCCATCTATTTGCCATGAAGTAATGGGACCGGATGCCATGATCTTTGTTTTCTGAATGTCGAGCTTTAAGCCAACTTTTTCACTCTCCTCTTTCACTTTCATCAAGAGGCTCTTCAGTTCTTCTTCACTTTTTGCCATAAGGGTGCTGTCATATGCATATCTGAGGTTACTGACATTTCTCCTGGCAATCTTGATTCCAGCTTGTGCTTCCTCCAGCCCAGCATTTCTCATAATGTACTCTGCATATAAGTTAAATAAGCAGGGTGACAATATACAGCCTTATAGCCTTGATGTACTCCTTTTCCTATTTGGAACCAGTCTGTTGTTCCATGTCCAGTTCTAACTATTGCTTCCTGACCTGCATACAGTTTTCTCAAGAGGTCTGGTATTCCCATCTCTTNTTTCTCATAATGTACTCTGCATATAAGTTAAATAAGCAGGGTGACAATATACAGCCTTATAGCCTTGATGTACTCCTTTTCCTATTTGGAACCAGTCTGTTGTTCCATGTCCAGTTCTAACTATTGCTTCCTGACCTGCATACAGTTTTCTCAAGAGGTCTGGTATTCCCATCTCTTTCAGATTTTCCACAGTTTGTTGTGATCCATACAGTCAAAGTCTTTGGTGTAGTTAATAAAGCAGAAACAGATGTTTTTCTGGAACTCTCAGGCTTTTTCAATGATCCAGCCAATGTTGGCATCTTGATCTCTGGTCCCTCTGCCTTTTTTAAAACCAGCTTGAACATCTGGAAATTCATGGTTCAAGTATTGTTGAAGCCTGGCTTAGAGAATTTTGAGCATTACTTTCCTAGCATGTGCTGCTGCTGCTACTGCTGCTGCTAAGTCACTTCAGTCATGTCCGACTCTGTGTGACCCCACAGACGGCAGCCCACTAGCATGTGAGATGAGTACAACTGTGCAGTAGTGTGAGCATTCTTCGCCACTGCTTTTCTTTGGGATTGGAGTGAAAACAGCTTTTCCAGTCCTGTGGCCACTGCCGAGTTTCTAAATTTGCTGGCTTATTGAGTGCAGTACTTTCACAGCATCATCTTTCAGGATTTGAAATAACTCATTGGAATTCCATCACCTCCACTAGCTTTGTTCATAATGATGCTTCCTAAGGCCCATTTGACCTCACATTCCAGGATGTCTGGCTCTAGGTAAGTGATCACACCATCATGATTATCTGGGTCATGAAGATCCTTTTTATATAGTTCTACTGTGCATTCGTGCCACCTCTTCTCAATATCTTCTGCTTCTGTTAGGTCCATACCATTTCTGTCATTTATTGAGCTCATCTTTGTATGAAATTTTCCCTTGGGCTATCTAATTTTCTTGAACAGATCTAGTCTTTTCCATTCTATTATTTTCCTCTAACTCTTTGCATTGATCACTAAGGCTTTCTTATCTCTCCTTGCTATTCTTGGAACTCTACATTCAAATGGGTATGTATTTCCTTTTTGCTTCTCTTCTTTTCACAGCTATTTGTAGGACTTCCTCAGACAGCCATTTTGCTTTTTTGCATTTCTTTTTCTTGGGAAAGGTCTTGATCCCTGTCTCCTGAACAATGTCACGAAACTCCATCCATAGTTCATCAGGCACTCTATCAGATCTAGTCCCTTAAATCTATTTCTCACTTCCACTGTATAATCGTAAGAGATTTGATTTAGGGCATACCTGAATGGGTCCAGTGGTTTTCTCTACCTTCTTCAGTTTAAGTTTGAATTTGGCAATAAGCTCTATGGACCTGAGATCAAAACTTTGAGGACTAAATAGAGAATAAATTGTATGCTTCTCTATAAAGCTCTAAGTTATTTATAAATGATAGGATTTTTTCTTTCCTCTTTCTCATAACATTTAGAGTATACATAATACTAATATATAGGTCACCTTGAAAGAAGTAGCATAAATTAAAAGCAGTTCTGGGGCAACAAGCAATTATAATGAACATAGTTACTAACAGTATCTGCAATATCAAAAATAAAGCTTACCATAAAAAACAAAGACTATTTTCAAAATTAACTACTTACTTCTCCACCAAGAACTCTAGCCAGTAAGAAAATCGTTAGTGAACCAAATATCCAAATGGTTATAATCCATGAGACCACCTTAAGAGAAAAAAATTCATGCAATTAATATCTGTGTTACCAAATAAGCTGAAAATTTCCCATGAGCTCAATTCTCTACCATATAAGGTATTTTGGTACCACCGACTTTAGGTCATAGGAAGTTTGGGTTCCCAGGTATCTTCCCAAAACCTAACAAGAATATAATATATAATTTTACATCCAAACTGAAAATTTGGCAATGATCAGTTACTTAAGGAAACCTCAGTATCTTAAGATCTATGATAAAAGATGACTGCAAAAAGAGAGCAAAGTGTTGATTCCCAACTCCTGCTTTATAGCATTCTACATGGTAAATTTATCCGTGAAACAAGTTACTATCTCAGGAGGTCTCTGAAATTTACATTAATTACACATTTATCCAAGTAAATAGAATGTGGACAACACTTCAGAGAATTTTAACTCTTGAGACTTGACATAATAATGATACATGCATATATTTCCAAGTTCTGTCTGCTTGAGGGGGTCTAGAAATAAAGATACCTGGTAGCAACATAAGAAGACTAACTGCCCAGTTATGGTGCATGATGTGTGTCCTTAGTTGTGTCAGATTCTCTGCAACCCCATGGACTTGTAGCCCATTAGGCTCTACTGCCCACTGGATTTTCCAGACATGAGTTGCCATTTGCTTTTCCAGGGGATCTTCCCACACAGGGACTGAACCCACGTCTCTTACATCTCCTGCACTGGCAGGTGGACTCTTTACCACTAATACCATCTGGGAAACCCAGATACTTACTGGTTTCTAAATATTCCCCTATAAAAGGAACTAGGACTCCCTAGGGAAATGACTGATTCCAGGGCTGGGACAGGGAAAATGAAAGATGAGTCCAGAATGCACTGTGGAGTCAAGAAGAAAGGAAGCACTCAAAAAAGGATGGGAATATGTCAAAAGGATACCAAAGCTAACCTGAAGGAGCTTCCAGTAGCTAAAACTGCAACAATCTAAAAATACATGATTATACTGGATTATAGTCCATAATCATAAGGGATTTGATTTAGGTCATACCTAGAGTGCCTGATGAACTATGGATGGAGGTTCATGACATTGTACAGGAGACAGGGATCAAGACCATCCCCAAGAAAAAGAAATGCAAAAAAGCAAAATGGCTGTCTGGGGAGGCCTTACAAATAGCTGTGAAAAGAAGAGAAGCAAAAAGCAAAGGAGAAAAGGAAAGATATAAGCATCTGAATGCAGAGTTCCAAAGAATAGCAAAAAGAGGTAAGAAAGCCTTCCACAGTAATCAATGCAAAGAAATAAGAGGAAAACAACAGAATGGGAAAGACTAAAGATCTCTTCAAGAAAATAAGAGATACCAAGGGAACATTTCATGCAAAGATGGGCTCGATAAAGGACAGAAATGGTATGGACCTAACAGAACCAGAAGATATTAAGAAGAGGTGGCAAGAATATACAGAAGAACTGTATAAAAAAGAGTTTCACAACCCAGATAATCACGATGGTGAGCCAGACATCCTGGAATGTGAAGTCAAGTGGTCCTTAGAAAGTATCACTACAAACAAAGCTAGTGGAGGTGATGGAATTCCAGTTGAGCTATTTCAAATCCTGAAAGATGACGCTATGAAAGTGCTGCACTCAATATGCCAGCAAATTTGGAAAACTCAGCAGTGGCCACACGACTGGATAAGGTCAGTTTTCATTCCAATTCCAAAGAAAGGCAATGCCAAAGAATGCTCAAACTACCGCACAATTGCACTCATCTCACATGTTAGGAAAGTANCCCTGGGATTTCTTTGGAAGGAATGATGCTAAAGCTGAAGCTCCAGTACTTTGGCCACCTCGTGCAAAGAGTTGACTCACTGGAAAAGACTCTAATGCTGGGAGAGATTGGGGGCAGGAGGAGAAGGAGATGACAGAGGATGAGATGCCTGGATGGCATCACCGACTCAATGGACTTGAGTTTGAGTGAACTCTGGGAGTTGGTGATGGACAGGAGACCTGGTGTGCTGCAATTCAGGGGGTCCCAAAGAGTCGGACACATGACTGAGCGACTGAACTGAACTCAACTGAAATGACTGTCCACAAAGTAAAATAAGTATCTGTCTATACTAACAAAGATAAATAAATAAGTAATGAGAAAGAAAGAATAGGTGTTCCAAAGAGAATACTAATTAATACATGTGGAAGAAAGGAGGAAAATCATATTCAGTAAACAATATAGTAATAATTATTAAAAGAAAGATTCATCAATAGATCCTAAAATTAGTGGGCTAAAATTTGATGAGAAACAGAGTGCTTGCATAGTCACAAAGTATCTCCACAAGTTATTTATTATATTAAAAAGGGAAAAATAGCAACTTTAAAATGGAGGAATTGGGTAGATGCCACCCCCTTGCCTTATTAAGTGATCAACAATAACAGCACTAGGAATAGGACGTATCAGCATCATGTGATGCCTAATAGTAGGTAGAGAAGGGCACAATGCCACTTCTTTGATATTCCTGCCAAAAACGTATCACCTCAATCCAGCATGAGAAAATATTAAACAAATTCAAATTAAGAAACATTCTATGGCGGTAAGAATTTTCTGTTTTTAGCCTTAGAACCCTGCATTCAAATGAAAGATTATATAGATAAAATTCACTTAGAGATGCTTTGCATGAAGGGTTGGTGGTAGGCAAGAGAACAGAATCCCCACTCAACTTCTTCAATGGTCCTTGTCTGCAACAGAATACTTGATATAAACTGATCCAAGATAAATATTAATAGGACTAGTGTCACACAACATTAAGGATTTTGCTAGGAGAGAATATTCCGAATTATCAAGTAAGCACAAATTTAATCACAAATGTCCTTTAGGAAAGGAGGCAGAAGGATATCTGACTACTAGAGAAGACAATGTGACAATGGAGATTACAGTGATGCAACCAGAAGTCAAGGAACGCTGCAGCCTCAGACTTGGAAAGAGGGAGGCAACAGGCTGTCCTGGAGCCTCCAGAGGAACCAGCCCTGCTGACATTTTGATTCTAGCCCTTTAACACTCAACTTGGATTTCTGACTTCAAGAACTGTCAAAGAATAAGTCTGCGTTGTTTTAAGTCACTAAACTTACAGAAATGTATTATAGAACAAAAGGAAACTAATTTATTTCCAAATCACTCTGTGATAAAGAATTATTTTTTACTCTTAAAGCCTTAAACTAAAGATGAGGAAGTGATGTGTTTTGATGATACAAATAAGGCCTCTGAGAATGGGGCACGGCATTATATAAAAACAAATACTGATGGAATTCCTGTCATCATTAAGAAGTTTATTTTAAAAAACAGAACTAAAAATGAATAAAAGGTAAAAACGTTGAGTATTGCTTCCAATTATCTACTCTTATGGAAAACCAGAAAGGGCATGGGCAGCTGGGCACAGTCCCAACCACTTAACCATCTGCCATATAAATACTAATACTTTTCATGTGAATGATGATGCAGAATAGTTTGGAAGCCATTAATCCAAGGAACCTCCCACTTATTTAAGAACAGTCATAGGGATGGAAAAGTGAGAAATAATGGGTAAAGCTAAAGCATTTTTCTAACATAATGAAGTACTACAAGTTAATATTTGTTATTTTAAATTTTAAAACTCTTAAACTATTTATAATTTGTGTAAAGGAAGATGTACTTACCCTAAACTGTCCATATAATGATATCATGGAAAAGAAAAGAACAACAGCCAGAGGACCCCAGAAGTCAGGATTGTCTCTCACCACTTGTCTATTAAAACCAAGTGATGGCATTGGCATCAAAACACATCGAATTTTGTAGTAAATATCCTTAGATCAATATCCAATTCTTCCCTATAATTTTAAAATAAGAATTCTTAGAAGGCACATACTTCTGAATATTGAGCCAGTTGTAGAAGAATTTTAAGAAAAGTTTAAATATAACAGTAGTCTCCACAGGTCAACAAAACATTTGCATTTGAAGTACATTTCCAAGATGTACATTTTCAACATCTCTAAAGTTGGGATACATTTCACAATACCTGGTGTCTTAACAATTTTTGTCAGTGTGGTGTGAGGCCAAGTGCTTCCAAGATCTGCTTTTCCTTTTGCCAGTCTCCTGGAGGCACTACCAATTTGAGACTTTAAATAAAATTCTTCTCTTGAGAATTTTTGGGACCACAGACTGCAAGTCTATATTCTCATAGGAACTTTTTCTTCCAACACTTCACCCAGTGCCAAACAGACAAGCAAACTTCCTTGGTTTCTCTTTCTGCATGGTTGATCATTTCTCATTTATCCTTACAATAAGGAGATAAGACAGCCCTTTAATGTTCTAGCTTTATGCTGTCTTAGCCACTTTTTCTCTTTTATTAATAAATGTAAAATAACTATATCTTATAATCTATAACATCTTAGATTTTATGAAATTCACTATATTAACATTAAAAAACAATGTTTTTAGTACTTGATCTACCAATAATTACTACAGAGAACAACCTGGTAATGCCTCGATTTTACAGTGCTATAGGTTGTTCTTAGGGGAGAAGGAAATGGCAACCCACTCCAGTATTCTTGTCAAGAGAATCCCGTGGGCAGAGGAGCCTAGTGGGCTGCTGTCCAAGGGGTTGCACAGAGTCGGACATTACTGAAGCAATTTAGCATGCATGCATTGGAGAGGGAAATGGCAACCACTCCAGTATTCTTGCCTGGAGACCCCAGGGATAGAGGAGCCTGGCGGGCTGCCGTCTGTGGGGTCGCATAGAGTCGGACACGACTGAAGCAACTTAACAGCAGCAGCAGGTTCTTCTTCCCAAACTGTTAAATTCTTCACTTTTTTCCCCCAAGTGATACAATGCATGCTATTAATTCTTTACATGTGCTAAGTTGCTTCAGTCGTGTCTGACTCTGCGACCCTACGGGCTATAGTCCCGCCAGGCTCCTCCGTCCATGGGGATTCTCCAGGCAAGGAAACTGGAGTGAGTTGCCATGCCCTCCTCCAGGGGATCTTCCCAACCTAGGGATGGAATGTCTCTTACGTCTCCTGCAATTGGCAGGCGAGTTCTTTACTACTAGCGCCACCTGGAAAGCTCATTGCTACTGCTAAGTCACTTCAGTCGTGTCTGACTCTGTGCGACCCCATAGACGGCAGCCAACCAGGCTCCCCCATCCCTGGGATTCTCCAGGCAAGAACACTGGAGTGGGTTGCCATTTCCTTCTCCAATGCATGAAAGCGAAAGGTGAAAGTGAAGTCACTCAGTCAGGTCCGACTTAGCGACCCCATGGACTGAAGCCTACCAGGCTCCTCCATCCATGGGATTTTCCAGGCAAGAGTACTGGAGGGATACATAATCACTTAAAAATCTTCAAGTACTATGAAGAAGGTGAAAGTATCCCTCTAAGTCTTCCCAGGGGTAGCTTGAGAACTGTTATATGGGAGAGAGCTTGGAGAGGTAATCTTTTGGGAATTTTTAATTTGTCTTAAACTGAACTTTCAATGAGTTAAAAATATTATTTCATTATTCCAGTTTTACTAATTACAGGTAACCTTGAACAATGTGGGGATTATGGGTGCCACCCTCCATCAAAGATACATGTATAACTGTGACCCCCTCAAAACTTAACTGCTAATAGCCTACTGTTGACCAGAAGACTTAGCAATTACATAAAGTTGATTAACGCATATTCTGCACATCTATATTTTATGCATTCATATTTCTAGGCCACACAGTTCACCTGCAAGGTTTTTTTGCACTATTGCAAATCTCAAAAAAATTTTCCAATACAAGTGCTGAAAATAATCCATGTATAAGTAGCCCTATACATTTCAAACCTCAGTAGTTCAAGGGTCAAATGTACTAGCAAAACTGAAAATAGTAAAACTTTTGACCAAAAAGGTTAAGGTTTTCCATACCTGTCTTAAATAATATGAAAGAATATAATCATTTCACAGACCAGCTCTAAAATTCAAAAAATATATATTATTTTACATACAGGAGTGGCTTGTTATCTTCAGGGTCATCATCTTCAACTTCCAAAAGCCAGCCATATCCTCTTTGTCTCAGAAATGTTGTGGCTGTAGATTCTTTGATAAAATCTCCACCAAGGTTTAACTTGACATCTGGGGGTGCTATTGAACCACTGAGATCTTAGGAGAAAAGACGACAAAACTCTAAATAAAGGTAAAATGTGTGGATCCTAACCAACGTAAGCAAATATTCAACTAAAAATTATCATTTGAAGATCTCTAAGTATGAACACCTGCTAGTGCATACAATTTTCGTATTTTATAGTTGATAGTGTTAAAAACTAGACAACAAACAAAAAATGGGGGTCACTTATGCTAAGTCCCGTGTCACCAAAGCAAAAGTTAATCACAATTTTGGCTTCTCCCAGAAACAGAATCTTAAAACTATTGGGAGTCAGAAATCACCTGGTCATCATGAGTGAGGTAATCTGCCTGAAAGACTCTGCAATCTCCTAAAGGAAAGTGACTTTGCCATAACTAACCCACTTCCAGCTAATACAACTTCCTTTCCCTGCTTCCTTCTGCTTAAAGTCTTTCATTTTGTACAGCCCCTCAAAGCTCCTTTCTATCTGCTAAATGAGATGCTGCCCAATTCATCAATCACTGAGTAAACCAATAAAATCTTTCAAAGTTACTCGGTTGAATTTATTTTTTCACCAATAGACATCTTCACTTTTTACAGAAAAATGAAAATCAGAGTAGTGAAGACATATGACTAACTAACACACATCTAACTAACTAACTTTGTACCAGAATCTAGACTTGTTAACGGTAACTTTAAGTTTTAAATGGAAGATATATAAAAATAAATATATTATAGGATATCATTTTCTTCTTTGTTGTTGTTTGGTACATTGGTTGGTTTGGTTTTGCCACACCTCAAGGCTTGTAGGATCTTAGTTCCCCTACCAGAGATTGAACCCTGACTCTGGAAGCAAAAGCATCAAGTCCTAATCACTGGACTACCAGGGAATTCCCAACAGGATATCATTTTGAATTTCCTTATTATGTACATTACATTCTTCAGAACAAAGTGACTGCATACATTCTTTTTAAAGGCACTGCATATTTACATATGTAAACCAACAGATATTATTATCTGCTAAAGGAAAACCACAGATAATTTCTCCTACTTTTTCATGTACTTATTAATATTCTTTTTTTAAAATCATCAACTATCTATGCTAAGTGCTGAGTTCTGGATTATAAGCATTATATTAATGCTTAGTTCTGGATAAATCTAAGTAGTAAGAGTTCCCTAACATTTCAGAGAACCCTGATGGCTCAGAGGTTAAAGCGTCTGCCTGCAGTGCGGCAGACCAGGGTTCAATCCCTGGGTTGGGAAGATCCTCTGGAGAAGGAAATGGCAACCCACTCCAGTACTCTTGCCTGGAAAATTCCATGGACTGAGGAGCCTGGTGGGCTTCAGTCCACGGGGTCGTAAGGAGTCGGACACGACTGAGCGACTTCACCTTCAACATTTCAGCTAACTTTTTTTCTTTATATAATTACATCATTTATCTTTAGTTTCGGCAATTTGGGTAAATTCTAAAAAGCAGTCAAGAGATCCTGTTTATCCACATTACAAAATAAATCCATTCACAGTCTGTACCAGTGCCTCAGAGGTTACAGATAATCACAGCAGTACATGTATCACATGTTCTAGTCAAAAAAAAAAATGGGAATAGTGAAGGACTCGCTTGAGGTCATAAAGGAACTAACTGAAAAACACATTTGTAGGACCAAACAGCATGCACTAGTAAACAATCATCAGTGCTGCTACCTAGTCACAAGACTGGAGCGTCCATCAAAACACAATTTTGGCAACAGTGAGCCAGAACACTCAACAGACTCCTTCCCTGGAGATCATATACAAAAAAGAAGAGCTTAATATGCACATCACCCTAATTTTCTAGGTTAGCTTTTGAAAAATGCTATTTTAAAACTCTGACTTAAAACTTTAATCACTGAGGGGCTCAATTATGGGAACAGTGTGGGGATTATGGGTGCCACTTTCCGTCAAAGATACATGTATAATTTTGACTCCCTCGAAACTTAACTACTAACAGCCTACTGTTGACCAAAAGACTTAAAGACTACATAAAAAGGTGATTAACACATATTCTGTACATCTACATATATGTTATGCATTCATATTTCTGGTTCTGACAATTCCTGCAATTGTCTGGTTCTGACAACTCCTGCAATTAATCATAATAAAGTTTACATTCTGAGGCTAAGTTCTAACTTAGCTACTGATTAATATAGCAAATTATTAATGCTTCTGGTCTCGTTTCCCATTCAAAGTTCTTTCCATGTTTAACATTATATGACTCTAAGAAACTCTTAAATGGGAGTATATTCAGCTAGAGATAAAATCCAACTACTTTTGAATGCACTGTCCTTCCCTCCATAGGCTTAAAAAATAATCTCTGTAGAGGCTGCCACAGAATCTTTTGATTAAAATACTCTCTCAAAATTACTTTCTGCTTTGTCGTACTCTGAGATGAAGATGAAAGAGTTGAAACTTAACTAAAATTCTACTTCCAACAGGTACAAAGAGTGTTTTTTTGTGGGTTTTTTTGCTTTAACAAGAGGAAGATTTAGATCAGGAAGTCATTAGTACAACAGTGACATGAAAGGTTTTGGAATTATGAGACAGGAAAGGACCTAACAACTGTTTCCTGGCCTCTTGGAAAGACTGCACTTAAAATCCTTTTCTAAACCAAAAAAAAAAAAAAAAAGGCTATATAAATCCTAGAGCTAAAGAGTGCTGTGAGAGAATTGTATATGTTTAGTAGTTTTTCATAGCATGGATACAGAGCCTCAGAAAGGTGCCTTCAGCTTACAGTTTGGGGGTGTTTCCCATTCTAGGCAACGTAGAAAGACATCATGGACACATACAGGACAATGCTGAAACAGCAGTTTGACACATCACAGTTCTCCCAAGATACAAGTAGATGTGAGTACAAAAAAA
This sequence comes from Aepyceros melampus, assembly GCA_006408695.1. Taxonomy (NCBI): domain Eukaryota; kingdom Metazoa; phylum Chordata; class Mammalia; order Artiodactyla; family Bovidae; genus Aepyceros; species Aepyceros melampus. Next base: position 243,154 of record SJXQ01001040.1, read on the forward strand.
GAACAGAAAAGTTAAAAATAAAAAACTCAGTAGTTATCCTAAAACATGAGCAAGCTAGCACATAAAAAACATCAGAAAACAATGAGAAATATTCCAAATCGCTCCAGGAGCACAGCTGTCTTGCATTAAACCAGAACAGAAACAAGCTAGCTTGATCAACTCCAGCATAGGTATCCAGAATTACAGGGCTTCCCAGGTGGCGCTAGTGGTAAAGAATCTGCCCTCCCAATGCAGGATACACAGGGATATGGGTTCGGGAAGACCCCCCGAAGTAGGCAATGGCACCCCACTCCAGTATTCTTGTCTGGAAAATTCCATGGGCATAGGAGCCTGACAGACTACAGTCTGTGGGGCTGCAAAGAGTTGGACTCAACTGAATGACTGAGCACATCTACCAGAATTATAATACACTCATTTTAAATTAATTCTTTCTTTGTTGTTATTTAGTCACCAAGTCGTACCTGACTCTTTGCAACCCCATGGACTGCAGCCCATTAGGCTCCTCTGTCCATAGGATTTCCCAGCCAAGAATACTGGAGTGGGTGCCATTTCCTTCTCCAGAGGATCTTCCCAGCCCAGGGATTGAACTTGCTTGGAAGGCAGATTCTTTACCACTGAGCCACCTGGGAAGCCCAAATTCTCTCTTACTAGACTGTAACATTCTTGTCATTTTCTAAGTAAAAAAACAAGGGTAATAATAAATATAAGTGGATTTAAAAGGAAATAATCTTTGCAAGAAATCTCAAAAATGTTTCCTTTGCTTGTATGGGCTCAGAGTGAAGAAGAATATCAATACGTTTCAAATTTTATTGAAAGCCACCTGGGAAAATGGCAGAACAAAACTTAATGGTAATTCTCCCTCCTTTTCAATTCAAGTTGGGTTGAGGAATCCTTTCTCTGAACCTTCTACTCAGCCTGAGAACTTTACTTTGAAGAATTTGGTCAGTGTAGTATGATGGTTATTCAGGATGAAATTTACTGCTGATCTGCCCCTACGAAAGTTCTAATTTTATGAAAGAAGAGTAAACTGCAATGAACATGAACATTTTGTTGGTACTTGCCAACTTCTTATATACATGAATAAGCATTTTCTTACTTAACAAGCAACAAGAGCAAGGACAAAAAAATTACTCCATTTTATTTGCATGAAAATGAAATGAAATCCATGTGAGCTTAAATCTAAACGAGAATGGACTGTGCAGCAAAATAAAACAAGCACATGTTTCACACTTAAAGGATAAATTCCACTGTTCCATTTTAGTTATAAAAACATTTTAATGCACATATAGTCCAATGAAAGAGCTCAAGAAACCAAGCAAGTACATAATGGTTTTATAATAGCAATGGCAACCCACTCCAGTATTTTTGCCTGGAGAATCCCAGGGACAGAGGAGCCTAGTGGGCTGCCATCTACGGGGTCGCACAGTCGGACACAACTGAAATGACTTAGCAGCAGCAACAGACTTCCCAAAGGTTCAATCCCCGGTTAGGAAGATGCCCTGGAAAAGGAAATGGGAACCACTCCATTACTCTTGCCTTGGAAATCCCACAGACAGAAAGGCTGGCAGGCTACAGGCCATGGGGTGGCAAACAGTTGGGCACAACTTAAAAACAACAGCAACAACAGACCTATATTGGAACTTGATTATATTACTCCATAAGAAAAAATTTTGAAGACTTATATAAAATTATGTCCTGCTGCTAAGTCACTTCAGTCGTGTCCGACTCTGTGCAACCCCATAGACGGCAGGCCACTAAACTCCTCTGTCCCTGGGATTCTCCAGGCAAGAATACTGGAGTGGGTTGCCATTTCCTTCTCCAATGCATGAAAGTGAAAAGTGAAAGGGAAGTCACTCAGTCTACCCGACTCTTAGCGACCTCATGGACTGCAGTCTACCAGGCTCCTCTGTCCATGGGATTTTCCAGGCAAGAGTACTGGAGTGGGGTGCCACTACCTTCTCCAGGGAATCTTCCCTACCCAGGATTGAACCCGGGTCTCCCACATTGCAGGCAGGTGCTTTACCGTCTGAGCCACCAGGGAAGCTCTTACTATTTGATACTACTAGTTAATTTTCACACTGCACATATTAATTAAAAGAAATTAAATCTCCTGAACCTACCTTTAGAAAAATTAAATCTCATGTTGGCAAACCAGCTGTTGCTGTTCACTCAGTTGCATCCAACTTTTTGTGACCCCAGAAAAAGACTGTACCCAAGTACTGCATTTCGGACTCTTTTTGACGACTATGAGGGCTACTCCATTTCTTCTAAGGGATTCTTGCCCATAGTAGTAGATATAATGGTCATCTGAATTAAACTCACCCAATTCCAGTCCATTTCAGTTCACTGATTCCTAAAATGTCAACATTCATGCTTACCATCTCCTGTATGACCAATTCATTCATGAACCTAACATTCCAGGTTCCTATGCAATACTGTTCTTTATAGCATCAGACTTTACTTTCACCACCAAACACATCCAAAACTGGGCATCGCTTCTGCTTTGGCTCAGACTCTTTATTCCCTCTAGAGCCATTTCTCCACTCTTCTCCAGTAGCATACTGGGCACCTACCAACCTGGGGGGCTCATCTTCCAGTGTCATATCAGCCTTTTCATACTGCTCATGGGGTTCTCAAGGCAAAAACGCTGACATGGTTTGCTATTCATTCCCTTCTCCACTGTACGACGTTTCTGTTAGATAAATCAATTAGCTAACAGAAACGTATTTCATTTGCTTTATGAGTCTTTAAACTCTTACTCTGGAATAATCACAGCTCCACAGGAAGTAAGGTCTGATGTACCCATCACCCTGTTTTCCCCCAATGGCACCATTACATCACTATCAAAACCAGGACACTGACACCGATGCAGTCAATACAACTTATTCAGATTTTACCAGTTTAAAGCACACTTATTTGTGTTTCTATATGTACTTCTTGTTGCTGTCTAGTTGATAAGTCACGTCCAACTTTTTTGCAAGTCGGACTTCCGCCACCAGGCTCCTTGTCCATGGGATTTCCCAGGCAAGAATCTAGAGTGGGTTGCCATTTTCTTCTCCAGGGGATCTTCCCGACGCAGGGATCAAACCCACGTCACCAGCACTGGCAGACAGATTCTTCACCACTGAGCCACCAGGGAAGCCCTGTATGTGTGTACAGTTCAATGCAATTTTACCACACTTTAGATTTTTCTGCTGCTGCTGCTAAGTCGCTTCAGTCGTGTCCGACTCTGTGCGACCCCATAGACGGCAGCCCACCAGGCTCCCCCGTCCCTGGGATTCTCCAGGCAAGAACGCCAGAGTAGGTTGCCATTTCCTGCTCCAATGCATGAAAGTGAAAAGTGAAAGGGAAGTCACTCAGCAAGTCGGACTTCCGCCACCAGGCTCCTTTGTCCATGGGATTTCCCAGGCAAGAATCTAGAGTGGGTTGCCATTTTCTTCTCCAGGGGATCTTCCCGACGCAGGGATCAAACCCACGTCACCAGCACTGGCAGACAGATTCTTCACCACTGAGCCACCAGGGAAGCCCTGTATGTGTGTACAGTTCAATGCAATTTTACCACACTTTAGATTTTTCTGCTGCTGCTGCTAAGTCGCTTCAGTCGTGTCCGACTCTGTGCGACCCCATAGACGGCAGCCCACCAGGCTCCCCCGTCCCTGGGATTCTCCAGGCAAGAACGCCAGAGTAGGTTGCCATTTCCTGCTCCAATGCATGAAAGTGAAAAGTGAAAGGGAAGTCACTCAGTCGTGTCCAACTCTTTGCAGTCCCATGGACTGCAGCCTACCAGGCGCTTCCGTCCATGGGAGTTTCCAGGCAAGAGTGCTCCAGTGGGGTGACATCACCTTCTTCGTAGATTTGTCTAATACCTTACAAATTTAAAATTTATGAAAAGAAATGTGAATTTTTTAAAAAAGTAAACCTTGCATAACTACCTTTTTTCCCTCCCCAAGAAAGGTCGAGTCATTTTCAAACAGGAAAGAAAAGCTAATTCTTGCACCCATTATATAAATCGTATACTGTGTTTCATGAGCATACTGTATAAAGGATATCTGTGATAATACTTACATGGATATAATGTTTTTAAAAATCAAGTAGGAAAATTTTTTAAAGGTAAAACTAAAGATTCCTCTATCAATACTACTAAATTGTATTAGAGGTGATATCTTTTCTGGAGAGGGGGAATATCACACAAAGTAGGCTAAACAGTTACCTTAACAGATTAACAGAAAATTGCTGTTTCCTCAAAAGAGCACATTAATACGAAAATTACTACATCGTATGTCTGCAAATTACTGATCACAATCATGTCCTAAGAGTTGTATTGTTTTTATACAGGAGTGTCGAAATACCATAGACTGTGGCTTGTAAACAATAGAAATTTGTTTCTCACAATCCTGGAGGTTGGAAATGTAAAGTCAAGGTGTCAGCATGTTCAGGTAAGCGCTCTCTTCTAGCTGGCTGACTTCTCCTTGTGCATCCACATGGCAGAAGTGGGTAAGACCTTTTTTTTACAAGAGCACAAATCTCATTCATGAGAGCTCCATCCTCATGATCTCAGTACCTCCCAAAGGCTCCACTTCCTAACATCATCACTGGGTATTAGAATTTAAACATATGAATTTGGGGGGACACAACTATTCAGACCATAACGGGGTAAAAACGTTGAGGAGGTGGAGCTCAAAAGGCAATATACTGAGCCCAGTCTCTTCTGTAGACTTTAATCAACTGTCAGCTTAACATGTCAGCTTCACACTGTAGCTATTTCAAAAGCATCTAAAACTCAATATTCCAGAAGTGAATTCTGGATAAGGTCTTCCTCTAGCTTCTTACTTCAGTGAATAGTACCACCATCCTACCCAGCATTGTAAACCAGAAAGAAGTCAGATTATCCTTGACAGTTTCCTTCAGTCACATGCTTCCCACACCATTCAACCACCACTAAATTTTATCACTTTTATCTCTAAGTATTTTTTGAACCTGCCCACTTTTCTCCATTTCTGCCACCAGCACCAATCTAGTGCAAACTATCATCTCCTGCCTTCGTGACTATAATGGTCTGCTAACTGCTTTCCCTAACAATTCTTTCAATCCATTCTCACCTATAGCCAGAACAATCTTTCTTAAATGCAAATCTTTCACTCTCTAAAATCCTTCAGTGGCCTCCCATTGCTTTTTCAGCTGAATCTAATAATCTCCACATGCCCTATCTACTTCTTCAGAACAATTATCTGTCTCCCGCCCCACCGTGACCCTATGTTCCAGGCATATTAAGCCGCTCAGTTTTCTGAATGAACCAAAATCCCTTTAACCTTAGGGACTATGTATCTGGTTGTTTCCTCCAACTTCAGATAATTAAATGCCACCCATTCTTCAATTCTATGGTATACTTATTTAAGAAATTTTCCATGATTTCCCTGACTAGATAACATTCCTTTCATAGTCCCCTTGGCTTTTCCTCCACAGCACTTATTGTTTATAATAATATATTTGTGTGATTATTTGGTTAATGTCTCTAAGTTCTCTGATGGGAGAAGCTAAGTGTGTTTGTTGTCCTTTTGTTTTGAACACGTTAACTCCAATACCTGTTACAGAGCCTGGTCCATAGCAGGCAGCCAACAAATGCGTGCAGGCTGGGATGAATTAATTAATGGAAGGGCACAGAGCTGCACAGATCTTGAAAGAAAGTAGTAAGAATGCTGAAGTTGAAAGTTCAGTTTCAAAACTAAAGTTGAAGGAAAGAAGACTTTTGTCATTCTGCAGTGTATTTTGGTAACACTGTAATCTGCAATAACATGAAAAATAAAATATGTATCTAATGAACTGGAATGTATTAAATACAAAACAATAGAAGCTATATTAAGAAAAGACATTAGGGCTTTCCTGGTGGCTCAGTGGCAAAGAATCCGCCTGCCAAAGCAGGAAATGGGTTTGATCTCTGGTCCAAGAAGATCCCACGTGCTGTGGCCCATGTGCCACAACTACTGAGCCCACTTGCTGCAACTACTGAAGCCTGTGCGCCCTTGAGCCCACGCCCCACCAAGAGAAGCCACTGCAACAAGAAGCCCACGCACCGTAAGCAGAGAGTAGCCCCCGCTCACAGCAACTAAAGCCCCTGCAGCGACAACAACCCAGCACAGGCAAAAAAAAAAAATTTTTAAGAGACATTAGAGGGTTTTAATAAAGCAGATATACAAAATTATATTTGCACTCTGTAAACACAGTCCTTGGAGAAGGAAATGGCAACTTATCCCAGTATTCTTGTCTGGGAAATTCCATGAACAGAGGAGCCTGGCAGGCCACAGTCCATGGGGTCAAACAGAGTCGGACATGACTTAGCGACTAAACAACAACAATAAACATAATCTTGGCTAGACTATGGAGGACTGATTTAAGGGGGGAGAGGTTGAGGAGAAAGTATCGTCAGTAAAGAACAGAGAAGAGAAACGGAAAGGACTTGAACTAAGGCAATGGAGCTATTCTGCAATAACTGGATGATCAACTGACTATGAGAACATGAAATAAGAGACTAGAGACAAGTTTCTGGACTGTGGCAAGAGGAACTATATCACAAACATTAAGTCATTTTCTCTTTAGTACTTGCCTCATTTTCAACATTGGTTAAGTAATCCCCCGATAAATATTTATGGCTTACTTATTTCTATAAGCCCTGAGAGTGATATAAAGAAGTAAGATACTTCAAAGAGTTTAAAACCCAATTGATCATATATCCAAACAATGGACTACTATCAGCCAGAAAGGGAATGAGTTACTGACACACACTGTAACATGAACAAAGCTTGAAAGCATTATGCTGAGTGAAAAAAAAAAAAGACACAAAGGTCACATATTGTATTATTCTATTTACATGAAATATCAACAATAGGCAAATCTCTAGAGTCAGAAAGTACATTAGGGGGAAAAAAAAAGAAAGTAGATTAGTGGTTGCCAGGGACTGGAACACAGGGAGGGAAAGGAGTAACTGAAAGTAAGTACAGGGTTTCTTTTTAGAGTATTGAAAATGATACAAAATCCTACTAGTACTGTAAAACACACTCTTCCCTAGGTAAAAGACAATGCCTATTGCCAACAGATCATAGGTGCCAGAGGAGTAAAGAGGCCTAAGTTATCAAAGAGGGGGTCAGGAGGGCTATGTGGAAGCAGACCCTGAATCTGGCATGAGGTAAGTGGATGAGCAGAGAAGGAATAAGAAATCATTCCAAAGATGGGAGAAAATATTTCCAGGTGATGTGACCAACAGAGGCTTAATCTCCAAAACATACAACCAGCTCACACAACTCAACAACAACAAAAAAACACCCCAATTGAAAAATGGGCAGAAGACCTTAACTGACATTTCTCCAAAGAAGACATGCAGATGGCCAGCAGGCACATGAAAAGATACTCAACATCACTAATTATTAGAGAAATACAAATCAGAACTACAATGACGTACCACCTCACGCTGGTCAGAATGGCCATCATTAAATAAAAAGTCCACAAATAACAAATGTTGAAGAGGGTGTGGAGAAAAGGTTACCCTCCTATACTATTTGTAGGAATGTAACCTGGTGCAGCTACTATATGAAGCTTCTTCAGAAAACTAAAACTAGAATTACTCTATGATCCAGCAATCTCATTCCTGGGCACATACCGGACAAAACTATAATTCAAGAAGATTCATGCACCCCTATGTTCATAGCAGCACTATTCACAGTAGCCAAAACATGGTTACGACCGAAATGTCCACCAACAGACGAATGGATAAAGAGAAGTGGTATGTATATAAAATGGAATACCACACAACCATAAAAAAGAACGCAATAATGCTATTTGCAGCAACATGGATGCAACTAGACATTATCATACTAAATGAAGTCAGAAAGAGAAAGACAAATACCAGACATTATCACTCACATGTGAAATCTGAAACATGGCACAAATGAATCTATCTACAGAACAGAAACTGACTCACAGACAGAGAGAACAGACTTCCAGTTGCCAAGAAGGCAGCAGTAAGAGAGGCTAGGGCTGGGAGTTTGGGATCAGCAAATATAAACTATTATATATAAGATGGATCAGCAACAAGGTCCTATATACAGCACAGGGAACTATATTCAATCATCTGTGATAAACCATAATGGAAAAGAATATTTAAAAAAGAACCTCTACATGTGTATAACTGAGTCCCTGTGCTGTACAGGAGAAATGGGCAGAACACTGTAAAACAAACTATACTTCAATAAAAAATAAAATTTAAAAAGCTATCATTCCAAGGAAAAGAAAGGGCAGAGACAAAGGCATGGACACCAAGGCTAATGAAAGGCACAGTTTTAAAGACTCTGGGAATTACTTTTCCCGTTTGGGAAACACTGCTGAGGACCCACCTGTAGATGACAGGAAACAAGTACAGGTCCAGCAAAGCGGTAAGGACCACTGGGCGCTGAGGAAATAGCAAGGAACAGAGGTAGTTTAGCTGTGAAAGCAGTGAAAAGCAGGAGTAGGCGAGTTAATTAAAAATTCTGTCAATTAGCAGGAGACCTGTGAGTCATGACAGAGATGGAAGAAACAAGAGTAGAAATACTAATTTTAAAAAATGCTAGAGAGAAAAACAAAGAGCAAGAAAAGCTCCAAAATAAGCAATAAGATATGGGAATAAAAGCATAGAGAGGCTTATCCTAAAAAAAGAAGAAACTTTTCTTTTAAGATTTGGAAGAAAGATGGATGTTTTGATATAAATACAAAGATATTTAGGGGTAGCAAAACATGAGGGCAGGAAAATGGTTACTGGTGTTTAGACCATCTTTCTTGCTAAGCTGTCTCGTTCATCCCCTTTCCAACCACGTGCTGGACTTCTGTCCAATTTGTGTTGGCTTCAGTTCTAGTAGCACAACAGCCTTAATCAAAAAGTATAATGTAGTCATCAAACATTTATTAAGTTCCTGCTATGAACCAGGCGCTGTGCTAGGCAGTGGGTATGATACTGGTAGACAGTAAAACAGAGCTTCTGACTCCAAGGCACTCAAGCTACAAATCAGCATTGTTTTAGGTCTGTGAAGATTGGGAAGGATAAAATACAGGGACTCTTGTGCTCACTTATGTCTGACTCTTTGCGGCCCAATGGACTGTAGCCTGTCAGACTTCTCTGTCCATGGAATTTTCCAGGCAAGAATCCTGGAGTGGGCTGCCATTTCCTACTCCAGAGCATTGTCTCAGCCCAGGGATCAAACCCTTGGCATCTCCTTCATTGGCAGGCAGATTTTTTTTTACCACTGAGCCACTTGGGAAGCAATATACAGGAAATGCCTCAGCCAATTACTGTCTTTGCAATAATCACAAGGCTGTGATCAATGAAGAGGTTAAAACTGGGAAAAAAAAAAAAAAAACAAACCCAGACTTAAATTGAAGAAAGCAGGGAAGACCACTAGGCCAATCAAAGTGAAAGTGAAGTCGCTCAGTCATGTCCAACTCTTTGAGACCCCATGGACTATAGCCTACCAGGCTTCTCCATCCATGGGATTTTCCAGGCAAGGGTACTGGAGTGGGGTGCTATTTCCGCCAATAAGGTATGACCTAAATCAAATCCCTTATGATTATACAGTGGAGGTGATTAATAGATTCAAGGGATGAGATTTGAGAGACAGAGTGTCTGAAGAACTATGGACAGAGGTGTGTTACACTTTACAGGAGGCAGTGACCAAAACCATCCCAAAGAAAAACAAATCCAAGAAGGCAAAGTGGTTGTCTGAGGAGGCTTTACACACAGCTGAGGAAAGAAGAGAAGCAAAAAGCAAGGGACAAATGGAAAGATATACCAACTGAATGCAGAGTTCCAGAAAACAGCAAGGAGAGATAAGAAGGCCTCCTTAAAGGAACAATGCAAAGAAATAGAGGAAAACAACAGAATGGGAAAGACTACAGATCTCTTCAAGAAAACTGGAGATACCAAGGAAACATTTCATGCAGGGATGAGCATGATAACGGACAGAAACGGTAACGACCTAACAGAAGCAGAAGAGATTAAAAAGAAGTTACAAGAACACACAGAAAAACTATACAAAAAGGTCTTAATAACCCAGATAACACGATGGTGTGGTCACTCACTCAGAGCCTGATATCCAGGAGTCAGAAGTCAAGTGACCCTTAGGTAGCATTACTACAAACAAGGCTAGTGAAGTGACAGAATTCCAGCTAAGCTATTTAAAAATCCTAAAAGATGACACTGTTAAAGTGCCACACTCAATATGCCAGTAAATTTGGAAAATTCAGCAATGGCACAGGACTGGAAAAGGTCAGTTTTCATTCCAATCCCAAAGGGCAGTGTCAAATAATGTACAAACTACCAGATAATTGTGCTCATTTTGCATGCTAGTAAGGTTATACTCCAAATCATGCAAGCTAGGCTTCAGCAGTAAATGAACTGAGAACTTCCAGATGTACAAGCTGGATTTAGAAAAGGCAAAGGAACCAGAGATCAAACTGCCAACATCTGTTGGATCATACAAAAAGCAAGGGAGTTCCAGAAAGACATCTACTTCTGCTTCATTAACTATGATAAAGCCTTTGTGTGGATCACAACAAACTGGAAAATTCTTAAGAGATGGGAATACCAGACCACCTTATCTGCCTCCTGAGAAACCTGTATGCAAGTCAAGAAGCAACAGTTAGAATTGGACATGGAAAAACAAACTGGTTCAAAATTGGGAAAGGAGTATGTCAAGGCTGTATACTGTCACCTTATTTAACTTATATGTAGAGTGCATCATTCAAAACACCAGGCTGGATGAATCACAAGCCTGGATCAAGACTGCTGGGAGAAATATCAATAAGCTCAGATTGCAGATGACACCATCCTACTGGCAGAAAGGGAAGAGGAATTAAAGACCCTCGATCAAAGTGAAAGAGGAGAGTGAAAAGGCTGGATTAAAATTCAATGTTCAAAAAAACGAAGATCATGGCATCTGGTCCCATCACTTCATGGCAAATAGATGGGGAAAAAATGGAAACAGTGAGAGACTTTATTTTCTTGGGCTCCACAATCACTGTGGATGGTGAATGTAGCTGTTGCTCCGTGGAGAAAAGCTATGACAAACTTAGCGTATTAAGAAGCAGACACATCACTTTGCTGACAAAGGTCTATATAATCAAAGCTATGGTTTCTCCAGAAGTCATGTACGGACGTTAAGAGATCGATCATAAGGAAGGCTGAGTGGCAAAGCACTCGTGCTTTTGAACTGTGGTGTTGGAGAAGACTCTTGAAAGTCCCTTAGACAGCAGGGAGATCAAACCAGTCAAGCCTGAAGGAAATCAACCCCGAATTTTCACTTCAAGGACTGATGCTGAAGCTGAAGCTTCAATACTTTGGCCACCTGATACAAAGAGCCTACTCACTGAAAAAGACCCTGATGCTGGGAAAGACTGAGGGCAGGAGGAGAAGAGGGCAACAGAGGATAAGATGATTGGATGGCATCACCAACTCAATGGACATGAATCTGAGCAAACTTCAGGGGACAGTGAAAGACAAGGAAGCCTGGTGTGCTGCAGCGAGGTCTCGAAGAGTCAGACACGACTTAGTGACTGAACAACATCATAGCTTTTAAACAATGTTCTCTCCTCTTTTCAACCTGAAGAACTTTTCCTTTAAACTGTACCTCATCTTTCACTGAAGGCCTCCTGATCCCTTCCTGCACTTAACCACTTCTACCTTTCAACCTCCTTTTTATAGTATTTATTATATATGATGAATTTTTAAAAATCCCTTTCTTACTAAGCCTTTTTTTTGGTGTTAGGGACTTCATATGCAGTCCCTCGCATATGAACATACTCCCTTCATTCTACATAAAAAAACATTATTTATCTTCAAAATTTGGCAAAATATTACCTCTATTAAATTGTCCCTGATCTTTCAGCTATAAAAAATGTCCCCTGTTCCTGACTGATCTTTCATAATATTCTAAATCAGAGGTTCTCAAGCTTTAATGTGCTACATGAATCACTGAAGTATGATCTTGTCAAAATGTATATTACAATTAAGCTGATTATTCTGCATTACTAGTGCCCAGCAATGCCAATGCTGCTGGTCTGTGGAAATGAAACAGGCAAAGAATCATTTATTTGTGTGATAAAAAAGAAAGTCAAAGGGTTGATTTAAAGACTTCTATATAATATTTTACATATGTTTAAGAGTATCATTGTTGCTGTTCACTCGCTAAGCACTTCTGACTCTTTTGTGACCCTATGGACCTGCCAGGCTCCTCTACATTCCTGCATTCACACACATGCATTTCATTACTGCTTTTGGATGTAGGTTTACACCACAGACTTGAATATTAGGCCTGGATTTCATTATTCACTTATTTATTCATTTACTGGCCATACATAGCCTATGTTCTTTTAACCTGTACTTATGGACTCTGCTTTTATACACATTACCTTAAGCAGTTTTCACAATATTCTTATAAGAGTGCTTTTCATTTTACTTAATGTTAAGTTTATAGGAGCTATGTAATTTGGCCAATATCACACAGCTACTGTCAGAGTCAGAACTTTAACTGGAGTCTTCCAGCTCTAAATCCAGTAAGTTTCTAGCTATACCATCCAGATGTGCTAAGTTTTGTAGTCAAAAATGTCAATGTCATATGAGACAAAAGAAAGCAGAAATCATTTATTCCTTCAACAAACAATTATGTTGTGATGTTTATATTCTGGGTTCTGTGCTAAGTGTACTGGATACAGAAAAGATTAGGGAAGTTTCTGAGTAACAGCTAAGCAAAGTTTCAGCAAGAAAGGAGTATTTGATTTCATCCTGGTGTAAGCAAGAGAAACTGCATTCTAAGCATGAGGACCAGGATACACACATATATGGATACAAACACCAAGGCCATTTTAGAACAAAGAACATGTACAGTTAGTAATAAGAAGTATTAAGAGACCTGAGCAGAATCTAGGATAGTATACTACAAGCTGAAAACACTCGTGTTTAGACAAAAAACATAAAAACAGAAAAGAATTTACATGGCATGCTTAAGAACCAGAGAGAGACCTGGCGTCACAGAGTGAACATAATTATGTTAGAGAACAACAAAAAATAATTGTGGGGCCAGTTGATAATGAAACTCAAAGCAGCAACAACACTGCTAATAAGTACTGAGCATTTAACTCTGCCAGATGTACTAACTGCTTTGCACCTGCAAAATGTTTGAGCACTTGGCTACCATCATTCTCATTTTAAGTATATGAAAGCTGAGGTTAAGAGAGATTGAGTAATTTGCCCAATATCACATGGACAGTAATTGGTAAAGACACAATGGAAATCCAGGATTATATACTTTATATACAGTATCCAGTTTACAAAAATATATGAAAGCTGCATCATGATTCAGTGTAAAGAAATCTGAGGAGACAGAACACCAGCTCTTAATTCCAGATCCTTCATGTGGAGGTTATTCAACTTTCCTAAGCCTCAGGTTCACTAAAACTCAGGAATAATAAAGCTCAGCAAGATTCTTAAAAAGATCAAACAAGTCGTTTGCTTAAAATAGTCTGCATAGAGAAGGCTTTCAACAAAATTCAACATCCATTTATGATAAACTCTCCAGAAAGCAGGAATAGAAGGAACATACCTCAACATAATAAAAGCTATATATGACAAACCCACAGCAAACATTCTCCTCAATGGTGAAAAATTGAAAGCATTTCCCCTAAAGTCGGGAACAAGACAAGGGTGCCCACTTTCACCGCTACTATTCAACATAGTTCTGAAAGTTTTGGCCACAGCAATCAGAGCAGAAAAAGAAATAAAAGGAATCCAGATTGGAAAAGAAGAAGTAAAGCTCTCACTGTTTGCAGATGACATGATCCTCTACATAGAAAACCCGAAAGACTCCACCAGAAAATTACTAGAGCTAGTCAATGAATATAGTAAAGTTGCAGGATATAAAATCAATACACAGAAATCCCTTGCATTCCTATACACTAATAA
>SJXQ01001040.1:257427-341548 GCA_006408695.1 Aepyceros melampus
GATAATCCAGAGAGAGGGTGTGGGGCGGGAGGGGGGAGGTGGGGGTCGGGATTGAGAGTTCATGTACACTCGTGGCTGATTCATGTCGATGTGTAGCAAAACGAATACAGTATTGTAAAGCAAAACAAACTAAAAAAATAAAAATTAAAAAAAATATATAAAATAAAATAGTCTGCATATTCCAACTGTATAAGGTTATACACATGAGATTATTATTTATACACGTATCTATCTTTGTCTATACTTCCCTAGATATATAGGGAGTCTATACAATCTTGGAGGATATGTGAACAAGTTTGAATAAACTTTATGGATTTTACTTATTCCAGGTTTCTTGGTTTTATGTATGGAGTCAATGGATTAGTTTGCTATATTATTATCAGATTTCTTCAGTGTATTTAAGAAAGGTAATTTCTGGGGGAAGGAAGGATATGAAAACTATAAACACAGATACATGAGTTTGAACAAACAGGCTGTGATACTAAATGACATAATTTTTTCCTTAAAGTCTGGGAAATTAAGGTCGCTTATTCCTCCCCAAGAACTAGGCTACCAAATGTAGATGTAACAAATTAAACTATTTTGGGTGGCCATATTTCACCAAATTTCGGTATTACATTTAAATGTATCAGCTATGTTCTCTATGATAAAATTTTTGTTTTACATTTTAAATTATAACCAAAATTACAGTACTTAAAAAAATAATAATAACATTCATAAAACAAAAATGAGGAAAGCAAAACAGAAAAAGGAAAAGTAAGTTGTATTAAATATTACAAAACTAGTCTCAGGAAACACACTATGTCCTTCTCGAGGATGAAATTTCTACAATTAAGAAAAATTTATTTTTTTCATATTGAACAAGTAAGTCTCGTCACTGGAAAATTACTGGTTAACAAAGTCTAAAGAAAGGAGCAGAGAAAGATTTGTGTTACAAAGAGTTTGGTAAAGTACACAGAAAAGGAGGAAAACAAATTCTCTCCTACTGTAGAAAAATCCCTCTAGCTTCCTCAAAACAGTATCTGGCGAAATCTAGAGAACCTACTGGGAACACTAGGCAGGATTACAAGAAGTTTTAAACACATCTGGGTTTACTTCTTTGAACATCATCAAATACCATGAAATAGGAGGAAAACTAGGGACGTAGGCAAAATACTAGACTCCATAAAAACCACGAACTCCTAGAGGGAGGTTAGTTCTTGTAGCGCCTCATCTACGCAAAAGTTATGTATTGATAAACAACAGAGCAACACAGCCCTCCTTCCTCATTCTCATTCTCTGACAGCGATCCCGGCCAATCCAACCATCCGTTTCTGAGTTACAGCAAGTCATTTTAGAAATAAAATTTTGGGTCCCGTGGGTGCACTCGAGGTGGGCGAGTCCGCCAGATAGGCCTGACACCAGATGGTGTGGGGAAGGCCAGACGCCGACCGAGTCCCTTGGAAAGCTCCCCACGCCCCACCCGCGCCCACTCGGCCCTGTCGGCAGGCCCGGCAAACGCACAGGCTCGCGTCACCCGCAGGTCAGCGTCCCGTCCGTACCCACCAGGCCACAATCACCTCGGCATCAGCAAGACCCTGCCGCGTCCGCCCGGCGTCCCCCGGGGTGACGGGCCCTTCGGGGCCCAGTCTCACCTTCCGCGTCTGTTGAGGAGACAAAGGTGAAGTCCCCGTTAGTGGGGGTATACGCCGGGGGCGGGCCCGGCGGCTGCATCTCGCGGCCCCTCCGAGCCCGCGGCGGAGGAGGAGGCTGCGGCTGGGCCCAGGCCCCAAGGCCGCCGCGCCGCCGACCCGCACCCGCGCCCTACGGTGGGACCCGCGAAGCGGGAGATGCAGGCGCGGGGCAAGGCCGGAGACGAACGCAGCTAGCCACGAAGCTGTCCCCAAAGGTCCCCACCGAAGTGCCCTCGGTGGCGACCGCCCAGGAACCACGACGCCGGCGCCCTGACAGCACCATAACAGTGACAGCGCCGGTGTGATTGGCTCTTTGTAATCTGCTCTTCCATTGGCTCCAGGAGAAAGGTTCTGATTGGCTCTCCCTCTTGTTGGTTATAGTTCGCTGAATGTCGACGTTCACCCTTGCCATCTCTTGTTTGACCACTTCCAATTTGCCTTGATTCATGGACCTGAATCAAGGTTTGACTCAGGAAAGTGCTTTGGATCTTCTCGGTCCAGCCTCTGAGCTGGTTGTCTCCAGTTGTTATATAAAATCCACTTTTGGTCACATGTCAAAAGCTGATCTAGAAAATGGTTCATTTTTGTTGCACAGAATAAGAGAAGATGACACTTCAAAATGATGATTGTTTTGACTTGTGGTCAGCTCAAGAGGTACCCACTTTCTGAGCTTTTTCACCTTTCCAATTTGCTTCAAATGGCAACTGATCATAGAACGGTCAACATTTTCTTTGGCAACTTCTTGTGGAGTTGAAAGAGGATCGGCTTCAGTGATTGCTCTCAGTTGGTCATTGTCACCTTCTGTTGGCTGGCAACTATGCTTGTCTTCAAGGCTCTGGTCTTCTTTGCAGATCTTCTTGAACAGCCACTCCACTCTACGTTCATTAGCAGTTCCTGGGCCAAATGTATTGCTGATGTTGGAAGTTGTCTCTGCTGCTTTACAACCCATTTTGAACTTGAATAAGAAAATTGCTCAAATTTGCTTTTTGTTTAACATCATTCCCTAGTCTAAAATAAATATAAAATAAACAGCAAGTAATAAGTCATTAGCAAAAAAACATAAAATGAGAAATGCACATTCAGTTTAGTTCAGTTCAGTCGCTCAGTTGTGTCCGACTCTTTGCGACCCCATGAATTGCAGCACACCAGGCCTCCCTATCCATCACCAACTCCTGGAGTTTACCCAAACTCAGGTCCATCGAGTCGGTGATGCCATCTAGCCATCTCATCCTCTGTCGTCCCCTTCTCCTCCTGTCCCCAATCCCTCCCAGCATCAGGGTCTTTTCCAATGAGTCAACTCTTCGCATGAGGTGGCCAAAGTATTGGAGTTTCAGCTTCAGCATCAGTCCTTCCAATGAACACCCAGGACTGATCTCCTTTAGGATGGACTGGTTGGATCTCTTGCAGTCCAAGGGACTCTCAGGAGTCTTCTCCAACACCATGATGTATAACATAACTGCATTCATTTAAGAGTGTATTCTAATATCAAACAGTAAATTTCAACAGCACAAAACCAAAATTACTTTTGCACCAACCGAATATAAAAAGACTAGATAATAAATATTTTAGGCTTTGTGGGCCATACAAAGTACTTGAAATTACTNGATGTATAACATAACTGCATTCATTTAAGAGTGTATTCTAATATCAAACAGTAAATTTCAACAGCACAAAACCAAAATTACTTTTGCACCAACCGAATATAAAAAGACTAGATAATAAATATTTTAGGCTTTGTGGGCCATACAAAGTACTTGAAATTACTCTGCTTCATAGACAGTATAAAGAAGCATTCGTAGACAGTATAAAGAAGAATGAATGTGGCTGTGTCCCATTAAAACTTTATTTTCAAAAACGGGCAACTGGCTCTACTTGACCGATGAACTAGTTGCAGACCCCTGAACCAGAGCATGAGTGGTCCTCATCTTGCTGGGTTGGCCAAAAAGTTCCTTCAGTTTTAGAAGTAAAAATAAAAGATACATTTTTTATTTTCACCAAGAACTTTATAGAACAGTGTATTCATTGTTTTGTTTCACTACCTTCTGCCATTTTCCAGGCAACTTCATAATTCCATTTTCCCAAAACTTATTATTTTATTTTTTAGTAAAGAACTGCTCCAAATGCCTTTTACAGTCTTCCAGAGAAAGGAAATTTTTTTCCATTAAGAGAATTTTGTAGAGACCAAAATAAACGTGTATCTGAAGATACAACTTTTGGCGAATACAGCAGAATGAACTTTCTAGCCAGGATATAGCAGTTTTTGCCTGGTCATCAAAGAAACATGCATCATGCATTATCTTGATGGAAGATTATGTATTTTCTTTTGACTAATTCTGGACCCTTTTCATTGAGTGCTGCTTTCAGTTGGTCTAATTGGGAGTAGTACTTGTTGGAATTAATCATTTAGCTTTCCAGAAGGACCTCATAATAGAGGGCTCCCTTCCAATCCCATAGTATATATAGCATCACCTTCATTGGATGATCGGCCTTTGATGTGGTTGGTGATGGTTCTTCTTACTTGCTCCATGATCTCTTCCATTTCACATCATTGTACAGTATGCACTTTTCACTGCCTGTCACAACTTGCTTTAAAAACAGAATGTTTTTGTTGCATTTAAGTAGAGAATGCATATGGAAGTATGGTCAAGAATGCTTTTTCTGCTTAATTTATGTGGCACTCAAATGTCAAAGCTATTAACCAAACTGGTGCAAATTTTTTTCAACACTTGATTTGGATATTTTGAGTATGTCAGCTTTCTCCTGTGTGGTTAATGTTGATTATTCTCAGTTGATATCTTGATTTGATTGCTGTCAACTTTAACTGGTTGACCTGACTGTGGAGCATTGTCCAGCGAGAAAGCTTCTGCACAAAATTTCACAAACCGCTTTTGACACATTTGATCAGTCACAGCACCTTCACCATATACTGCACAAATCTTTTTTTGTTTCAGGTGCATTTTTACCTTTCTTGAGTAATAAAGCATGATATGCCGATAATATTGTTTTTTTCCCTTCTGTCTACAATACTAAAATGGCTACACAAAACCCCCCAGTTTTGATAGGTTTTTTAAAAAATGCATGCTGATATAACAAAGAAAGGCATATCTTTGAGAATGTATTTGTAGTTCTGCTCCCAATTTTTATATCTTCTCTAATCAGGCCAGGAAGCAACAGTTAGAACTGGACGTGGAACAACAGATGGTTCCAAATAGGAAAAAGAATATGTCAAGGCTGTATATTGTCATCCTGCTTATTTAACTTATATGTAGAGCACATCATGAGAAACACTGGACTGGAAGAAACACAAGCTGGAATCAAGATTGCTGGGAGAAATATCAATAACCTCAGATATGCAGTTGACACCACCCTTATGGCAGAAAGTGAAGTGGTAAAAAGCCTCTTGTTGAAAGTGAAAGAGGAGAGTGAAAAAGTTGGCTTAAAGCTCAGCATTCAGAAAGCAAAGATCATGGCATCTGGTCCCATCACTTCATGGGAAATAGATGGGGAAACAGTGGAAACAGTGTCAGACTTTATTTTTGTGGGCTCCAAAATCACTGCAGATGGTGACTGCAGCCATGAAATTAAAAGACGCTTACTCCTTGGAAGAAAAGTTATGACCAACCTAGATAGTATATTCAAAAGCAGCGACATTACTTTGCCGACTAAGGTCCGTCTAGTCAAGGCTATGGTTTTTCCAGTAGTCATGTATGGATGTGAGACTTGGACTGTGAAGAAGGCTGAGCACCGAAGAATTGATGCTTTTGAACTGTGGTGTTGGAGAAGACTCTTGAGAGTCCCTCGGACTGCAAGGAGATCCAACCAATCCATTCTGAAGGAGATCAACCCTGTGATTTCTTTGGACGTAATGGTGCTAAAGCTGAAACTCCAGTACTTTGGCCACCTTATGCGAAGAGTTGACTCATTGGAAAAGACTGATGCTGGGAGGGATTGAGGGCAGGAGGAGAAGGGGACAACCGAGGATGAGATGGCTGGATGGCATCACTGACTTGATGGATGTGAGTCTGAGTGAACTCCGGGAGTTGGTGATGGACAGGGAGGCCTGGCATGCTGTGATTCATGGGGTTGCAAAGAGTTGGACACGACTGAGCGACTGAACTGAACTGAACTGAACTGAATCATCCCTTTAGCCTCAAGAATTAGCATTGGCAATGTTTTGTTTTAAATGTGTAAGTAAGTAAGTAAGTAAAGTCACTCAGTCGTGTCCGACTCTTTGTGACCCCATGGACTGCAGCCCACCAGGCTCCTCAGTCCATGAGATTCTCCAAGCAAGAATACTGGAGTGGGTTGCCATTTCCTTCTCCAGGGAATCTTCCCGACCCAGGGATTGAACCCAGGTCTCCCACATTGGAGGCAGACGCTTTAACCTCTGAGCCACCAGGGAAGTGTAAATATACTTTAAAGCCAGAACTGTGCTGGAAAAGAAGCCAAATGGATTAACAGATGAATGGATAAACAAATTGTGATTATAGCCATACAGTGGAATACTATTAAGCAGTAAGAAGGAATGAACTACTGATACATGTAACATGAATGCTTCTCATACACATGCTAGAAGAAAGAAATCAGACACAGAACATGACACACTGTGTTATTTGGTTTATATGACTTTCTACAACAGGCAAAACTATAGGAACATAAAGTAGATTGATCATTGCAAGGAGCCAAGTGGGAGGAGAATTGACTGCAAAGGGGTACATAAGAACTTTGAGGGTGCTTGAAATATTTTGTATCTTGATTGTGGTTATGTGATTTTGCATCTGTCAAAACTTACTGTATACTGAAAATTGGTGAATTCTGTTATATATAAATTATGCCTCAGTAAAGTTCCTTTTTTTAAAATGGAGATCAGCATTAAAAAATTTTTTTTAATTTATTTAGTTTTGACAGTGCTGAGTCTTCGTTGCTGTGTGGGCTTCTTCTGTATTGTGGTGAGCGGGGGCTACTCTCTAGTTGTGGTGTATGGGTTTCTCCTTGCTCTGGCTGCTCTTGTTGTGGAGCACAGGATCTATAGAGTGCAGGGCTTCAGCAGCTGTGGCATGTGGGCTCATTAGTTGCAGCTCCTAGGCTCTAGAGCACAGGCTCTATAATTGTGGCACATGGACTTAGTTGTTCCATGGTGTGTGGAATCTTCCCAGACCAGGGATCCAACCCATGTCTGCTGCTCTAGCATCTGGATTCTTTACCACTGAGCCACCAGGGAAGCCCTCAGTAAAGTTTTAAGAAGAAACAAGCTTGATTTATATTGCTACAGCAGTATTGTCTATCATACTCTAAGCTTAAGGAAATAAATGTTTTCTTTTAACTATGAAAATACAAAATGAAAATTAATGAAGTTTTGATTTTTTAAATTGCAGAGACACAGCTAAGTTCTCCTGAGACTTTTGACGTTGAAAAAGAAGGCTTTCCAGATGGCAGAGAGACCCTGGTTGAAGTAAGAATAATGGCAGATAAGGAGGTGAATATTACTTTTAATTTTTCTCAGTGTTTTCTTTCTACTGGTCGTCCTTTCTCTGATGCAGTATTGACCTTGGATGAAGAGATTTAAGTGACAGTGGGTTAGGTTTTTATCTTAGATTCTTAAAAGTGAGTTCAGCACTATTTCTAAATATAACAGTAGTTCCATTTTTTCAGTATTTTAATATGCTTTATTATGTCTAGTATAGATGGGGAAATGGAGATTTAGGATGTTTGAGTAATGCTGACCTAAAAAATAGTCACAACCTAGAGCTGAGAGTTATGTTTTATTTGGTGTGAATTTTTAGGGGGGAGGAGTCAGGTTATATAGAAACTCTTAACAAGGAGCAGGTAATCTAAACATCGAAATATTATTGTTAATTAAGGAAAACCAAATATCTCAAGTCAAGAAATTTAATGCTTTTTTTTGTGTGGGAAAATGCAAGAGTCTGGGCTTACTGAAATCATTCCTTTCATATGCATCTCAGCTGTCTGGAGCCAGTGCTCACTGTGGGGAGTGGTTGATGGCTCCTGATAGCAGGCATTGTTCTTCCTGGGCTCAGAAATTCACATTTGGAGGGCCAGAATCCCTGATGGCTATGACAGTCTTGTTTATTGATGTGACAGGAAATAAATACCCCATTTCATAGTAATTTGCTCAAATTCAAACTGCTAATAATGATAGTACCAGAATTTGAACATAGATTTGTTTCCAAAGTCCTGGATCATTTTCCATTATATAAGTAACAGAGATGAACAATCTTGTAAAAAGTTGCTGCCTTTATATTATGACCTAACTTTCAGTCCTAATTTTGAGATGTGATCAGAAATGCAAGATCTGGATAGCAGCATGATAAAATAAGTCAATCTGTATTTGTACTAGTACCTTTCTTAAGTTCACATATCTGACACTAACCATAAGGCTGATTGACACAAGTTCATATGCCTGATTAAGATTCAGTGCATATTTTTTCATGTTGAGTCTGACAAAACAATTTAAATATCAGTAACTCTTTTAAAGAATTCAGACCTTTAAAATCTGTTGTGAAAAGTAGCCTGAGACTTAAACTAGTTTTTCATGAAAATAAATTTTTTGTTTGCACATGTGCATACATTTTATTCTGAGCAATTCTCTTATTCTGAGCTTCATTCTCTTATTCCTTTTTATACTCTACATTTTTTTGAAAACAATTTTTGCCTTAGAAGTTATTAATAGATCTCCTTCCTAGTTTCTCTACTGCAGGTAACTGAGTGGAAATCCTGCTTTCATGACTTGTGCATGCTCTTTGGTTCCTGGAACCTGGTCTGTCACAAGTGACAGACCGAGATTCCCTCATGCCTGTAGTGTTAGTTTCCTAACACCTTTTGGTGAGGAGGTCCCTGTTTAAGAGCCGCTGAAGCTGGATCCTACTACCTAGTGTCAAAATGGCCTCAGGTTCTTATCCTAGGGAGAAACTATAACCTTCTCAATAGGGATGGGGAACAGAGTGTTGTTAATATAGTTACCTTAACATGCAGAAGAAGCTCTGTAAGCCTTTAGCTAATCAAGGCTGATTTCTTAAGCATCCATGACTGTGGAGGAAACAAGTCTTTGGGCAAAGAGCAAGAACCCTATTTAAAAGTTATGTATGTCTGCAGCACTACACATCAAGTGGATGGAATTGTATGGTCTTTTTCCCATCTAATGTCCCCTTTTTGGTGTTGCTGTTTGCTAATATCTGCGGATGCTCTAAATAGTCCTAGAAGTTAACATTAAAGGAAGTTGGAGATGCTGTATTGCACAATCACTAGTTACAAGTCACTTACTAGAAAGATAGAATCTGGGCATTTTGTGTGTACAATGATAGTATTACAAAGGGTGTGAACTCTTGCCCTTGAAATCTGTGTACAGGGTCATTTACCCCAAAATTTCTTGTTTATTGTGCAAGGAGCTTGAGTATTGGAACTAGAAGACATGACTTTGAATTCCAGCCCTACCACCTTGATCAGATTAATTGCTTTGTTCATTTATTTGGTTCAGATATTAATAGTTTGTGTATTGTGTGCCAGTTACTGTTTTGAATTCATGAGATATAGTTAAATAGAAAAACAACTCCTGCCCTCAAAGGGACACACAAACAGATAATTATAATGTGGTCTTTTTGCAGGAAGAGGGACCCCTTCCAG
The DNA here is from genome assembly GCA_006408695.1 of Aepyceros melampus. NCBI lineage: Eukaryota > Metazoa > Chordata > Mammalia > Artiodactyla > Bovidae > Aepyceros > Aepyceros melampus. Next base: position 266,742 of record SJXQ01001040.1, read on the forward strand.
GGCCCGAAACTGGGCTCTTGTCTAACACTTGGAAATGAATTGTCCGAGGAGACACATGTGCTGACAAAGCAAGGGAAAGGGCACCCGGGTGGAGAGCAGTAGGGTAAGGAAACCCAGGAGAACTGCTCTGCCACGTGGCTCACAGTCTCGGTTTTATGGTGATGGGATTAGTTTCCAGGTGGTCTTTGGCCAATCATTCTAATTCAGAGTCTTTCCTGGTGGCTCACACATCTCTCAGCCAAGATGGATACTAAGCGAGAGGGATTCTGGGAAGTAGAGGGACACCCGGTGTCTCCTTTAGACCTTTCCCGAACTCTTCCGCTTGGTGGTGGCTTATTAGTTCCGTATTCCTTATCAGGATCTCCTGTCATAAGACAACTCATGCAAATGGTTACTATGGTGCCTGGCCAGGGTGGGTGGTTTCAATCAGTGTGTTTCCCCTAACAGTCTGACAAATGTAATGTTAGAAAATGCCTGGGGCATTAGGGGAGGGCATTAGAGGAATGCCCTAATGGAGAGGAATGCTTTTTGAATTTCAGTTCTTCATTTATAAAATGTAGACAGAAATAGCCTATTTTATTGGGTTGCCCTGATGATGAAATTAGATAAAGAATATGAAACATAGGGATTTGGCACAAGTAGAAGTATGCACGTGGAACTGGTTTGTAACACATTGTGGCTGCTCAGTGATATTAGCTTACTAATGACACAGAATTGCTTGACAGTATTTGAGGTATTTGGAATACCCTTGCCAGAACTGTAGTCCCTCTTGATTTGATTTCCTGCAGTGGTAAAGTTCTTTTGGAAATAATATTTTTGGATTATCTTGCTTGAGTGGGGGTCTCAGATATTCGTACTCAGAAGTCTGTTAACTGTAGGCTTTATTCAGACTCATACAGTTGACCCTTGAACAACAAGGGGGTTAGGGGTGCTGACTTTTCATGCAGTTGAAAACCTGTGTATAACTTATAGTGGGCCCTTGGTGTCTGTTTTCTCCCTAACGCAACCAACCGCAGTCTTAGAACTGTAGTATTTACTGTTGAAAAATATTTGTATATTAGTGGACCTGCACAACTGTAGTCAGTTTAGTCAGTTGGTTAAGTAAACTGTGTTAAATAGACTGTGTCTAAGATAAAAGGGGAGATAAACACTTCCCTAAACTATGCATAAATTTATGGGGAATGGGTAAGGGAGTTGGTGACTGTAGAACATACTCTCATTTTCATTGGATCCATTTCTTTTTTTTTTGATCCATTTTTTGAGATGAAGTTTCTTTTCAGGCCAGCCTTTAATAGATCATGATTTGGTATACAAGTACCTGTTTTGAGAAAATACACATATAGTATTTTAAAAGCAACAGAAGCAGCTCTGCAGAGACCTAGTCCCTGATTGCATAGTCCTCACAAAAGCTTCTTGGCTTGTATTTTTTTTTCCTTTTGAGGCTCCTCCATTGTAGTTAATATTTAAATAGACATTTTTAATGGTACTGGGAAAAAACTTAGGTAAACATAAAAATGTTTAGAAACCTGGATTGCCTATGAATGTGATTGGAAGTGGTCTTGTATTCACAATAAAACAATAATAGATCAGCTTTTCCCTGTGAATACTGCAGTTTATAGGGCTGGTGATGGAATACAAAGGAGTATAGTACTGGATGGGAATACAAGTATCATTCATGTCATATAACTTTTCTGTGCGCGCGTGTTAGTCGCTTAGTTGTGTCCGACACCTTGCGACTCCATGGACTGCAGCCTGACAGGCTCCTCTATACATGGAATTTTCCCGGCAAGAATACTGGAGTGGGTTGCCATTTCCTTTTCCAGTTTCTATGCTTAGTGAACTTTAGAATGTCAAGTAACTGCTCAACTGCCACTTAATTTTCAAGACTATTTGCAAATTATAGGGTATATTGACTTTTCTTCCTTCTGCTCAAATGGCTTTGCACTTACAGGACAACTTTTCCTTATACAAAGGAACGTGTATTTGTGAGAATCTCAGTGACTAAGATTGAAATAAAAAGCACCTAGAACTTTTAGAGGAGAAGGCAATGGCAACCCACTCCAGTACTCTTGCCTGGAAAATCCCATGGTCAGAGGAGCCTGGTAGGCTGCAGTCCATGAGGTCACTGAGTCGGATACAACTGAGCAACTTCACTTTTCACTTTCCTGCATTGGAGAAGGAAATGGCAACCCACCCAGTGTTCTTGCCTGGAGAATCCCAGGGACGAGGGAGCCTGGTGGGCTGCCGTCTATGGGGTTGCACAGAGTCGGACACGACTGAAGCGACTTAGCAGCAGCAACAGAGCTTTTAGACCCACTTGACTTACCCCACATCCTAGAGAAGAATAATTTTAGAACCAGAGTGTCTCCCAATACCTGGTGGAGTCAGCTTCAGAAACAAAGTGGGTGGGGAGTGCTTTTGTCATACTATGGTGAAATACTGAGAGTTTGGATGTCACCATAGGCCTAAGTTTGAGTCTACATTGTCCACTTAGTCATTTTTTCAAGCCTTAATTTCCTCTTGTATAATACTGGAGCGAGTGATACTTCTGACAGTTAGGTTATTGTGAGGTATGGATATGGAAAATGCTTGGCCAAGCCTGGCATAGTACAGGAACTCAACCACTCTTGGTTCCTTTCTCATCTTTCTTCTCCGGCCCCACCTTCCCCCCCGCCCCACCCTTCTAAGTAAAAAGCAGGTATGTGTTGAAAATAACATTTTCTGGCAGTTGTAGAAATTGTTTTACTTGGTATTTATTTAGATGGCCTGTTTCCCTCTCTTCTGGGTTACATTCACAGGTGGTAAATTTTAGGGATAACCTAAACTTAGAGACTAAAAAGGAAAAAAAAAAACAAAAAACAACACCTGGTTTTCTCAGAGTCCAAATGATCTATCCACTGCAGTTTTGGTCTCATTTTGTTCTTATATCAGAAAAGGGTTTATTTTGTTTTCTATAGTAAAGCATAATGACGGCCTAGTTACTCCTTGCTTTTAAATTGAAGCAGTGGCTATGCAGGATAGTTTCACATTGATTGCATAGGACATGCTGTCCTTTGAAGCAGGTGTTAGGCAGTAGTGCTGCAGTGCACACGCATACTGTTGAATTAATCACTGCAGAGTTCTTGGCTCTGACCTGTAAAGGTAAAATAAAACTGCCTCTGAGAGATACTGGGAACAGTGGGAAAAATGATGACTACAAAACACTGAAAAAGGAGTAGAATGGCTTTGTCAGAATTGTTTTAATGATTGCCTTCAGGCCTTCTTAAATGTTTGGGTCTTAGTTGTGTTTCCTCTTTCAACCCAAAAGAAACAAATAAAACATAAGAGGTGGTTTGTCTTACTGGTATAAGCTGAGGCCTACATTCTTTTTTTAAATTTTTATTTTTACTTTATTTTACTTTACATTACTGTATTGGTTTTGCCATACATTGACATGAATCCGTCTCGGGTGTACATGAGTTCCCAATCCTGAACCCTTCCCCCACCCCACCTCCCACCCCATATCAACTCTCTGGATCATCCCTGTGCACCAGTCCCAAGCATCCTGTATCTTGTATCGAACATAGACTGGCGATTCATTTCTTACATGATAATATACATGTTTCAATGCCATTCTCCCAACTAGATTCTTAAATTTTAGTTGTGTTGCTTGAGCTCTTTTTTTTTCCCCTCACTCCTGATGTCCGAAGTTACTTACAATGATCACAGTTCTTTTTGTGTGTTTGTGGAATTAATTTTTTTTTCTTTCAGTTTCATTGAGATATGATTAATATATAGCTCTGTTTTGGAGAAGGAAATGGCAACCCACTCCAGTATTCTTGCCTAGAGGATCCTGTGGACAGAGGAGCCTGGTGGGCTGCTGTCCATAGGGTTGTACAGAGTCAGACACGACTGAAGCGACTTAGCATGCATGCATGCATTGGAGAAGGAAATGGCAACCCACTCCAGTGTTCTTGCCTGGAGAATCCCAGAGACAGAGGAGCCTTGGTGGGCTGCCGTCTATGGGATTGCACAGAGTCGGACACGACTGAAGTGACTTAGCAACAGCAGCATAGTGGCGTTTAAGTTTAAGGAGTACAGTATAATGATTTAACTTACATGCATAGTTGAATGATTATCACTATAAGTTTAGTGAACACCTGTAATCTCATATAGATTAAAGAAATTAAAAGAATTTAATAAAATTAAAGAAATAGAAAATTTTTTTCCTTGTGATGAGAACTCTTAGGATATACTCTACAACTTTCTAATATATAACATAAGCAATGTTAATTAATTACACCCTAAATACTTACCTTACAATTAGGAGTTTATACCTTTTGACTGCCTTCATAATTCTTTTGTGAGATTGAAAAACTGTCTTTAAGATGCTATTGCTAATACAAATTGAAACAGCATACTGACTTAACAAAGATAGCGCCTTGCAGTAGGATAGAGAGGAATGCTGTCAGATTTTGGAGCCCAGTAATCTCTGGTTTGAATTTCAGCTCTGCCACTTTGTTCTGTAACTTTGGGCAAGTTGCTTTACTGTTTTAGACAATACTTTTCTCAAGTGTAAAAAGAATGTAGTAATCTTTGCAAGATTACCATGAGGTTTAAACGAGCATTATTACATGTAGAATGCTTAGCACACAGTAGGCAGACACTGAATGAGTATTAACTGTGTCAGTGTATCTCCCAATCTACTGTCCAGAATTTGGCAAAATGATTGGTATTATTGAAAGTAATTTAAAATACAAGATGGAGCCTCTTGCAGTTCTTTTTGGGAAAAGATACTTTGTAAAGCTAATACAGTTGCTATTTGTCATGTTCTTTAGGTTCTTCAAGTTGATAACAAGAAAGATGCTGAGAAAGAAATATCTACTTCTATCTTCTCATCTAGTGTCCAGGTATCCTGCCCACTCTGTGACCAAGGCTTCCCACCCACAAAGATTGAGCGACATGCCATGTATTGCAGTGGCCTGATGGGGCAAGATACAGGTAAAGCCACTCTTTACTTTGACTACATGGTGGTTTTGTAATCCTGTATAGTACAGTGCAACAGAGCTCTTCTTCAGTATTTAAGTTGTTGATTTTTTATATTTAGCTAAGTCTCTAGTGCTTTTGACATTCTTTTACTATGTTGGTTGGCATACTATTTTGTTGCACATACCTCAGGACAAGGGGATGGAAAAAATCTTTCATCTTTTAATGTTTCAAACGTATTCTTTGTTTTAGGCAGGCCATTTTAATTTAGGCAGGCCAAAGATCAATGTGATCCATGGACCTTGCATTTCACGTTGTTTACAAATACTGAAACTCCTATGAAACTTGAGGAAATAAGTTCTAGAGTTGCCTATTTTTCATTCAAAATAAGTCTCTTGTCAGAGGTGTGTGTGTGTGTGTGTGTGTAAATTTTACCTAAAGACAGTTACAGCTTAAAAGTATCCCTGGTTTCTATTCCTCTCCTGTATGTCTCTGATGCATCACCCTGGAGCTTTTGGTTATCTCTCAAAGAGTACACCAGAGGCCTTGGTTTGGGTACAGCATGAGATATTGGCCAAGAGAATCTGCTTGTTCATCACAGCCCTTGAAATACCACCCCTGATCTTGCCTTTCTAAACTCTGAATATGATAGAATCTGCACAGCTCTCTGTGGTTTAAGGATAATAGAATCTGCATACCTCTCTGTGGTCTAACATGTTGAATGTAACCATCTGTTAGAAGATTAGAAATGTTGCAACAGTTTTCTCAGTTCTGCTTGGTTCCCATCACTCAGAGATGTTTAATCTGAAATTGTATAATTGTGAGGTATGGGAAAGAAAGACACATGTTATTTAACTTTTCTGACGTTATATAGGCTTCTCATTAATTAAATAAGGAAGTACCTAAACTTATAATTTAGATAAATTTGTTGATTTTTCTAATTGTAAAGTAGTACCTGTTCATTTTTAGTACAAATAATAATAATAGTGTACATTTATTGAGTACTTGAAATGAGTCAAGCACTATTTACATAAATGGGACCATGCCACATAAAATTCTGTAGTTTGCTTTTTTTTTTTTAGCAGTAAATTTAGATCTTTCTATGTGCAGATATATTTCTTACATAGTTGAGATCTGACTGTATGTAAAATTCTGTTTTGTTTTTTCTACTTACAGCATTAAAGTTTTCCCATGTCACTAAAAGTTAGGTGTAAAAATATTTTTAATATTATATTGAAATATTTAATGTAATATTCTGTAATCCAAAATGCCTTCATTTACTTGTCATGTATTTAGAATGCTTCATGTTGCCATGTTTACTAACATGACACTGAGCTTTTTATGCCAGTGTTGCTATATTTTGGGGCTATTTTTTAAGGATATATTTTTAGTTTGGTTGGTAGTAAGAAAAAGATGGGCTCCACAGTCCAGTCAGTCTGAGATTGAGTCCTACCTCTGTCAACTACTCTGTGACCCTGTGCTAGTTTCTGTTCATGCATCTGTCAACCAATAGAAATGAGCTTATTTGGTTTTTATGAGGTTAAAGGAGATATTTTAAGTAAAGTGTTTGGTACAGTGCCTAGCACATAGTAAGTGCTTAAGAACTTTGAGCTGCTGTTATTGTTCCCAGTAGTGGAATTACTAGGTCAGATATTTTGTCATGATTTTTAAGGATTTTTATGAATAACACTGCAGTCTTTTAAATACTTTGAAAGTTGAAGACCTAAATCTGGTCAACTCCTTTAATTGAAGAGCACTGTAGGATTAGGATTTTAGATGCAGTTTTACTTTGATATAACTCTTTAGTTTGATTTTTAGTAGAGAGTTTTAGTGACTGAAAGAATTCTAAGGCTGGACATTTGGTGACCAGAGAAGGGAGAGACTGTTTTGTTTATCTCACTAAACATGCTTACCCAACTGGTATTAGTTAATGAGTCAACACCCTACTCAGCACTGAGGTTCAGAAATAAACGAGTTTGAGAAACTGAATCTCCATTGAGCTCTACGAATAGATTACTTTCTTCCAGTCATAATTAAAAGGTAAAAAGTGGTATAGAGTAGACTTTAGTGACATCTCTTAGACAGAACACTGATAGTTTGTGCTTAAACAGGAAGCTTTGGTATTCATCTTTGTCAGATATCTTTCAGCTTTATGATACTTGCTTTTAAGCTTGTTCTTCCTTATGGGGTGTGGTGGGGCAACTCACAACACCAGATACCTGATTCAGGCTTGTTTATGAGTTTTCTCAAACCTAATGCAGACTTATACCACCAGAATCAGGTTATTCTCATTGAACTTGTTGAGAAGCTGACACCATCAGGTAGGCAAAGTAGACTGAACTTGCATTGTTATCCATTCAGGAAGTCTTTCAAGTTCTTGAATCCATTGGGCTAGTGATCCTGTGTATTGCTGCTCAGTTGGATTTACACTCTGGGTCTTGAGGACTTTTTCAAACATTATAGATTTAAGTGTATTTTCCAATATAATTGGAAGCTCTTATACTCTTGACACTGTATGTCTTGTTGTTCTGATCCAAATGTCTCAGACCTCCATCCAAAGATATCTGAGGTATCCCGAATGATAGTCATACTTTTTTTAAGGAAATTTGTTTTAAAAATTAGTTCAGGGACTTCCTTGGTGATCCAGTGTTTAAAAGACTGGTTCCACAGCAGTGGGCACGGGCTCAATCCCTGGTCAGGGATCCTGCATGTCACATGGCACAGGCTCCCCGTTTCCCCAAAGGAAAAATCCAAAAGTATGATGAAGACGTGTTAGAATACTGCAAACTTCTTTTCAACACCAACTTGTTTACCTAGAACCAGAAATTTATTTTTTTTATACTACCTATTGCCTACCTACTTTAATTCATCCAAATACTTAATAGAAACACCTTTTTTTAAAATGATGCTTGATCTTGTGTGGGTTACTAAAGAAGTTTAAGACAAGGTTTCTGCCATTAAGGAGCTTATAGTGTCACTGGGGAGATGAGCATTAACCTAAGAAATTAATTATAGGATGGCACAAAGTGAATATTGTGTACCCTGACAGTAAGTGCACCAGGAAAAAGGAGAGCTGCAGTGAACAGGGATGATATTGCCAGAGAATAGTGGGCTTAGCCTCAGCTGGATAGGTTTGGACAAACCCATAGGAAAGCAAGGGGCCCTTTATCCTTCTATAGGCTAGATAAGGTAGGAAGCAAGGGAAACAGCCACTAAATAACAGCTTCCTCTTAATCTTCCTAGTAATGTTAGCTTACCTAAATTAACCTTTCTGGTGACATTATTTAGACCTTACGGGAAAATTTGGAGCGGGGAGTCCTCACAAAAAATGTCGCTCTCGCTGCTTATTCCTCTGCTTTCCGGGGACTGAGCTTGCTGGCTCTAAGGTGGGGTAGGGGAAGTACATTAGATGAATTATGTGAAACATGTACTAGTGTGGCATATAGTAGGTCTTCAGTGAATTTGTTGTCATTTGGTTTCTCTACCAGCTTACCTGTCCTGTCTTCCTTGCCATGTACTGTAGTGTTTGTTCTGGTTCCTCTCAGCCTTATGAATGAAGAGAGAGGGCTGTCCTCAGCCTAATATTTTAATCTTTGGTGAAAGGAAGCCTCTCCTACAATGGAGGGGAAAGAGTTTTACACATTACCTCAGGATGAGAGAACATTAGCCAAATGCCTAAGGGGATGGAATAAGAGAGGACTTTCTTTCCAGAGCTAAGGATCCAGCTTTCCCCTTCTTGTTTTTCCCTGAATCTGATCCTAGACATGCTTGGTTTGGCTGTGTAAAAGAAATAGTAATTAGAGTCATTTACATAAAGTGTCTACCATTTATGCCTGTTACTGTGCAGCACAATAACAATTATGCATATCATTAAATATGTGTCTGATTAACTTTGCTGTAAGTTTTATTTGATTATAATACTACACTCTGGTTGAGTTGGCTCAGTCTGCTCAGTTTGTTGCTCAATGACATGGCTGTCTATTCACAACTGTGGAAAAATTAGAGAGTGTTCTTTAAAGGCATTGTTTGAGGAGAGACAATTTGCTAAATCAGTCTAAACTGTGACAGAAGCATGTTGCCTTTACAGTTGCTTTTTGGAGAATGTCTTTGAGATAATTTTTTCCTTTTTGTAATTTTATTTATTTTATTTTTGGCTATGCTGGGTCTTTGTTGCTGTGCAAGCTTTTCTTGAGCTACAGAGTGCGGGGGCTACTCTCTAGTTCTGGTGTGCAGGCTTTTCATTGCAGTTGCTTTTCCTGTTGCAGAGCACGAGCGCTAGGGTATGCAGGGTTCAGTAGTTGTGGTACATGGGCTCAGTAGTTACGGCTCCAAGGCTCTAGAGCACAGGCTCAGTAGTTGTGGCATATGGGCTTAGTTGCACCCACCATGTAGAATCTTCCTGAATCAAGGATTGAACCTGTGTCTCCTGCATTGGCAGGCAGATTTTTTGTTTGTTTGTTTGTTTTTTTACCACTGAGCCATCATTGGCTCGTTTTATTAAATATCTAGGAAGAAAAAAGGTATTAATTTACTCATCCAATAAATACGTATTAAATGCCTACTATTAGTACATGGCAGCTATAGTCAACAGAATATACAAAGTCCATGTTGTCAGAGATGTATTCTAGTAGTAGACTACTTCAATAAACAAACATATAATACGTCTGAGAGAAAGAAAGTGAAAGTGTTAGTCATTCAGTCGTGTCTGACTCTGTGACCCTCTAGAGAGTAGCTCTCCAGGCTCCTCTATCCATGGAATTCTCCAGGCAAGAATACTGGAGTGGGTTGCTATAACCTTCTCCAGGGGATCTTCCCAACCCAGAGATTGAACTCAGGTCTCCTGCATTGCAGGCAGATTCTTTAATGTTTGAGCTACCCAGGAAGCCCCCTACAATATGTCATGTTGATAAGTATTTTAGAGAAAGAAATAAAAAGAAGAGAGGAATAGAGAGTACTGAGGACAGGAGGTGGCAGTTTAAAATAGGTGGTGTGGAAGTTTCCATTGAGAAGGTGACATTTGAACAGAGGCCTGAGAGAGGGAATGAAGTAAGAGAATTTTGAGTGGAGAGGAGAGAGTGTTACAGGCAGTGGGAACAGTAAGTTCAGAAACCCTGAGGTGTGAACAGCCTTGGTGTGTATGGGGAATGACAGAGAAGCCAGTGTGGCTGGAGTGGAGTGAGGGAGATTAACAAGCCCAGAGAGATAATTGAGGAGGGGACAAGTGAACAGATTACTTAGAACTCGTAGGTCATTAGTGAGGAACTTGAGCTTTTAAATAAGGAAATATTGGAGGGATTTGAGCAAAAAAAATGAATTAATATTTGAACAAAGGATCACTCTGGATGCTGTGTATTCACATTGTTGATTGACAAGGGTAGAAGCTGTGAGAACAGCCAGTGTTTTATTTCGGTAATATGATACAGTGAGAGAAACATGGGCTTGGAACTAGGTAGATCTGAACTTAAATTGCAGCTGTAATACTGGTCAGCTGGGTAATATTTGACAAATTACCTTACTCTTTGAGGATCAGGTTCCTTATTTGTAAAATTAGTCTAGCATCATTAGTATTGTCATGAGAATCAGAAATACTTTTATAAAGTACCCAGCACTGTGTCTGGATTGTTTTCGATATTCAATAAATGGTAGTTGCTATTATTGTTCAGTATTTCAGCTAGAGCTAAAAGAAGGATGAAAGACAGGGAAAGGCATTAGGGCCAAAGTGCTAAGAATAAGTTAGTGAGAAATAGATCCTAGTGGAGTTAGGAAAGCTGAAGGCATTAACTATATACTCTTTGGGCCTAAATATAGAGGTGTGAATACTGCTAGGAGTGGATTTTCTCTACATGGATATTTCATGAAAACATAATGGTGGGTAAGTGCATGGGTTGTTGTTCAGTCGCTCTGTCATGTCTGACTCTTTGCGACCCCATGGACTGCAGCATGCCAGGCTTCCCTGTCCTTCACCATCTCCCAGAGCTTGCTCAAACTCATGTCCATGGAGTTGGTGATGCCATCCAGCCATCTTGTCCTGGGTCATCCCCTTTTCCTGCCTTCAGTCTTTCCCAGCATCAGGGTCTTTTCTAATGAATCAGCTCTTCGCATCAGGTGGCGAAAGTATTGGATCTTCAGCTTTAGCATCAGTCCTTCCAATCGAATATTCAAGATTGATTTCCTACTGGTTTGATCTCCTTGCAGTCCAGAGGACTCTCAAGAATCTTCTCCAACACCATAGTTCAAAAGCATCAATTCTTCAGTGCTCAGCTTTCTTTACAGTCCAACTCTCACATCCATACATGAGTACTGGAAAAACCATAGCTTTGACTATGCGGGTAGAGGTAAGAATCCTTAATGGAGATTTGCCTGAGAAATATCAGAGAAATACTGAGACCTAGAATAGGTTCGACGTGGGTGACTCAGCAAAAATCAGAGATCTGAACGTCTCTAGGTAAAACATTTCTTAAATTGGACAGAGTTGACTTTTTCAGTTTTATATATGTGTTTTTGCCTCCCTGAATGTAATTTGTACTCCCATTCAGTCTTCTCACTTGTATTAATGTGGCTTTTGTGGTATCTAGGAGGATTAAGTATATTACTGTTGACAACTAACTATAGAGGTGTTAATGATACATGTCAGTAGTTAGGTGTATTGTTAGGAAGTAGCTTAAGTTTAGTAGAAATAGCATGGATTATGAAAACACACTGACCTGTGGGGATATATACAAATCCAAACAAAGTGAGATTATAGTACTGTTGGGTAGATAAGACATACACATGAATAATTGTAATGCAAGATCAAAACTACTAAGGGGCATAAAGATAAATTCTGTGGTGTTTCAGAAGAAATGTAATTAGAGATTTAGAAAAAAGGCATTAATGTAAAACAGCAGGCAAAAATCAAATCATATAAATAGGAAAACATGAAAGGTGTACAAAAGAGCACACAGTTCAGTGTGGTTGTGGTATGGACATAATGAAAATAAATAGTAAGCAGTTGGAGAATGAAAATGTAACTTGAATTATATGAGTTAATATAGGACAAGGTTTTTTTTCAACCTATAAAAAATTATTTATGTGTTTACTCCAGTATAGTATATAGGACTCTTTTGGGTGCAAGTGTTGGAAATACAATTCAGGTGAAAAGTGAAAGTGTTAGTCACTCGGTTATGTCTGACTCTTTGCAACCCCATGAACTATAGCCTGCCAGGCTCTCCTCTGTCCATGGACTTCTCCAGGCAAGAATACTTGAGTGGGTAGCCATTCCCTTCTTCAGAGGATATTCCCAACCCAGGAATCAAACCCAGTCTCCTTCATTGCAGAAAAATTCATTAGCATATGAGCTACCAGGGAAGCCCTGGTAATCTTAAGCAAAACAGAGAATTTAGTTTGCATAATAATTAGGAAGCCTGGGATAGGCTTCAGGCTGAGCCATATCTGGGAGCTGAGATGATGTTCTCTGTCTTTTGACTCTGCTTTTCTCTATTCAACAGATAGACTTTGTTGTTGTTAAGGGACAGGCAGAGTGTCTGCCAGCAACCATAGAGTTTTAGCCTTTAATGGGAAAAAAGGAGTTCTTTCTCCTGAGACCATAAATCAATCTAAGAAAGACTCTGATGGTCTTTATTTAAGTAACCACCCTAGGTTTAGTTACTATTATCAAGTGGATGGTTATGTATCATTTATTAATATGTCAGAACAAATAATGGAAAACCCTGTTAGTATCTATCAGAAAATTTTATCAATTCTGATAACAGAAAACACCATATTAATTAATGTAATTAAGGGAGTTTAACATGTAAGTTTTCTTTTTCTCACATAACCAGATACCTGGAGTGAGGTAGTGGCTTAGTGACATAATGAGAACCAAAGCTTTTCTGTTTCAGCTCTACAGTCCTTGACTTGTAGCTTCTTGACTTATGGTTTCAAGATGGCTGTTCTATCTCTAAACCTTAAATCTGTGTTCCAGGCAAGAAGAAAGGATGAAGGAGCATGATAGTAGGTTGTAATTACTACAATCTATTAACTCATTCCTATAATAATCTCATGGAATTGAGTTTATTCCAAATTGTGGAAAAATTAGGTCAGTTATAAATTTAGTGTTTGTTCATGTCCTTTATCTGTGTGTTTATGTGTCTTTGAAGTCAGTCATTGATTAATTTGCTGTTAATGAAGTTTTCTGTTAGGTGCTGGGAGAGTTCACAGGGTGATAAGGTGATAAGTGCTCACAGAGCTGATTGAACCTCAAATTTGTATTCAGGAAATTCACAGTCCAGTGAGGCAGACAGACGTGGACACGACTAAATATGATACAAATTAGTTGAAATGCTAAAATAGAGGCACCAATATCAGGTGTGGGTTTTTAACTACCTCCCGCCCACTTTATTGAAAATGTGCATCCAAAATAGCAACAAGCCTTGTTAGGTGTAAATTGTCTGAATTTCTGATTTTTTCTTTAAACCACACTACAAAAAGTAAATTACTGGATTGTATATATAAAGTTTTAAGACTGTTTTCAGAAGATTCTACTTGTTTAAATTCTTGTTGGCAACACATGACAGTTTTCCTTTTCACCATACCATTATAGACACTGAGGAATGTTACTTTTTTGTTTTTAAAGCATGATATATTCATTAGATAATCAGTGATATTGCATTATATTTTATATTTCTTTGATTAGTACAGTTGAATTTGTTTCTTTTTTTAAAAAGCCAACTTGTATTTGTTTCTTCTTTGAAAAATTGTTATCTGAACTTTCCCAAATATCTATTGGGTTCTTAATATTTTTCTTATCAATTTATGTAAGTTCTTTAGAAATGATATTTGTCTTTTGCTTCAAAGGTGCTTTCCAGGTTTTTCCCACCCACCCATCAGTTCTTACCAAGTTTACAAATTTGTGCAGCTTGGCACAGCACCCCCTTCTTGTGTTTAAACAGTCAGAGCTTTTATTTCTTAGAGCAGAGGCAGGGCTGATCCTGTAGAAAGATGCCTAATCAGTGGCACTGGTATGGAGAAAAGAGTATTGGAATCCATGCAATTAGGGAGAGCGCTACAAGGAGAAATTGTAAAAAATTCATTGCTGCTGATAGTGGGAGAAGGAAGCTGAGAGGTAGGAAGAGATGGTGGTCTAGTACAGAGGTCAATACTAGCTGGAAGTAATACATCTAACGTAGATTTGTCTTTGATAGACTTGACTCCAGACTGTTCAGTGTTTCTGTAGAGGTCATCGTCTTATTTGAATGCCTACTGACATAGAAATACATCATAACTTTTAGCCACCGGATGAACCCTTAGACCAAGTACCTCCATTCCAGACTTGTGATGTTCCGTTGCTTGTAACTCTCTCTTGCATGCAACTCTCTCCTTTTGTATGAATAATGTAACAAAACTGTGTGGTCCTGTCCCATTCCGCCATTGCTTGTCATCTGAATTGTCTTCTGGTAATTTTTGTTCCCCCTTTCTGTAGAACATTTCCTTTTATCAGCTCCACTATGATGCAAGCAGTAAGGTTACTGTGAAATGGCAGTGTGACTGCAATCCATGTCTGCTTTAGTCCTCAGTGTCTTCGCTCTTCCCATTTTGTTCCTCTAAACCTTGACTTTGTCTTTGTTTTAGTTATCCCTACTCATTGTGACTTGCTGCTAAAGAGCCATACATCAGGATTTCTTTTAGCATGTTTTTTTCTTCTAGATGTGCTTATTCCTTCCTTGAAAAAAATAAAATAGCTCTTATTAACACCTGAATAATACCCAAAGCATTATGTGTTGAAGGAATATTAACAGCTAAAAACTACTAAAGAGAAGTTCTCACTTCATGATTTAGTCACACGTTTTAATTCAGGCATCTAGAGCATTTTAAGAAAGAAGAAAGTTCAAGAAATTAATATTAGGTGAGTTATCTCCATATAATTTTCATAGAACCACAGTCAGGACTATAAGTATCTTCAGTTCAGTTCAGTCGCTCAGTCATGTCCGACTCTTTGTGACCCCATGAATTGCAGCACACCAGGCCTCCCTGTCTATCACCAACTCCCGGAGTTCACTCAAACTCATGTCCATCGAGTCGGTGATGCCATCCAGCCATCTCATCCTCTGTTGTCCCCTTCTCCTCCTGCCCCCAGTCCCTCCCAGCATCAGAGTCTTTTCCAGTGAGTCAACTCTTTGCATGAGGTGGCCAAAGTATTGGAGTTTCAGCTTTAGCATCAGTCCTTCCAGTGAACACCCAGGGCTGATCTCCTTTAGAATGGACTGGTTGGATCTCCTTGCAGTCCAAGGGACTCTTAGAGGTTAAGTAATTTTGTTATTTCCATTTTATCCATGAGGAATATGGTATTAGAGAGGTTTACTTCTTGTCCAGCATCAGATAGTTAAGCAACAGAATCTGAGTCCAAACCCAAGTCTGCCTGACTCGAGAGCTAGCATTTTTCTTCACTGTACTTCTGTTTTCTCTCTGCCTTTCTGTGTGTAGAGATGGGGACACACAGTCCGGGAAAGTATTGAGGAGAGCATATAAGCCTCAGTTTAGGAAGGCAGAGTGCAATCCTTCACCCTTGAATGCAAGCGTGAAATCTGATCTCATCAGAATTGACCTTGTCAGCTTTTCAGTTACCTAGAAGAAACTGCTTGATGGATTCAGACTATTTTCTGGTGAACAGAGTTGGTATGACATAAGTCATCTCTGAAAACATGTGTGCAAAGTCAAAGGAACAGATGAACTATCAGAATTACTTCTGGTGGTGGCTATGGAGATTGACCGTTCACAGACTTGTTACTAAGGAGTTTTCTAATGGCCTAATATAGAAGGAACACTTGATAGCAAGATAGATTTGTTTTCCCATTAAGTAAAAGGGTTTAATTTGTCAAGTCTTTATAAATCATACCCAGTACAGCTACCATTTATGAACATCTGCTATATACCAGAAACTGCCCTTTTTGTATATTCTGTTTTAATTCTCACAACAATCTTTTGTAGTAGGAAATGAAGGCTTGATGGGAAAATAATTTCCCCAAGGTCACATCCATGATAAGTGGCAAGAACTCAGATAATACAACCAGCTTTAATTCAAAGCTTGTACTCCAGAGAATCATCCAGAAATATTCAGATTTTTAAAAAAAATTAAGATTACTGAATACAGTATGATAGTAAATATTTTGTTTTAAGAATTTATAGTAAAACTGTGGTTTTATAAAATAACAAAGTAATAATAACAATTTTGAGACTAAAGTGTTCTTGCTAGGAGTGGGTAGAGACAGACGATGGAATCAGGAAGAAGCACAGTTAGCTAATCAATGTTAATAGTGTATTTCTTAAGGTGGGTGATTAATTTGCATATATATTCTTTTGTATATGTTATGAAAATGTTTTAAAGAGCTTGTATGTTTTTATTATGCTCCATTGTCATCCATTTCACTTTTGTAGGAAACTTGATAAAGCCAGCCACTAGTAAAATTCAGAGAAATTTATTTCATAGGGAGTTTTTTCTCCATATGAAGCTCACTGAGTATTAATTTAGGCTCTGAATTAGATTTATAATCTAATTATAATTAGATAAATATATAATTTATAATTAAATTATAATTTAGCCACTGGATTAGATTGTCATTAATAGTTTTTAACCACCTCTTTGGGTTTTTTTCCAGGTTCTTTTATCGGTGCCACATGTCTTTCATACCAGCTTCTTGAAAAGACAATGGCCAGTTTAACTTTGATTATTGTCTTGTGAAAGGACTTTGTGTGTGCATGTTTATATTAATTACAAGAACATTTCAGACATGAAAATGGAAGGAGTATTAGTGCCTTGAAACCCCCATGTGCTGCCCAGTCATTAACTCATGGTCACTGTTTCATGTGACAGACTTTTCTTAAAGAGACAGGTAGTACATATTTTAGACTTCACACGCCTTATGGTCTCTGTCACAGCTTCTTGAAAGCAACCATAGACAATATGTAAGTGAATGGGCTTCCCAGGTAGCACTAGTGGTAAAGAACCGACCTGCCAGCACAGGAGACATAAAGATGTGGGTTTGATCCCTGGGTTGGGAAAATCCCCTGGAGGCGGGCATGGCAATCTGTTCCAGTATTCTTGCCTGGAAAAATCCCTTGAACAGAGGAGCCTGATGGGATATGGTCCATAGGGTCGCTCAGAGTTGGTTGCGCATGACTGAAGCAACTTAGCATGCACGCACAAGATGGCTTTGTTCCAATTAAAGTTTATTTATAAAAATAGGTAATTAGACCATAATTGGAATGTCCCTGTTCTTCCGCATTGGCTTTTCACAGTGTGTTTTGTAGATCACTAGAGTTCTGGGGTTTTGGGGGTAAGAGTGGGTAGGCCAGAGCTAATACTGTTGTTATAGTCCACCTTCACTACCCATTAATGCAGAGCTCTACTTTTATGTATTTTATTTATAGGGACTGGAATGAGGTTTTATTTGAAAATAGGATTCTCTTGTTTAGAAAAAAATGTTGAAATTCATAGGTATATAACAAATTTCTGGTCTTTAATAATGACCCCTACTATTACTACTACTTTGTGCTAGGCACTATGAGCTTGTGCGCTTATCCTATCTCACCTGATCTTTGCAGCAACCTTGCAAATTACATTTTATCACCCCCAGGGAGAAGTAAGTAACTGTCAAAATTCACTGAGCTAGTAAGTTGGATTGTTTGATTTTTTATTATCCACATGGGATTTTCTATATGTCCTAAATTCCAGTCATTTGTAAATAGTATGTTGTACAGATATTTTCTTCTAGTCTGACTTGCCTATTCATTGTCTTATAGGTGTCTTGATGAGCAGAACTTTTAAGATGGAGTCTAATTTATTAATTTTTTTCTTTTATGGTTATTCTGTTCAGGCTTATATGTCTTGAATTGATTTTTGTGTGTGGTTGCAGTAAGAGTTGAGGTTTATTTATTGCATATGCATATCTAGTTATTCCAGACCTTTTTGTTGAAACGACTTCCTTTTCTCATTGGGTTACCTTGGTGCTTTTGTAGAAGATCAAATGACTAAGTAAGTAAGGCTTGGGTTTGGGTTCTGTTATATTTGTAGTACCCCAGATATCTTGATTATAATAGTTTCATAGAAAGTCTTGATGTCAGCTAGCAAAAGTTTGCTTTGTCCTTTTTAAAGACTACTTTGGACATTCTGGGCTTTTGCATTTCCATAGAAATTTAAAAGCCAACTTATACGTTACTTTAGTTCAGTTCAATTGCTCAGTTTTGTTAGACTCTTTGCGACCCCATGAACTGCAGTACACCAGTCCTCTCTGTCCATCACCAACTCCTGGAGTTTATTCAAACTCATGTCCATTGAGTTGGTGATGCCATCCAACCATCTCATCCTCTTTCATCCCCTTCTCCTCCTGCCTTCAATCTTTCCCAGCATCAGGGTCTTTTCAAATGAGTCAGCTCTTTGCATCAGGCAGGCAAAATAGTGGAGTTTCAGCTTCAGCATCAGTCCTTCTATTGAACACCCAGGACTGATTTCCTTTAGGATGGACTGGTTGGATCTCCTTGCAGTCCAAGAGATTCTCAAGAGTCTTCTCCAACACCACAGTTCAAAAGCATCAATTCTTTGGCACTAGCTTTCCTTATAGTCCAGCTCTCACATCCATACATGACTCCTGGAAAAACACTTGACTAGACAGACCTTTGTTGGCAAAGTAATGTCTTTGCTTTTTAATATGCTGTTTAGGTTGGTCATAACTTTTCTTCCAAGGAGTAAGCTTCTTTTAATTTCATGGCTCCAATCACCATCCACAGTGATTTTGGAGCTCCCCAAAATAAAGTCTGCCACTGTTTCCTCTGTTTCTCCATATTTGCCATGAAGTGATGGGACCAGATGCCATGATCTTCGTTTTCTGAATGTTGAGCTTTAAGCCAACTTTTTCACTCTCCTCTTTCACTTTCATCAAGAGGCTCTTTTAGCTCTTCACTTTCTCCGATAAGGGTGGTGTCATCTGCATATCTGAAGTTATTGATATTTCTCCCAGCAATCTTGATTCCAGCTTATGCTTCCTCCAGCTCAGCGTTACTCATGATGTACTCTGCATATAAGTTAAATAAGCAGGGTGACAATTTACAGCCTTGACGTACTCCTTTTCCTATTTGGAACCAGACTGTTCTTCCATGTCCGGTTCTAACTGTTCCTGACCTGCATATAGGTTTCTCAAGAGGCAGATCAGGTGGTCTGGTACTCCCATCTCTTTCAGAATTTTCCACAATTTATTGTGATCCACACAGTCAAAGGTTTTGGCATAGTCAATAAAGCAGAAATAGATGTTCTTCTGGAACTCTCTTGCTTTTTCGATGATCCAGCGGATGTTGGCAATTTGATCTCTGGTTCCTCTACCTTTTCTAAAACCAGCTTGAACATCTGGAAGTTCACGATTCACATACTGTTGAAGCTTGGCTTGGAGAATTTTGAGCATTACTTTGCTAGTGTGTGAGATGAGTGCAATTGTGTGGTAGTTTGAGCATTCTTTGGCATTGCCTTTCTTCGGTATTGGAGTGAAAACTGACCTTTTCCAGCTAAGTTCCTTAGTTTCCAGCTTTGTTTCTGGTAATGTTCTGTTTCTTGAAGTGTACTTTATCTAATAGAACAATAGACAATTCTAGCCATTTCAGCTCTTTTATGCCTGCTGCTTGCCTGGTGTATGTTTTTTGGATGTTTACTTTTAATGTGAAAGTGAAACTTGCTGCTCAGTCATGTCCAACTCTGTTACCCCGTGAACTGTATATGTATAGTCCATGGAATTCTCCAAGCCAGAATACTGGATTGGGTAGCCGTTCCCTTCTCCAGGGGATCTTCCCAACCCAGGGATCAAACTGAGGTCTCCCACATTGCAGTGGATTCTTTACCGGTTGAGCCACCAGGAAAGCTCACTTTTAACATAAATATATATATATATTTAAAATATGTGTCTTGTAGACACCATATCGTTGAGTCACGCTTTTTAGCCATTCTGACACTGTTTAATTTTTAATTGGAAAATTTAGTTAATCATTTAATTATTGATGTAATTGGCTTTAGGTCTACTATTTTGTTTTTAAATTTTTGTCTCTTTTTTCTCTTATTTTCTATCTTCTTTTGATTATTGGAATATATTATACAATTACTTTTTTTCACTTTTATTTTTTAAAGCTATAACTATTTTTAGTGGCTACTCTTGGGGGAAGGTAGTCTTCCGCAGGTATTAACTCTGCTTAGAGTTAATACCACTTTATGAAGAGTATAGAAATCTTATAACTATAAAAGTCCATTTATTATCTTACCCTTTCTTTTATGCTGTAGTTGTCATATATCTACACATATTATAAATCCTGTAAAACAATGTTACAGTTTTTTGCTATTGATTGTAAAGAAATTAAGAGGAAAATTATCTTTTCTAGATATTTACCATTTTTTATGTTCTTCAGTTCTTGATGATCCCCTTCAGTCTGAAGAATTGCCTTTAGTATCTCTTACAGTGTGGGCCTGCTGGCAACAAACTTCCATGCTGCTGCATCACTTCAGTCGTGTCCGACTCTGTGCGACCCCAGAGACAGCAGCCCATCAGGCTCCCCCGTCCCTGGGATTCTCCAGGCAAGAACACTGGAGTGGGTTGCCATTTCCTTCTCCAATGCAGAAAGTGAAGAGTGAAAGGGAAGTCGCTCAGTCGTGTCCAACTCTTAGCGACCCCATGGACTGCAGCCTACCAAGCTCCTCCATCCATGGGATTTTCCAGGCAAGAGTACTGGAGTGGGGTGCCATTGCCTTCTCCGACAAACTTCCATAGTAATTCCTTAATAATTTTTTTATCTGGAAAATGTCTTGATTTTACCATCATTCTTTTTTATTAAGTTTATATATTTAAAAATTCTGTCTGATTTTTAACTCTTTTACTTATTTTTTAATCTTTGCCTTAACCATTGCATTGTTAAGATAAATGAATTAATAAGGAAATGCTATTTTATTAATATAACTAGTATGAAATTTAAAATGTGGCTTTTTTCCAAAAGTTAATGCTGAGCTTGGTTTTCAAAGAGAACCAATCAGATCAGAATTCATCTTTTAACTCCATATCTAGCTCTTCTTTCTGATTTTTTAGTTCTATTAATATTATATTGGTTTTTTCAGTCATTGGAGTTCAACTTCTTAAGATCAACATCTTTTGAATTATCAAATGCTGCCATTTTTTATTTCAAGTTCTACATCCATTTAGGATTTATCTGCGTTTCTGAAATCCTGTTCATAGGGCACTGTTCTGTTCAAATATCATCAGTTGAATTCTTTATGATTTAATTCCAAAACACTCAATCCAACAAATATGTTTGAGGGCCTTGTCATCATTTTTGAAGGATGTCTTCACTGAATATAGAATTTGGGGTTGATAGGTTTTTCCCTTTTAACAACTTAAAGATTTTGTTCCACTATCTTCTGGCTTCCATAGCTTCTGATAAGAAGTCATTCAAATGGTTATACCCCTCTAAATTGAAAACAAGTCACATTTTCCTGATTCTCCTTGTATGTCAAATAATTAAGGATTGTATCCTGGAACTTGTGAATTTACATTGTAGGGTGTTCTAGCATGTGTTTTATATATCAGAAAAGTATTGTATTTTGTTTTATCAGACAGTTCACTGGATTAGAATCAACTACACACTCTTTTTGGAGAAGCAGTTCAAATCTCAGTTTGGTTATTTATCTTTAACTGCAGTCTGTTTAGTGCATGAATGGTTCTGGAGTCAGCCAGAGACCTGGGCAGAGTTTCTTCGCAGAATATGGAATTTCTCCTCTCTGGCTTTTCCTTTGAGAGTATTACTCACTTTGGATTTGTCTCATGTTTTCTTATGATTAAATTTATGTTAAAATCTTTTTGGCAGGAGTAATAACAAAGAGAATGTTATATTTCTCTAAGCGCATTGTGTCTTTTTCAGCTTGGACTGCTTCAACAAAGTACAATAGATGGAGTGATTATAAACAACTAGTTGTTGGATAGCAACAACAATGGATGGATGGCATCACTAACTCAATGGACATGATTTTGGGCCAGCTCCGGGAGTTGGTGATGGACAGGGAAGCCTGGTGTGCTGCAATTCATGGGGTTGCAAAGAGTCGGACACGACTGAGTGACTGAACTGAACTGACAGAAACAACCAAAATTTATTTCTCACAGTTCTGGAAGCTGGAAGTCTCTGATCATTGTGCCAGAATGCTTAGGTTCTGGTGAGAGCCCTCTTATGGGTTGCAGACATCTGCATCTTGCTGTGTCCTCAGGTGGCGGAAGGGAAGAGCTCTGGTCTCCTCAGTCCCTTATAGTAGCACTAATTCTATTCACACAGGCTCACCCTCTCAACCTAATCACTACCCAAAGGTCCCATATTCTAATGCCATCACATTGGGCATTAGGATTTCAATATATGAGTACTGGGGGAACACAAATATTCAATCCATAACATATTACATCAGGGAGCAAATGATATCAGTTGTGTTATTGGGGTTGTTAAGTTTGATCCTCTCTTTAAGGTAATGTCTGCCAGATCTCCCTCAGCAAAGGTACCTTTCTATTTTGTAATCAGTGTGTCATCTGTGGGATAATATACTCTGAGGCTGTATAAATAGCCTATTCCCAAATAGACATTCACGCATGGTTTTAGCATCCAGTGGTGAATCTTGCTTAAATTAATTGTACTGTAATAGTAAATGGTGATTTTTTTTTTTTTTTTGTATTCCTGCCATTCTTCTGTAAGAGAAACTTTCCCCTTTCCCGTTGAAAGTGAAAGTATCAGTCGCTTGGTTGTGTCTGAATCTGACTCTATGAACTGTGTAACCTGCCAGGCTTTTCTTTCCATGGAAGAATGAACAAGGCAAGAATTCTGAAGTGGTTGCCATCCTGTTCTCCAGGGGATCTTCCCAGCCTAGGAATCAAACCCGGGTCTCTTGCATTGCAGGCAGATTCTTTACCAACTGAGCCAGCAGGGAAGCCCTATTAATTTTTTAAAAATGTGATATGAATTCATTTTTTAAAATTTAATGTGTCATAATTAATTCTTTCCAGCAGCTTTTCAAATTGTTCCAGATTTGACCAGTGAAAGTCCTTTCAAGTGCCTTATATAACCTTTTGTCATGTGCGCATCAGTTTTACTTTCTACTAAAAGAAGTTATGATGTTGCTTTGACTTTTCCTATGTCAGCCGTGGAATCTGCCATTTATCCAGGAGTTCCACTCTTAGTCATTATGCTGTTTTGCCTCCTAACAATTTTTTTTAAGCAGTACATCTTCATTATAGAAGATTTAAGTGGAAAAAAATTTAATTGAAGTGATGTTGGTTTATAACACTGGAAAATTTTACTCAGAAAAATCTCATCCATGATTTGGCCCAGTCCAAGATGACAGAGGATGAGATGGTTGGATGGCATTACCGACTTGATGGACGTGAGTCTGAGCAAGCTCTGGGAGCTGATGATGGACAGGGTAGCTTGGCATGCTGCAGTCTATGAGGTTGCAAAGAGTCGGACATGACTGAGCAACTGAACTGAATTGACTGAAGCCATTGTTAAGTTTAATGTGTATCTTTTCCTTTTTTGTTTTTATTTACAGGCATACTTTGTTTTATTGCACTGTCTTTTTGTGTGTGTGTGTGTATGTGTGTGTTTACAAATTAAATATTTGTGGTAGTCCTTTGTCAAGCAAGACTGTCAGCAGCAGGACGTCAGCACCATTTCTCCAACAGCTTTTGCTCACTTCATGTCTGTGTCACATATTGGTAGTTCTTAGAATATTTCAAATTTTTTCGTTCTTCTGTTTGTCATGGTGATCTGTGATCAGTGATATTTAATGTTACTACTGTAACTCACTGAAGGCTCAGAAGATGGTTAGCACTTTTCAGCAATAAAGTTTTTTTTTTTAACAGCATAGTTGCTTTACCCAACTGTGTCAATTTCTGTTGTACAGTGAAGTGAATCAGCTATATTTATACATATATACCTGGAAATAAAGTATTTTTAATTAAGGTATGTACATTATTTTTTTTTTTTAGACATGATGCTATTATATGCTTAAAATGCTGCAGTATAAGAACCTACTGTATAGCACAGGGAACTCTGCTCAGTACTCTGTAATGGCCTATATGGGAAAAGAATCTAAAAAAAAGAATGGAGATATATATATATATATGATTCACTTTGCTCAACACCTGAAACTAACACAACATTGTAAATCAACTATATTCCAAAACAACTTCAAAAAAGAAAGTGCTTCGCTGGTGGCTCAGTGGTAAAGAATTTACTTGCCCACACAGGAGACATGGGTTCGATCCCTGATCAAACTCTCTGTAACTAGAGAAAAGCCTGCACAGTAACCAAGACCTAGCACAGCCAAAAATAAAATTATTTTTTAAAATTAAAAAAGATTATAGTATAGTATAGATACAATTTTCATATGCATTGGGAAACCAGAAAATACGTACGACTTGCTTTTTTGCAGTATTTGGTGCTTTGCACTTGTCTGGAATTGAACCTGCAATATCTCCGATGTATGCTGGTAATTAGCTTTGAACAGCAGGTTTATTTTGAGGCCGTTTTAAAATTTTTATTGTTTAGCAGTATAATGAATCCCTATGAACCCATTTTCTAGCTTCCACAGTTATCAACATATGACCAGTCTTTTTTTATATATAACATTCTTCCCATCCACCTCCCAATAGATTTTTTGAAGCAATTTTCAGACAGATTTCTATAAATATTGTAATACTAAAAGATAAAGACTTAAAAAAAAATACAGCCACGGTATTCATACCAGTCAATATCTCCCTTTCCTCAGTCTTATCATAATTTTTTTTAATGGTTTGTTCAAATCAGGGTCCAAACAAGGTTCATGTATTACATTTGGTTGACATCTTGCAAGTTTCTTTCTTTCCTTTTTATTATTATTAATTCATTTGGCTGTGCTGGGTCTTAGTTATGGCATGTGGGATCTTTAGCTGCAGCATGTGGGATCTTTAGCTGCAGCATGTGGGATTCCTGACCAGGGATCAACCTGGGCCTTGCATTGAGAGCACCGAGCCCTAGCTGCTGAACCACTGGAGAAGTCCCATTGTCTTTCAATTTTCTCTTAGTCTCTGTATCCTCTTCTTTTTGTTTTCTTTATAGTTTGTTAAAGAGATTGGCTTCTTGTCTTTCAGAATTTCCCTCCTAAATTTTGCTGATTGTATGCTTATTGTTATCTTTAACATGATCTTCTGTTCTGAACTATATTTTCTGGAAGCTTCTATTTTAATTTGAGGCTTGATCAGATTCCATTTAGATTTTTAAAAATTTTTTGTTGTTGTCGGCCTCGCTCTTCGTTGCTGTGTGCAGACTTTCTCTAGTTGGCTGTGAGCAGGGGCTTCATTCTTTTGCAGTGTTAGTGGCTTCTCTTGTTGTGAAGCACAGGCTCTAAGCATGTGGGCTACAGTAGTTGCAGCACATTGTGTCATGTGGGATCTTTCATTGCAATTCTGAGACTTTCTAGTTGTGGTGCTTAGGCCCATTAGTTGGGCCAAGGGCTTACTTGCTCCAAGACATGTCAAATCTTAGTTCCTCGACCAGGGATCCAACCAGTGTCCCCTGCATTGCAAGGTGGATTCTTAACCACTGGACCACCAGGAAAGTCCCTAGATTTTTTTTTTTTAACAAGAGTATTTCATAGGTGGTGTATTATATCATTGTATCATTATAACAGATACATACTGTCTGGTTATCTTTCTTTTATAATATAAGATTGATTCGTGGGATCAGCCTAATCCATCCATTTGAAAGTATATTCAACTACGAGTCATTGATGATCATTGCCCAGATCCATTATTTCATTAAGGGTATCTCTCAATATTTAAATAATTTTTTAATTATAAAAGGAATATATGCTCATTAAAAAAAATTGGCAACATAGAAGGATAATCATCTAAAACTAATCATCCCCTAATCTCCTTGCTGCAATTACAGTTGATATTTTGGCTTGTTTCCGTTCAGTCTTTATTTTAAAATTTCTGCATAGTATTTCATTCTGTATTTGATCACTGGATTGTCTAAATTTTTCATTGTTATAAAAATGCTTTGTTAGAATATCTTTGTGTTATGATTTCGTCTAAATTCAAGTGATTTCCTCAGAGTAGATTCCCACATTTTAATTCATGGATCAGAACATGTGAATTATGTTTAAATTCCTTATGAAAGTTAAAGTGTTAGTGGCTCAGTCATTTCTGATTCTTTGCGACCCTATGTACTGTAGTACGCCAGGCTCCTCTGTCCATGGAATTCTCCAGGCACAAATACTGGAGTGGGTAGCCATTCTTTTCTCCAGAGTATCTTCCTGACCCAAGGATTGAACCTGGGTCTCCTGTATTGCAGGCAGAATCTTTATATATTGTCAAATTGCTTAAATAAAAATGCCAACTATTAAAGAAAAAGATTGCCCTATAAATATACACATATACTAGTAGGGACTACACAAGTGATTGCTTTTCTAAGACCTCCAGATTATTTAATACCTCATAGATTGAAGAATTTTATTCATAAAAATATAATGGTGTAGACCCTTTATTTCTGTATACTAAGTAGGAATTGTATGGTTTAAGACACAGAATTAATTCTGTTCTGAGAATTAATTCTTTCCTTTAAGTCTCAGGGTGGTGGGGGCACTGCCGAGCATATTTTTATATGAGTATTTTTGCCTTATATGGAAAAATGTTGAAGAAACCATGCAGGGGTCAACTACAGCAGCACTGAAGATTAAGGTCATTGCTCAACATTCAAGTGTACTTTTTTGAGAAAGGCAAGCTTATCTCTTAAACTTAAATGAAAATTGCTACAACTTGAGTAGGAACAGAATGCCTATGTGCCTTTTCCACAACAAAGAGGGCAGTTTGGTATTGTGGTGCTGGCTTTGGACTCTTAACAGACTTGGAATTGTATCTAGGTATTTGCCAAATTAAAGCCTCTGAGCCTTTATTTGTTCCTTTGTTCTTTGTACCCAGTGATGCCTGCCTTTTTTTTTTTTTTTTTCAGTGTTGCTTTATTTAGGAAGTATCAACATAGTCATTAGGATTTTTTAGTTAGGACCTATTACTAATAGAATAAGATTATTAAGCCTAGTGCCTGAGAGCACATGAATTTGCTTATTGAATGGAGTGAGGCAGATAGGGTATTTTTATTTCAAGAGTATTTCACATCAAATTCTAGAGACATTTTCATCTAAGTTACAGAAATATTCTGTTGTTTTTAAAGCCAAGAAAAGATTCCACTGAACTTGAGAATAAGAAACTAATTGATTCATTAAATATGCATTTATATCTTATGTCAGTTTTATGCCAAGAATATGGAATACTGAAGTGATTGAGAGTTGACTGGGGGAAATAAATAGGTAAAGCAATAATTAGAATGTTGTGTAGAAAATGCTGTGATACATGCACATAGAGTTCTGTTCAAGTGTGGAGATTGTGGCATTCTTGGGTTAGGGAAGGGCTTCCTGGGTACTGCCAACTGGGAATCCTGGGCCTAAATTATTCTTGGAATAGTATTTTTGGAAGACAGACTAGAGGAATTGAGATTAGAGATAAGAAGACAAGTAATGAAGCAGTGTCATGGGAGCGGACAGATTTGAGAATCTCTTGGTGAGAGAATCAGTCAAACTTTGTGACTGAGGGTCAGGGTGAATGAAGGCAACTTTGACTTAGGTTTCTGGCTAAGCCTACTTAGCCAATTCAATGGGAGAAAAAGTCTTTTCAAGAAATGGTGCTGCCATACACAAAATAAATTAAGCTCAGTGAATGTAAGTTCAAATGAATTAGAGACCTAAATGTGAAACTGGACACTATAAAAGTCCTAGAGGAAAACATAGGCAAAACACTGTCTGACATACATTACAGCAGTATCTTGTTTGATCCAACTCCCGGAATAGTGGAAATAAAAATAAACAAATGGGATCTCTTTAAACTCAAAAGCTTTTGTGCAGCAAAAGAAATGATAAAACAAAAACCCAACTCACAGACTTGAGAGAAAATATTTGCAAATGATGTGACTGACAAGGGGTTAGTCTCAAGTCTACACACAATTCGTGAAGCTGAACATCATCAAAACAAACAACCCAATCAAAAAATAGGCAAAAGACCTAAATAGACATTTTTCCAAAGAAGACCAGGATGGCCAAGAGACACATGAAAAGATATTTAGCATCAGGAATTATTGAAGTGAAGTGAAGTCGCTCAGTCATGTCCGACTCTTTGCGACCCCATGGATTGTAGCCTACCAGGCTCCTCTGTCCGTGGAATTATCCAGGCAAGAATCCTGGAGGGGGTTGCCATTTCCTTCTCCAGAGGATCTTCCCAACCCTGGGATTGAACCCAGGTCTCCCGCATTGTAGAAAGACGCTTTCTACATCTGAGCCACCAGGGAAGTAAACTACAATGAGATACCAACTTATACCAGTCAAAATGACTATCATCAAAAATTCCACAAACAAATGCTGGAGAAGGTGTAGAGAGAAGTGACAGTTTCAGGTGTACACCAAAGGGATTCAGGCATACATATACATGTATCCATTTTCCCCCAAATTCCCCTCCTATCCAGGCTGCTACATGACATTGAGCAGTTACCTATACTATACAGTAGGTCCTTGTTGGTTATCCATTTTAAATACAGCAGTGTGTTGGAGAAGGAAATGGCAACCTACTCCAGTATTCTTGCCTGGGAAATCCCATGGGCAGAGGGCTGGAGGGCTACAGTCCATGGGGTCGCAAGAGTCCGACGTGACTTAGCTACTAAACAAGGTATTCCTTCCCCGAATTCTGTTATTAATCACTCTCATAATAAACAGTTCCTCGTGAGCGTTAGAAAAAAAATAAATAAATAAATAAATACAGCAGTGTGTACCCATCCATCCCAAACTCCCTATCTGTCCTGTCCCCCTGCACTGTTGGTAGGAAAGCAAATTGATATAGCCACTATGGAGAACAATATGGAGATTCCTTAAAAAACTGAAAACAGAGCTACCATATGACCCTGCAGTCCCACCTGTGGGTCTATATTTGGAGAAAAGCATGGTCTGAAAGGATATATGCACTCTGCAGTGTTCCTTGCAGCACTATTCTGTAAGCCAAGACATGGAAACAAGCTAAATGAGCATTGACAGAGAATAAAGAACACGTAGTACATAGATACAATGGAATATTACTCAGCCATCAAAAAGAAACAATGTCATTTGCAGCAACATGGATGGACCTAAAGATTGTTATTCTGAATGAAGTCAGACAAGGAAGTGGAGACATCATATGACATCTTATATATACAGAGTCTAAAAAGACACGATACAAATAACTTATTTACAAGATAGACTCACTGACTATCTGAGATAGTTAAGGAGTTTGGGATAGATGGGTACACATTGCTGTATTTAAAATGGATAACCAGCAAAGACCTGTATGACTGAATCCCTTTGGTGTCCACCTGAAACTGTTACAACATTGTTAATCAGCTATACTTCAATACAAAATTAAAAATTAAAAAAAGAAATGGCACTGGGACAACTTAATATCTGCATGTGAAAAAAGAAGTTGAACCCCTGCCTCACACCATCTACAAAATATAGATTGAAGACCTAAATGTAAGAGCTGAAATTATAAAACCCTTAAGGGTAAATTTCATGATCTTAGATTTTGGCAGTGGATTTTTAGATATGACACCAAAAGCACAAGCAACAAAAGAAAAAATAGATTAAATTATCACAATTTAAACTATTTTGCATCAAAGAACACTATCAAAGTGAAAAGGAAGTTTAAAGAATGGAAGAAAATATTTGTGAATCATATATTGATAAAGAGTCTAGATTTCAGAATATATACAGAATTCTTACCACTCAGCATCAAAAAGGACTCAATTAAAACAAAAGACATTTTCTCCTAAGAATATATACAAATGGCTAGCAAACACTTGAAAAGATGATCAACCTTATTAGTCATTAAGAAAATGTGAGTCAAAACCATGAGATACCACTTCATCCTCACTAGAATGGCTATTTAAAAAAATGAAAATAGCAAATGTTGGTAAAAATATGGAGAAATTGGAACCCCAGGACACTGTTGGGAATGTAAAATGGTGCAACTGCTATGGGGGGAGAAAGGAATGAAGTACTATCATATGCCACAATATGGATAAACCTTGAAAATATATGTTAAGTGAAAGAAGTCAGTCACAAAAGCCCACATATTGTATAATTCCATTTATCAGACATGCCCAGAATAGGCAAATCCATAGAGACAGAAAGCAAATTAGTGGTTGCCTAGGGCTGGGAATTTGGGGGAAAAGGAGAATGGCTGCTAATGGGAAGTAGTTTCTTTTTTAGTTAATGAAAATGTTAAAATAGGTAGTGATGATAATTATACAACTCTGTGAATATACTCAGAATGTACTATGTAATTTTATCCCAATAAAGGTGTTTTGTTGAAACAAATATAATTGTTTCATATGTATGTAATTGCTGGAGAAGACTCTTGAGAGTCTCTTGGACTGCAAGGAGATCCAACCAGTCAATACTAAAGGAAATCAGTCCTGACTGACTGGAAGGGCTGATGCTGAAGCTAAAACTCTAATACTTTGGCCACCTGATGTGAAGAACCAACCCACTGGAAAAGACCCTGATGCTGGGAAAGATTGAAGGCAAAAGAAGAGAGTAGCAGATGATGAGATGGTTAGCATCAGCTACTCAATGGACATGAAGTTGAGCAAACTCTGGGAGATAGTGAAGGACAGGGAAGCCTGGCATACTGTAGTCCACAGGGTTGCAAAGAGTTGGACATAACATATCTATTGAACAACAATTACAACAACATTGAACAGAATAGTGACAGCAGAATCAGGATGAATATTGACAATTTGAGGATAGCATAGAAGTTGTGAAATAATTTCTGACAGAATATGGAGTATGGACACATACTAGGATTGCTAGGCCACACTGAGGTGCTGCTTGAGGATTTGGGTCTTAAATATAACATGAGCATAGTCAGTTGTGCTGCTTAGGTAGTGACACATAATAGGTGGTGAATTAGAATTAACCAGAATTGGGTTTTGCGAGGTAGTACAGTAGAAATACGTTGAGAAAATATTCAGAGGAATAGTTGGTATGATCACCATGAGATCTAAGTTAGGTAAGAAGGAAAGTGAGGATGTGACAGGATGATGGACAATGAAAAGGTGATAGCCTGGAATTAGATGTTCTAGTGGGGCTGAAGGATTATTAGAATTAGAGTATTAGAAGGAGTGAGCTGGAAAAGATAGGTGGTGGTGGTCTTGAAAGTGGCGTGATTATTATTGACAGGCTCAATCAGAGCTCCTCACTGGAACCACAGAATACAGAAGATGAATGGAATGTTTTCCTTACTTGTCCCAAGGATGATACATAACTGGCTGGTACTATTCTAAATGCAGAGGACAGAAGTTAATGCATTACATGCAATGGATGCCTGAAGGCATTATGCTTACTTCTCTCTCATAGTCCCACTTGAGCAAAGCTAAGATCTCATCCATGGGAGCCGATAGCAAAAAGGTCAAGGATGTGAGAGGACAGATACTGAATTGAACCATAGCTAACCTAAGGTTGAACTACAAAAGACTGCAACTTGCATATTCTTCAGCTAATATATAGGCATTAAAATCATCAAGAATGATGGCAAGAGGGGCAAAACCAAAGTAAGTCATCTGTTAAAATGTTCAGTGAATGGCCAGGAAAGTGGGTGGGTGGGTGATGAGGGGGATAGTAGATGACTTCTTCAAGGTGGAGTAGCAAGGGCAGCAGAATCGTTTGTGCTTCAAAAGAGGTTTTTCCAGTAGTCTGGAAGCAACAGTGAGGAGTAAGAGGGATTTACTCCACCTCCGGTCAGTGGTACTGAATTGTAAGGAAGAAGAAACAGCCAGTACTTGAGAGGGTACAGGGAGAAACAGTACCTTCAGAGGACAGCCATCTTTTAGTTACAGCAAGAAGATGAAGTGTACTTTCACAGAGAAGGTTAAGAATGTCAAGGATTTTTTTTTGATTAGTGACCCAAATTCCAGAGGGCAGTTATTGTGAGAACAGTAGCGGGAGACTGAGTCATATTAGAAAAGTGTGCCCAGATGACAGATTAGAGTCATGCGGGAATGAGAATCTAAGTGATGAGAGGAGCCACGGGAAGCTTGAATTTCTCGGGGTGTCCCAGGTAAGCAAATTTAAGGCAATAAAGGGTTAATCCTGGTTATCTCTTAAAGGAGAAGTGCTAGCCAGTGGAACTGTCTGTAGTGACAGAAATGTTATGTAACAGTAGAACCAAACATGGTAGCCACAAGTCGCATGTGGTTATTGAACACTTGAAATTTAACTCATGTAATTGATTAGCTAAATTTTAAATTACGTTTAATTCTAATTGAGATTTAAATTTAAATAGCCACATGTCTCAAAATGGTTGATAATGGTCAGTTCTTTTGATAGCCTTTGTTTTGGGATTAGTCTCCTAGGAAAGGCTGCCAGCAGTGAGGCAGGCAACATGCAAGTGGAGCAGGCCTTTCCTTTTTTCTCTAACATTTCACTAAGAAAGTGCTAAGTTGGAGGGCAGTCAGCCTTAACAGAAACATAAACAATTCTGTGGCCTCCCATTATTTTCTGCTGATGTGGTTTTGAGGCTGAGGGAGACAAACTGAGACTAACTTCTGTCATTCTGCCAAATCTCTCTTCTTTGTACATATATACGTTTAACTCAAGGAGCCATTGTCTTCACTGTTTACAGTAGTTCAAGGTCTTATGTTTTTATGTTTGATTGCTTGTCTGCTTTGAATTTTGAAAATAAATGTGCTGATGCTTACATAGTATTGGTAATTGTTCTGTGATGCTTTGGTTATTTCATTTTATTGTACAAATTAGAATGGAAAACACTTGAGTAAAACCTAATCCAATAGGCTGGTAGGTGTTGATTTAAAGATGGGCTTACATATTTGGATACAACCAAGAAATAAATACGGAAGACTAATAACAAGAATTACATAGTAATAAACAACTATATTCAGAGTACCTCATGAGAAACACTGGGCTGGAAGAAGCACAAGCTGGAATCAAGATTGCTGAGAGAAATACAATAACCTCAGATATGCAGATGATACCACCCTTATGGCAGAAAGTGAAGAGGAGCTTAAAAGCCTCTTGATGAAAGTGAAAGAGGAGAGTGAAAAGGTTGGCTTAAAGCTCAACATTCAGAAAACGAAGATCATGGCATCTGGTCCCATCACTTCATGGGAAATAGATGGGGAAACAGTAGAAACAGTGGCTGACTTGATTTTTGTGGGCTCCAAAATCACTGCAGATGGTGACTGCAGCCATGAAATTAAAAGATGCTTACTCCTTGGAAGAAAAGTTATGACCAACCTAGATAGCATATTCAAAAGCAGAGACATTACTTTGCCAACAAAGTCCATCTAGTCAAGGCTGTAGTTTTTCCTGTGGTCATGTATGGATGTGAGAGTTGGACTGTGAAGAAAGCTGAGTGCCAAAGAATTGATGCTTTTGAACTGTGGTGTTGGAGAAGACTCTTGAGGGTCCCTTGGACTGCAAGGAGATCCAACCAGTCCATTCTGAAGGAGATCAGCCCTGGGATTTCTTTGGAAGGAATGATGCTAAAGCTGAAATTCCAGTACTTTGGCCACTTCATGCAGAGAGTTGACTCATTGGAAAAGACTCTGATGCTGGGAGGGATTGGGGACAGGAGGAGAAGGGGATGACGGAGGATGAGATGGCTGGATGGCATCACCAACTCGATGGACATGACTTTGAGTGAACTCCAGGAGTTGGTGATGGAGGTGAGCTGCAATTCATGGGGTCTCAAAGAGTCATACGCGACTGAACTGAACTGAACGTTACCCTGAGTGCTTTCTGTACGCAGCACTCTTAAACTTATTTGGATTATTTGATGTGAGCCTTACCAAAACCCAAGGGGATAGATGCTTATTATCATGTCATTTTGTGGGTAAGTCAGCTGATACTCGGAGAGCTTAGGTAACTTATGGAAGGCAACACAACTGGTAGAGTCCCAACTTGGGGATGGATTTGTCCAACTATAAAGTTGATGCACGTTATTCCATTGTGTGTCACCACTTCTTTGTATCTTGACAGTGCCAAGTCAAGTCCCAAATACAGATTCCTAGGGTGTTTTCCATCCAGTGGTTTATAAAGACCTGAGTTAATGGTTGTAGGTTTATGAGTGGCTCTCTCAGCTTTCAGTGATATTCCTCCTTTTTGTTTTGCTCACCTTGCCTAGGTAGTTATTCTCCTGGAGTTGTCCTCAGACTCCATTGTTCCCTTTTGAAATCTTTGGCTGTTGTCACCAGCAACTGAGTTTTTGGATTTAAGTTTCATATTGAATTCTCATCCTGCAGCTAGTTGAAATGGCTCTCTCAGCACTCATAAACCAGAGTAGGAGACTCTTTTAGAGCAACTTAACACCTTTCTGCTCCTTTGTAGGGGTGATAGTTTTCAAAGGAAAAATGTAGCTGCAAGGCCCAGTCCAAGTCTTCTCTGATCATAACATTTAATATAGAATTAGCATATAACTCTCAACCATCTGCCAAATCTCTTTTCCACCTGCCCATTTATCATTTTTTGTCTTCCCATCCTTTGCCGTTTTATTTCACAGGAGAGGCAGCCTGCTTTTAGAGAGGAACATATATTTCTTTAAAGTCAGACTCATATTTTATTCTTGGTGCCATGTTTCTTTTTTGTTGTTTTAGCTTTGTGATCTTGGTCAGTTTATTTCATCATATATAAAATACAAATAGTGATATGTGCCTTGCAGGACTGTTGTAAAGATTAACAATTATGTTTATTAAATCCCTGGTACAGAAAAGGTTCTCATAAAATGAGTCCTTTTTCCCCATGAATCCCTTGCTGTGACTTAAACTGACAATATTTATTAGCATCTAATCTTTGCTAGACTGTGTTGGAGATAGTAAAGAGATCAAATCAAAATCTGGAATCTCTGGATTCAGAAGTTCTTGTGACATAGAAAAATGACTGACAGATAACAGAAGCATGCTATTTACAGAGGTATGAATTAATATACAGAGAGCTTCCCTGGTGGCTCATGCAGTAAAGAATATGCCTGCGATGCAGGAAACATGAGTTCGATCCCTGCGTTGGGAAAATCCCCTGGAGAAGGGAATTGCAACCACTCCAGTATTCTTTCCTGGAGAATTCCATGGACAGAGGAACCTGGCGGATTACACTCCATGGGTTTGCAAAGAGTCGGACATGACTGAGTGACTTAACACCTTCACCTTCATATTAATATAAAGTTCTATAAACAGTTAATTTCTTTCCCAGCCCTGTTTGTGGAGTGGTTTCTAAGTATTTCTTTTGGAAAAATACTTGATAGTCAAGATGGGGGACAGATAGAGAGGAAGTGGCAAACACTTAAAGGTTTATGTAGTCTGAAATGCCAATCTTTTAAGAACTGATTTCAGCAAGGCACTTGATAAAATCTCTCAAAGTCCTTGTACGTAAGTTGGAGAAATGTGGGTTAGCTGATAGAACAGGAGGTGGGTTTTGTAGGTGGTTATACAACTATGTCCAGGATGTTGTTCTCCTGCAGCACTTTATTTTTACTTTTAAAATCTTTTAGTTGGAGGGAACTTAGATCATCTAGTCTAATTTGTGCCTACGTCCTCACTATAAGCTGATCTCTTTTTCTCCCTTTGAAGAGAAAAAGGAGAAACTTAAAAAAAAAATTTTTTTTTAAATTTTCTAACTAAAAGTTTGTACTCCTTAATCTCTCTCACCTAATTCCCGTCTATGCCCCCCTGCCCCCTGCTGCCCACCCCTGGCAACTCCCTATTTGTTCTTTGTGACTCAGTTTCTGTTTTGTTGTATTTATTTGTTTTGTTTTTTAGATTCTACATATAGGTGAAATCATGTAGTGCTTGTCTTTTCGTCTGACTTACGTCACTTAGCATAATACCCTCTAGGTCCATCCATGTTGTTGCAAATGACAAGGGCTTTTTTTTTTTTAATGTCTGAATAATATTCCATTGACACACATATCACCTCTTCTCTATTCCATTCATCTGTTACACTTAAGTTGCTTCCATATCTTGGCTATTGTAAATAATGCTGCAGTGACCATAGGGATACATATATTTTTGAATTAGAGTTTTCATTCTTTTCAGGTAAATGCATACTTTAAAAAATTTTTAATTCGGTAGTATAGAAAACTAGTGAAAAATATGCCTACTGCCTATTCTAGTCCCCTGGTGTCCCTGTCATCCTCCCCAGCGACAAGACATTATTAATAGTTGCTTCTGTATATGATCATGTTTTATTATACGTATCTCTTTAACATTGTATTACAGTGATTTTAGTGTATGTGCTGTCTCCCTTAGTAAATTGTGTGCTCCTTAAGAGAAAGGACCGTGCCTCATAATTTCCTGTTATCTCTCCAAATTACTCACACATTAAAGATTCTCAATAAATATTTGCTTGATAAGCATTTAAAGGAAATTTGGACTAGGAGAAGATAGGCTCCTCTGGTAACATGCCACAGTTTTCTGTGTCCTTGGCCTAATCATTTACAACCATTTTTCCCCGGTGACTTGGATGAAGATGTAGAAAGCATGCTTGTCATATATGCAGATGAAGCAGAGCTGGAACAGAGAGCTAGTATAACATCAGATGACAGAATCAAGACTTCAGATGATCTCAACAGACTGCAGTGTGCAACTGAAAAGAACAGGGATAAATATAAAGCCCTGTTGAAGGGGAAAAATACCCAACAATTTAGTTACCCAAATATAGAATTAGGAGACCTGTCTTGATAGCATTTTGAAGATGATTTGGGAGGAAGGGGGATATATCTTAATTGCCTTTAAGTTCAGTTTAAGTCAGTAGAATATCAGGATTGTCACAGCCTTGGCTGAATTAGTCTGGATAAGGTAGCTTGTGGTTCTTTTGTTCTCTTACTGGTCAGATTGCTTGTTGGAATATTGGATCTGTTTTGGGGTGCCACACATATGGAAGACTTAACAGATTGGGGTGTATGTAGAGGTTAATGCGAAAGATAAAACCTGGGTATAAATGTCAGACAGATCTAGACTGTGTCCTGGGTTGTTCTTCCTAGTTGTGATAGATTGGCAAAGTCAATTCCTTTGAGTTTATTTTTGTACCTTTAAAATAGGACAGAATAATAATACCAGTCTCTGGAGGATCATTAAAAGGATTAGAGCTACCCTAGGCCCTCAAAAGGATCTGTATTCCAAGTCTTATTACAGATTGGCTTAATGACTAGATACTTAGTATCTGTTTTGAAGGTTACAAGTAATGCAGCTTGTTCCGTGTTCAAAGAACTCACTTGTGGAAAAGGGGGGTAAACGTATCCATACAGCCCGTAAATGCAGATTGAGCTAGAAATGTTGTGTAGCAGTAGAATGGGTTTCTCTAGGAGGAAATGAATTCTCCTCAGTAATTGGACATAGTCAAGTTGAGACTGTATAATCACTTGTCAGGAATACTTTTAGAGGCATTTTTATGAGTGGTAGGTTGGACTAGAAGGGTAGGTAAACTATGGCCAACCAGAGCCAAATACAGTCAGACATCTGTTTTTGTAAATAAAGTTTTAAGATGGTGAAGAATCTGACTGCAATGCCAGAGACCTGGGTTCGATCCTGAGTTGGGAAGATCCCCTGGAGAAGGACATGGCAACCCACTCCAGTATTCTTGCCTGGAGAATCCTATGGACAGAGAAGCCTGATGGGAAGCCTATAGTCCATAGGGTTGCAAAAGAGTCAGACATGACTGCAGTTACTTAACACATACCACACCCCATTATAATGTTGTCTATGGCTGCCTTCCTACTATAGGAATGCTCATGCCCAGTTGAGTAGTTGTGACAGAGACCATATGGCCTTCCAAACCTAAACTACTTACTGTCTGGTCTTGTATAGAAAAAATTTGCTAACTTCTGGTTTAGGTAAATGCTTCCCAACCTAAATTATTTTGTGAGCTGATAACCTTTCTAAATCTTCTATCATGGGAATTTCAAGTGTCAAGAGGGACAGAGGCAAGGTTTGAAGTGAGATGTTCATAATTCTTGTTAAGGAATGAAGACTGAAAAACAGTTGGTTAATTAACTTCCAAAACCCTTTAAGAGAATGTGCTTTTGTAAACATACCTTTTGGTATGGGAAAAGAATTTGTATGCCACCTGGGCTAAAGCTGTCTGTATTCACTAGAATTAGGAGGTGGTGGTCCTAGTGTAGTGGAAAAGACTGATTGTGTCAACTGTTGGAGCTCTGCTTTTCTCACTGGTAAATGGAACCCTTTCCAGTGTTTTATAAAGATTGGAGCTAATGTTGGCACTCAGATGTAGCTGTCATTGCTATGTATCAAAAAGCATCTTATTGGAGCATGTATCACACCAGACAGAATTTTCAATGAGAAAGTATAAATCCTTCCCCTGAGTTCTGCAAACTGAGGTAGTACACAGAAACTTCTCTTGGTGTGGAATAGATCTTTAGATCTAATGCAAATAGAGGAAAAATAGATCTCATTGCAAATATGGAAATACCTTGCTGCTGGCAGTTTCAGTCCATATTATGCAAGTAATATTCTCTATAGTAGAAAGGCAGAGGTTTCCTAGTCACCTCTCCCATTTGGAACAGAATTTTAAACTTTTCTACTTCCAATACATTTTATATTTACAGTCTACTGCCAGCTGACAGATTTTCTTCTTCTTTTTTGTTTGTTTAATTTCTTGTCTTTCTTTTTTCGTTGAAAGTGTTGACTCGGAGTCAAAGAGAGGCCTTGAACAGACGTGACAGTGTGACAACTGCTCAGACTTCCCTAGACATTGACAAGTAAGTAGGTGCACTGTGTTTACAGAGCTTTTGCTTAACATACCATTGCTTAGACCAAATGAGAGACCAGTTCCTCTCTTACCCTGGGTTTCTTTGACCAGGCAATCAAATCATTGCTTTAACGCCTGAATTTCTTTTTAGTATTCTCATTTATGTCAGTATTGGTGGCCTCTTGTGTCCCTTTTTGTTACTCTGAAAAGACCCTGCCACCTGCTCCACTTCCACATTGCTCTGAGCTCTCTGTTTTCTTTGAATTTGCGTTTTGGTATTTGGTGCTTTGAGGAAGTAGTGAAGTATTTTGCAGTGTAATGGTGCAGAAGTTGAGTTGCAAGAAGTTGGGCAATATTGAAGACTTCCTTGGGTTGTGGGTTGCAGCTTGACTAAGAACACACATTCGTTCCCAGTGGAGGCAGAGGCAAGGGGAGGTCAGGTATAATTGCTACCTCCTAAAAGTAAAGATATCACCAACAATACATTAGAGCAGTTAGTAATTAGAAACATTTTTCTTTGAAACACAGATCCTGTCTTAGACTCTAAATTTCATAGCTGCCTTCCTTAATCCAATTGAGCAGAGCTGATCCACTTCCTTTTTTTAAAATCCTACCATCATGCAGATATTCTTCTAGGACTGTATTCATCACACTGTTGCACTAATCTTTTTTCTTTGCTTTTTGACATTTCTGTCTCCCTGGCTAGGCTGTGAGTTATAATATTTGAAGACAGATACTTGCCTTCATTCATGTTTCTATCCCCAGCATCTAATAGAATGTGTGTGAGACAGCAATAACAGTAATACCTCTTTTTTGAGCTTTTAATATTATTGTGCCAGCCACTGTGCTGAGTGCTTTATTTACTTTATAACTATCACAATTGTTGATATGGTAGTATTTTTTTCTTTTGTAAAAATAGATATAGAAACTGAAGAGAAATTATAGGTAACTGGTTATGATCATGTGGCCAGATCTGGCAAAGTCTACCTGACTCAAAAACTTATGCTGCTTTTACAGTGCTGCATCTCTCATGTAAGTAGGGTATTAATAATGCTTTTTACATTAATGGATAAACCTTGAAAGGTACACTAGTCTTAACTTTTCTCATAAAGCAGAGTTTCACTTGTAGTCTCTCTGATGATTAATTACTGGAGAGACTTATTTCTCCTATTTTAAAGACCCTCAGAGAAACTTTTCTTAAAGGCAGTCTAAATCTTTCTGTAGTAACTGAGTAGCAACAGCCAGAAGTTTTGGAAGGTTTTCTTTAGCTTTGTAAAACTAAGATGATCTTATGAGTCAGGCAGACCTGGCTTCTGACAATTATTAGCTATAGGACATTGGGGAGAGTAGTACCTTCTTAACCCAGCCAAGGAATTAATTGAGAAATTGTTTTTAAAGGGCCATGCACCAGTTCTCACCACAGAGAAAATACTTCATGAATGTTCATTTTCTTCCTTTGTCTCCAGTGATTGCATTTTCACTGATGCCCAATAAACTTTACCTCAAGGACATAATTTCCTCTGTTTCCACAAAGTCTACATTATAAAAAGATAAAAATAGCTGTATATATGAAGTTATGCAAAAGCCTCTGGCAGAGCCACATGGTTTTAGTAACTTCCTAGCTGTAGAATTGAGGAAGGCAGCATATAGACAGACTTGATTTACTAATCAGACAAGTTCACCCTCCCAGGTAGAAATGTCATTTTTGATTTAATGCTCTTGGTGTTCCCTTTTCTGTCTAAATTTTTAACTTCCCTTTGAAAAAACTATTACACTTAATTTGAGAAGAGTTTGACAGAACATTTTATGTCTGGAGAGCAATCAGCATTGCTTGAGTTAGTTAGAAGAGCTTATTTCATTATCATCCTACTGCTGCAACAGCAGGATACAAAGAAACAGCCAGGGAAAACCACTAATCACTCAGTCCTTTGGATTGACATTGGGTTCATTTTATTGATGATCCTGCTGAGCGATTCTGCTTTGGTTGACATTTCTCCTCCATAGAATAACTTTAAGATGTAAAAACACAATTTGAGATGTATCTGGGAGCATAGAGGCAAAAGCAAATCTTTTTTTTTTTTTAACTGCTTTTTCTCCATTTTTTTCTGATTGGCTAGGGATGAGAAGTGTTACCTCTGTAAATCCCTTGTTCCACTCAGAGAGTACCAGTGTCATGTAGAGTCCTGTCTCCAGCTTGCAAGAGTGACCAAGGAGATGAGCCTGAAGAGAGTGAGAGGGTATGCAGAGCTATGGGGAGGAAGCGTCCACAGCGGCTGAGAAACCTAAAGGTATGTATGGAATGTTTTAGGAAAGGTTACCTAGTTCTTCACATTTCTATTCAGGGCTTTCTTTGTCCCCCTCCTCACTCTTTCCTTTTCTTCTGTTTATCTTGAAACTAGATTTGTGCTTTTTAAAATTATTTTTTCTTTTAATTAAAAAGTAATATATACTCAAGTAGTATACACTTACTATAGAAGATACAGGAAGTTAAAAAAAAAAGTATGAAGAATCAGGGGGAATTATCACCCATAATTTAGTTACTCAAAGATAACATCTTTTAGTATTTTGGCCTATTTTTTTTCCATCTTTTTTTTCCTATGCATTTTTAATTAATTGCATATGTACATACACAGTTATCATTGTAGCATAACAAACTTCCTATTTTTAAACTGTTTCTGAAATTACTCTTAATGTTTGTATCATACAGTCAATTAACCATTCTCATATTATTGGACATTCAGATTGTTTCCAGTTCTTTTGTATTATAATGCTATGTTTAAAGGATTAATTAGTCCTTGTATTATTTCTTTAGAATAGATTTCCTGAAGTGGAGCTCTTAGGGCAATGAATCTAAACATTTTAAAATCTCTTGAAACATTTTGCCAAATGACTTTCCAGAAAGTATATTCTAGAAATATCCCCACTGCCAGGAACATATCACGATCAACTCTGCTGAACACCTCATGTACCTAGCCTTATTAGGAAGTCGTAGGATCTGGCCCTGGTCACTGGGAAGATGTGCTTTCTGGCCTTTGTGATTAGAAAACAGGAAGAGCAAGTCTTGGCTTTGAAATTAAAGATAAAGCAGCAGCTCCATATTCTAGACTTACTGACATAGCAATCATTGCACACCAAGATGGGGAAGCCGTAATATGTCATGAAGGGGAAAAGGGACCCCTGTATGAATGGGGTGATTTTTGAGGTTATAAATTGGAATTGAGGCTTTGGGTATGTATTTATACCACAAAGCTAGTTTTTTCCTCTGGCAACACTCTCTCTAAAAGCTAACTTGAAACTTTTATTTTCTGTTTTAAATCTCTTCAAATCTATCATAGGTCAAAGGTTACTATAGAATAAACCACAATCACAGAAAACTAGTCAAGCTGATCACATGGACCACAGCTGTGTCTAACTCAATGAAACTATGAGCCATGCCATGTAGGGCCACCCAAGATGGATGGGTCATGGTGGAGAGTTCTGAGAAAATGTGGTCCACTGGAGAGGGGAATGGCAAACCACTTCAGTATTCCTGCCATGAGAATCCCATGAACAATATGAAAAGGCAAAAAGATATGACACTGAAATACGCACTCCCCAGGTCGGTAGGTGCCCCCTATGCTACTGGAGAAGAGTGGAGAAATAACTCCAGAAAGAGTGAAGAGACGGAGCTAAAGCGAAACCAGCGCTCAGTTGTGGATGTTACTGGTGATTGAAGTAAAGTCTGATGCTGTAAAGAGCAATCTCCTTGGAAGAGAAGCCACGATCGACTTAGACAGCGTATTAAAAAGCAGAGACATTACTTTGCTGACAAAGGTCCATCTAGTCAAAGCTGTGGCTTTTCCAGTAGTCACGTATAGATGTGAGAGTTGGACTATAAAGAAAGCTGAGTGCTGAAGAATTGATGCTTTTGAACTGTGGTGTTGGAAAAGACTCTTGAGAATCCCTTGACTGCAAGGAGATCAAGCCAGTCAATCCTAAAGGAAATCAGTCCTGAATATTCATTGGAAGGACTGATGCTGAAGCTGAAACTCCAGTACTTTGGCTACTTGATGTGAAGAACTGACTCATTGGAAGAGACCCTGATGCTGGGAAAGATTGAAGGCAGGAGAAGGGGTTGACAGAGGATGAGATGGTTGGATGACATCACCAATTCAATGGACATGAGTTTGAGCAAGTTCCAGGAGTTGGTGATGGACATGGAAGCCTGGTGTGCTGCAGTCCATGGGGTCACAAAGAGTCGAACACAGTGAATGACTGAACTAAACTGAACTGAGAATAATTTGCCTTGACTCTGGTGTCCGTTCCTGGATATATTCTTGGCATAAAGATGGTATCTATTAATCATGTTTGCTTTTTTACTGTGTAAAAGTGATGTCGCTCAGTCGTGTTGGACTCTTTGAGACCGCATGGACTGTAGCCTGCCAGGCTGCTCTGTCCATGAAATTCTCCAGGCAAGAATACTGGCGTGGGTTGCCATTTCTTTTCTCCAGGGGATCTTCCTGACCCAGAGTTCAAACCCAGGTCTTCTGCATTGCAGGCAGATTCTTTACCACCTGAGCTAGCAGGAAAGCCCCCCCCCTTTTTTTTTAATTGTGTACCCTCCTTTATTAGAAAGCAAAAGACTTCCATTCAGCTGTGTCCCCACACTTCTTCTCTCCTGGAAATATCTATGGTCTAGGCTAAGGAAGTTGTATTTTAGACTCTCTGTGTAACCTTTTCACCTCTTTTTTTCTCTGACACAGGATAAAGGCCAAAATGAAGGCCGTCTCCTCCGTTTCTTGGAACAGTCTGAGTACAAGACTGCAGGTGAGGCCCTCAGGACCAGTTTTCTGAGCTTCTGCCTAAGGCCTTCCAGTAAACATAGCCACTACCAACTCTTTTACTACAGTTTTTACTAGAGTTATTAGGGTGCACATTTGACCCAATCAGCTGGCCTTTGAGACTTGCTCTAGATCATCTCTCCCTAAAGAAGATTAAATACTCTGTCTTTTTTGTCATGTGTTTTGTTTCCACTTTTATAAAGCTTGAGCTTTCTACTGCCTTGAACTGGGGAAAAAACATTTCCAAATCATAGGGCAATGGCACAAGCCCTAAATACCTTTTATATTGAAAACCAGACATTACTGTCTTCTTCTAATGTTTTGTGCGTTATTCATGTTACCCTTAGCTTAGTGTCTCAACCTATCCTCCTGAGAGTCTGTAGCATTGCATAGAGTTAGTAATACCAACTTCATAGATTGAAAGGATTATACCTAGTAAAACTCCACATTATTCCCTAATGTAAATAGGCTCTTGATAAATGTTAGCTGCTATTATTATTATTGTTCTTGTTGTTGATAGTTGCTTTTGTTAAAATTTACTAGTTGTAGACGAAAGAGGAACTTTTGCTTAGGTCTGATGAGATTTGCTTGCCATCTAGTTCTAATAGTTCATTCCCACCAAGTAAATCTGTTGTCTTCTGATGACTATAAAAAGGCTGCCTCTCTGAGCTCCATAGCCTGCTGCCTTTAGGTCAGCAGATTATAGATCTGCAGATATCATATTTTCCTTGGCAACTTGTTGTTCCTCAAGTCCAGATTTGAAGTAGGTTTATTCAGTGGTTATTCATTCAAAAGTGTTCACCTCTGTACTTCTGCAGCTAAGCCTATTGGATGCTAATACTCACATTCCATTGGTCTGGGGCTTGGAGATCTGAGCCACCTGGATAAACCTGATGAAGAACAGTGCCCAGAACTAGGAAGCACATGAACAGTGAAAAGTATTATGATTGTAGCACTACTAAAAAAATTATTACTTTTTCTCTCCTATTACAGATACAGAGATAAAGACCAAGTTTTCAGAAACAGGAGCCTTCAGGTGAATTGGGGTGTGCATTGAAGTGTGGCTGTCAGCAGTTTTAG
Source organism: Aepyceros melampus (assembly GCA_006408695.1). Taxonomy (NCBI): domain Eukaryota; kingdom Metazoa; phylum Chordata; class Mammalia; order Artiodactyla; family Bovidae; genus Aepyceros; species Aepyceros melampus. The sequence goes on from SJXQ01001040.1 coordinate 311,469, forward strand.
AAACAGGCCTGGTCCTGTATTCTGTGTATAATGTGGTATTCAAACAGTTGAAGTAGAAAGCTATGGAGCTGTGTGACCATTCTCGATATAACTCTGTGATCCTCATATGTCTAAGGCTAAGAATTGGATGACTACCTCCGTTCATTCGTGGTGTTAATATAAGCACAGAAAAAGCTGGCTTACTCTTTTTTGCCTGTCTATCCCCACTCAGCCCTCATCTTTTGACTTAGAAGTCAAACAATTTGAGAATTTGGGTCTGAATCCTCATTTCCTCACTGCCCGACTGTGTGGCTTTGGGTGTATGATTTACCCAGTGTCCTCATCTGTGAAAGGGAAATGACAGTACTTATCTGATTGAATTATTCCAAAGATTATGTGAGCTAGTAGTATAGTATAAAGTACCCCTGAGACACATGCTTATTGCTTATTAGTAGGTGTATCGTGAATTCTGATGTTTTTTTCTCCTCTCTAGGGTGTCTTCACCAGGGCTGGAAGAAGCAGGCTGCAGCAGAGAGATGCAGAATTCCCTTACACATCTCGATTCAAATGAGTCTCCCATCAAGTCTTTTGTTTCTGTTTCAGAAGCCACAGATTGCTTAGTGGACTTTAAAAAGCAGCTTACTGTCCGGCCACGTAGCCAGACACAAACCAAACCAGGCAGAGGAAGAAGGAGGAAATCCTGAATTTCTAGGGTCCGAAGATTGATGAAATCATTAGCAATAGAAGTCTGCCATGTTTATTAAGCCTTAGTGACCTGCAGTTCATTGTTAAGGAAGTTTTGTCCCTACAGTTTCTACTACCAGCATCTACTCAGCATTCTGGTTTTTATGTTTTCTATGAGCTATACAGACAACTGTGTGTAGTCTTTTGTTTTATAACAATCTGTTTGAATTCAAGTATAGTTAAAAAGAAAATTTAAGTATATTTATCTATGTTTGTATGAAGTCTTATTTCAATAAGATGGAGAGTTTCCTTTTTGTCTCTGTGTTGCAGGGCTTGGGGAGGGGTGTTTTAATTATGGAGCTAGTTCTCAGACTCATAAATTGTATGTTTTGGAATTCCATTACTGGTCTCTGACTACTGCCTATATACACTGAATGTGTAGTGTACACATTTTACTGTTTTGACCTTCTCTGACATCATTCTGGAAGATGCCAAGGGACTGAATGCTACTTCTGTTCTGTCCTTACTGTTCAGTGACTTGTCACTTCATCTTGCTGCCTCACCCAGTTAAGAATTCTCAGCAGAGCACAGGACCTTTGAAGGAATATGTCCAGTCATTCTTTGCAGGAATTTGTAAATGAACTCTCAAGTTATTTCTTTTTTTTTAATGGAATTTTTTTTTTAATTTTTATTTTTACTTTATTTTACTTTACAATACTGTATTGGTTTTGCCATACATTGACATGAATCCGCCATGGGTGTACATGAGTTCCCAATCCTGAACCCCGCTCCCTCCTCCCTCCCCATATCATCTCTCTGGATCATCCCCGTGCACCAGCCCCAAGCATCCTGTATCCTGTATCAAACATAGACTGGCGATTCATTTCTTACATGATAGTATACATGTTTCAATGCTATTCTCCCAAATCATCCCACCCTCTCCCTCTCCCTCAGAGTCCAAAAGTCCGTTCAATAAATCTGTGTCTCTTTTGCTGTCTCACATACAGGGTGATCATTACCATCTTTCTAAATTCCATATATATGTGTTAGAATACTGTATTGGTGTTTTTCTTTCTGGCTTACTTCACTCTGTATAATTGGCTCCAGTTTCATCCACCTCATTAGAACTGATTCAAATGTATTCTTTTTAATGGCTGAGTAATACTCCATTGTGTCTATGTACCACAGCTTTCTTATCCATTCATCTGCTGATGGACATCTAGGTTGTTTCCATCTTCTGGCTATTATAAACAGTGTTGCGATGAACATTGGGGTACATGTGTCTCTTTCAATTCTGGTTTCCTCGGTGTGTATGCCCAGCAGTGGGATTGCTGGGTCATAAGGCAGTTCTATTTGCAATTTTTTAAGGAATCTCCACACTGTTCTCCATAGTGGCTGTACTAGTTTGCATTCCCACCAACAGTGTAAGAGGGTTCCCTTTTCTCCACACTCTCTCCAGCATTTATTGCTTGCAGACTTTTAGATTGCAGCCATTCTGACTGGTGTGAAATGGTACCTCATTGTGGTTTTGATTTGCATTTCTCTGATAATGAGTGATGTTGAGCATCTTTTCATGTGTTTGTTAGCCATTCATATGTCTTCTTTGGAGAAATGTCTATTTAGTTCTTTGGCCTATTTTTTGAATCCACACACCTATGGACACCTCATCTTTGACAAAGGAGGTAAGAATATACAATGGAGTAAAGACAATCTCTTTAACAAGTGGTGCTGGGAAAACTGGTCAACCACTTGTAAAAGAATGAAACTAGATCACTTTCTAACACCACACACAAAAATAAACTAAAAATGGATTAAAGATCTAAACGTAAGACCAGAAACTATAAAACTCTTAGAGGAGAACATAGGCAAAACACTCTCCGACATAAATCACAGCAGGATTCTCTATGACCCACCTCCCAGAATACTGGAAATAAAAGCAAAAATAAACAAATGGGACCTAATTAAAAGCTTCTGCACAACAAAGGAAACTATAAGCAAGGTGAAAAGACAGCCTTCTGAATGGGAGAAAATAATAGCAAATGAAGCAACTGACAAACAACTAATCTCAAAAATATACAAACAACTTATGCAGCTCAATTCCAGCAAAGTTATTAATTTCTATACAATTATTTTTTCTTTCTGGATTAACCAGTGGGGATGCCTTGCATATTCATCTGCTAAAGCTGAGATTGCTTCTCTTGCCATCAGAGGTCATAGCAGCAACAGGAAGTAACTTCTGTTTCAGCACATCAGTAGAAGAATGCATGTTCTCACCCTCATTGCTCAGGATCTTCCAGTGAAGAACAGAGCTGTGGTCTATCCTCAATGCACAGATGGACTTCAAAGATGAGAGGATGTTGAATGGCAGAAGCAACTACTTAAGGGAGATGACCAGACAAGGATGCTGAGAAAACTAGCATTGGCCCAAGTTGATTTGATGTCTTAGTGGAAGCTGATATGAGGTGACTACCAGGCAGGAAAGGATCTTGGGACAGGATAAATGGGATGCCACTCAGACTCTCCTGACTTCTGATTTACCAAGTCCAAAATTTTCTTTTCCTTTATTTTTTAAAATTTAATATTTTAATTCATTTATTTGCACTGGGTCCTAGTTGTGGCATGCAGAATCTTTAGTTCGACATGCAGACTCTTGGCAGCATATGGGATCTAGTTCCCTGACTGGGGATCAACCCAGTTCCCCTGCATTGGGAGCTTAGAGTCTTAGCCACTGGACCACCAGGGAAGTCCCTCCTTTATTTTAAAATAAATGTGAAGTATGTGTTAGACTGGAAAGTTCAGAGATAGCTTGATGTAGGGCATAGCACAGGCTTTTAATGCACTGTTTCCTGCCTAGCTGCCTTTGTATACAAGCTCTTAGAGTTAGAAGGCGGCGAGATGGCAGACTCACTCTGTTTCTTCCATGTCCTGGTATTGGATGGCACTGACATTGTGGCCAGTATCATATAATTGCTGCTATTTTTTGAGCATTTGCTATGATTTAGGCAACGTGTGTGCCTTTGTTTAATCCTCACAGCAACCTTATAATTCCCAATTTTTGGATGAGGAAACAGACTTAGAGTGAAAAAATAATAAACACTTTTTGTCCTTGGCAGTGAGACTACAGTACTCTGCCTCTTCAGTCCTAACAAAAATGCTAGTGTTGATTATTTTCCTGTTTTCCTTCTAATGAGAAGTAGTTTATGAGTTATGTCCCATCACTTTAACTTTCACTAGTTTTCTTTCTCAGTAAATGGCAGTTTATTGGAGGTAAAGTTCTATAAATGGAGTAGTATGTTTATCTCTCTGCCTGGAGATAAGAATAGGGAAAGAGCTGATTCTGGAAAGGGAATTATTCAACTTATAGTTGAGCAGTCTCCCTAGAACATGAATCACTGGCAAATTGTTGGAGGAGGGTGTAGATCAGTGGGACTACTACTGATAGGCTTATTTGTTAACTAATGTGGAATCAGGAGAAAACATCCATTTCTCTAGGCCCTCCCACCTCTATCTTTGGTAAAGGTTGCTTGCTCATTTGTCTTATTCTCCCAATACTGGTGGTCCTATGTGAGGGACTTTAGACAGTGAAGAGACAAAATCAGTGGAAAGAGTATAATGTCAACTTGAAACTTTGGCCAACTGATGCGAAGAAATGACTCATTTGAAAAGACCCTGATGCTGGGAAAGATTGAAGGTGGGAGGAGAAGGGGACAACAGAAGATGAGATGGGTGGATGCCATCACTGACTCAATGGACATGAGTGAGTAGACTCTGGGAGTTGGTGATGGACAGGGAAGCCTGGCATGCTGCAGTTCATGGGGTCACAAAGAGTTGAACACGACTGAGCGACTGAACTGAACTGAATCTGAACCTCTGCTTCTGATACAAGTTAACATCTATGAGACCTAGTTTCCTTTTCTATAAATTGGGGGAAAGTTTACAAGGCTCTAAAGAGTAAGATAATGTGTATAAAAGCACAGTATATATCTCATAGAAGGTAAGTGAATAGCAGTAGTTATTTCAATGTGATGCTAGTTTTGTATGTCTTAAGTAGTGCCACGGTGAGAGGTGAAAAGCCAGAGAGGTGATGTGCAGATGTGAGAAGATACAGTTTGATGACCTTAGTTCCATCAAGTACCAGCCTTCCACAGCAAACTCAGGTGTCTAGAGCTTGCCTCAGGCCATCAGGTTTTGGGGTTTTGTTTCTTGTTTTTGTTTTACTTCTTAAAGATGGGAAGCAGCTGTTCTGCTAGTGTTGCCAACTCGAGGAGCTGGGAAACCATGAACTTCACAAGGCATTGTGATGAATGGGGAAGGAGAAGGTAACTTTTCTCTTTGGCACAGTGGTTGTTATTTCACTTCATCCTTATAACAACCCTCTAGCCGAGGCTGTGCCTTGCCCATTTCCCTTGGGCACTCATTGTTCTACTGCATACCCACAGGGTCCTATTGCAAGGACCTGCAACTCTCTGCCTTAGCACTTCTCTAGGCTAGTGTGCCGGAGAAGGCAATGGCACCCCACTCCAGTACTCTTGCCTGGAAAATCCCATGGATGGAGGAGCCTGGTAGGCTGCAGTCCATGGGGTTGCTAGGAGTTGGACACGACTGAGCGACTTCCCTTTCACTTTTTCACTTTCATGCATTGGAGAAGGAAATGGCAACCCACTCCAGTGTTCTTGCCTGGACAATCTCAGGGACGGAGGAGCCTGGTGTGCTGCCATCTATGGGGTCGCACAGAGTCAGACACGACTGGCGTGACTTAGCAGTAGCAGCAGCAGGCTAGTGTGCAGCAGACCTGGGAGTGCCAGGAAGTGAGGGCCTCTAAGGCAGCCCTCAACCAGTGAAAATGGAATTTGGAGGATAAATTCCCCAGCTTCCTCACCTCACTTAGGTTCATTCTACATGTCTCCCAGAGTTCCCTCAGGGCTTGAACCTCAGGAGCTCTCAGCTCAGCAGTTGCTTAATTATGTATGCTCTGTTGACTTCCCTTCCTATCTCATTTCCAGCTCCCCTGTCAGTGCTTCCTGGATCAGGGCTGGGACTAAGGTGAGGGACCTTCAGTCTTTAGTTCATGTAAAGTAAGAGTTGACACTGTTGAGCTTGAAAGAGTTTCTCCACATTCTGTAGCTAGGCACTTCACATGCATTGCCCTAATCCTAACCTGGCCTGGATTGCTTCCCAATTAAACGACACTCAAATTAGATCTACTTCTCGAGGAACCTGTCCTAAGGCATTATTAGTCTTTATGTTTTATACATAGAAAACAGGCTCAACGAAGTGCAAAAACTCACCTTGTGTCATACAACTGGTAAATGAGATGGGATTCAAACCCAGGTCTGTCTGACACCAGTGCTGATTCTCTCTACTATTCCATACTACTTCCTAACCCCACTTGAGTCACAAAATCCAATGGGAATTTTAAGCTTGGATGGGCCCATTTTCACCTGTGAGGCAGAGCAGCTTTGGCCCTAAGTTGATCTAGAAGATGGGAATTGGGGTGAGGGAAAGGCAGGTAGTAAGTAGATGGTAGTATCAGTGGGAAGATGGAAGAATGTATAAACCCTGAGTGGGAAGGCTGCTGAAGCCATGTGTACCTGGAAGGCAAGAGATTACTTATTTCCTGTCAGTTTCAAAAACCCTGTACCAGTGAGGTTGTGGGAGAGTTCTTCAATTTAAGAAAAATTAACTGATACCTCTTCCTTGGTAGCTCAGATGGTAAAGAATCCACCTGCAATGTAGGAGACCCAGGTTCAGTCCCTGGGTTGGGAAGATCCTCTGGAGAAGGAAATGGCAACCCACTCTACTGTTCTTGCCTTAGAAATCCCATGGGCAGAGAAGCCTGGTGGGCTATAGTCCGTGAGGTTGCAGAGTCAGATACAACTGGGCAACTTTCACCTTCAGTTTTCATCTTATGTTAGATCTAGAACAGGGGCTCCAAAGACAAAAATCATTCTTTGAGAGTCCACAGTGCAGTGGGGGAAGGCAAACAGATTCTATTGATAGATTGTAGTCAATGCAATGATACAGAGAGATCAAGACTATGGCATCAATAGGCTGTTACTCAGCTGGGATCAGGGCCAGGAGGAGCTTGTCTGGGAAGGCTCCAAGCACTGTTATGTCTAAGGTGTAATTTAAAGAATGAAGAAAAGTGGAAAAGCTGGATGGGGCAAAGAGGGAGTCAATCCAGGCAGATCAGCATGAACAAAACACTTAACAGTAAAGAGCAGCTTGATGAGTATAGGCGAGCTGGAGTAAAAGGGCATGGGGGGAAAGGCAGGAAGCTTATTTGAGCCTGAGGGCCTGTGTGCCTGGCCATGGGGCACTGTCAGCTGTGAGAAGCAAGCCTGGGAGCAGCTCAGAACAAGGATGGCCTGGCTCTCATCCCAGCCATGGTCCCTGGGCTATAGCCCACCTTTCCCCCAGCTAACTGCCTCTCCTCTTCCCTTAGTTCCTCCTGAACAGCTGGAGATTGGCGCTTAGGGTCTATGAGGAACCTTGTCAGGACTTGTCCTTCCCCTTTTTGGTCAATGGTCATCTGGTGTCAAGAGAACTGCTTATCCCTGCTATATTTCTGCTACAGTCAGGACTGTCATAGTAGTTCACAGACCCCAAGCCTAGGCTGCTTCCTCCCTGCATAGGCTCTGACATAGGCCTTCTTTGACACTCTGCCTAGGGTACTGGGACCTCTGCTGCTGGGGAAATAGACATGGGACTTCCAGAAATATAGACAAAGCCCTGGCATTGCTTGTCAGGGGTGTATCCTCACTCAGGTTCAGGAGACAGCAAACTGTCAGCATGAATCACAGCTGGGCCTTTGGCATTCAGTTCTGTGTTCTCTCCTAACTAAACAAAGTTGAGAGAGATGAGCCCCAGGCTAGGCAGGCTGCTATGTTGTGAATGATGGCCACTCTGTCCTCCCCACTCCCATTCCCAATTTTCCTGCCTTTAGAGCTTATCTGCCTGATTGTTGCCCACTGAACTGTGCAGAGGGGCTAGTGTCTGGCATGTTTCCAGGTCCAGTCATGACCCAGACTGATAGAATAGATATCATCCTTGGTCTCCATCCTGGTGTCATGTGTAGGCCGAGTACTGTTTATGGTTAATGGTAAGGTTACTGTTGATGAGGTAGCCGGGAGTTTATTAAAGTATCTGTTCACCAATTTCGAGGGAAATTGGTGCAGTATGTCTAGTTACCATGGTGGGTATCCCAGTCTATTTAGCTTGCTATTATATAGTACCACAGACTGAGTGGCTTATAAACAATGGAAATGTATTCCTCACGGTTCTGTTAGCTGGACATCTAAGATTAATATGCCAACATGGTCAGATGAAGGCCCTCTTCCAGGTTGCAGACCGCCCACTTGTATCCTCACATGGCAGAAGAGGCAAGGGAGCTCTCAGTGACTTATGATGAGAACAGTGGTCCCATTCATTAGGGTTTCACCCTTAGGACCTAATCACCTCCCAAAGACCCCACTTCCTAATACCATCACCTTCAGCATGAGACTTTCAACATAAGGATTAGGTTGGTGGGGGTGGGGGACAAAACTATTTAGACCACAACAGTGGGCATAGTGATATCCCAGCTTTCTGCACATTCCAGAAGACGTTCAGGGAAAACCAGCTGGCTGGCCCACAGCTCCACTGCAGCTTGAGATTCCTCTTCGCCTTCTGGTAGGGAAGTCCCACAGTGTGAACCTACTGTTAACCTCTTGGCCTATAGACTAAAGGCTAACCTCCAGTCTGGCTGCCTCTCATCCCACCATATATCCTCATCTACATGTGTCATCTTGAGGTCCTTGGAGCTGAACCCCAATTCCATGAAGTTGCCTTGTGCTCCGTGATTTTGTACACGTTGTTCTCTTTGTCAAGGACACACTCCCACTCTTCCTTCAGGGCTCAGCTTCCTCAACTTCTGCCCACTCTGGGGCAGGGTTAGTCTCTTCCTCTTGTACTCCCACATTGTCTCTTGTTCATTTAGTAAGTCCTTCCATGTTTTGGAAAATTGTCCATTGAATTGCGTATTTCCCAGGCTAGGTTCCCCTAGTTCCTTTCCAGGGGTGGGCCACCACCTCAGAACTCAGACTTGGAGTGCCTGTAAAATGGATGGAGCTTCCCAGAATTGCAGAGGGGATATCCTAGGGCTCTTGACTCAGTTCGAACTCTCAACTTCCTGTGGTAATCTTGCTTAAATTTGCACCATGGTCCTGCCTAACCCAGCCTCCCCTTAAGACTCAGAGGGAAGTGCACCTTCCTGAATTAGCTGGTGTCTTGTGAGAGGGTGGGGCTTGGTGACATTGTAACTCATATCACTGGTGAGTTTCACTTTGGAGTGCAAACCAGGCCAGTGGATGTCTCATTGAGAAAGAAGAGCTCAAATCTAAGGAGAGTGATCAACTGCTGCTTTTCCCAGGTAAGATCCTCCTCTAATTACTGCCAACCTTAGTTCCAGCCCCTTGCCCTCATCTCTCCTACTTAGGCCATCCTGGATGAGTGGAGGCTGGAAAGACTAAGTTGGCTCTTTAGTGGTGGTTCCCATTCTCAGTAGAGGTCCCTGGCATACCTTTCAGAAGGAAGGCCCATTCGATGTAGCTGATTAAGCTGAATAATGCCAAGAGGCCCCTAGTTATTCAAACATGAGACCCTAGGCTGGGTTCAGGGATCTAGTGATGTGGGAGACATGTCCCTCGCCACAGGGACTCTCAGCTAGAAGAGACAAATGAATGCATTTACCAGAATTGTAAACATGGGTTACTTGAGGGAAGCTTTATAGTATCTGATGTGTAGAAGAGCTGAATAAATATTGAATAGAAGAAGGAATGAATAAGAGAGTGAATGAATGAATGAATGAGCTAGCTGGGCCTCAAAAGGAGAGTGAAATCTCACCATGTGTGTATCCCTAGGCCTTCCTCTCCCAAAGATAATTGCCTTATTTACCCCATTTTATCCTCAAAAGAGACCTCTAACATATGTGGAACATATGTTTGACAGATTTGAGAGAGAGTATAGGTATATGTGACTTTGGGGAGATTTGTTGGAAACTGATTTCTTGGTTCTCTGAATAAGAAAAAACTCCCCGTCTCTCAATTGCTCTAGCTGCTAGGCAAGTTTTACTGGCAGCTGCTTAGGCCAAGCTCTGTGTTGGGCACTGAGGAAATAATGACCCAGACACAGCAATTCCGGGAAGGCTATGAACAAAGGCTGAACAGCCAGAGATAGGACAGAGCTCATAGTGCATCTGGAATATGAAGGGGAGGAGCAAGAAAGGAAGCTTGGGTTGAGGACAATGTCAGGGGCCTGCAATGCCACAATAAAGCACTGGGGACTTGTTTTTTCTGCAGTAGAAGGTCGTCTTCCTTTCTTAGGGGAGATGGGACTGGGGAATGATATGATAAAGTCTATTTTTGCACAGTCACTCTGGGTGACATGTTTGTTGTGGGTAGGGTGGGGAGGTAGACACATAGGAGCAAGAATATCAATTAGGAGACTGTTGGAATAGTCAGATGAGTAGGAGGTCTAGGACAGTGTCTGTGGGAACTGGGAGATGGGGACGCACAGGGGAGCTCTTTCCACTCTCAGCTTTTTCATCCTGAGAATTGCATAGAGGAAATGAAGGCCAGGGATGTATAGAGGCAACATGAATGCCTCCAGCCAAGGTGAGGGACAGGAGAAGAATTTCATGAGGAAAAGTGAAGGAGAAAATGAATGTGACTTTGACCATTGAGTCTGAGGAGCCTTCTCCAGCATCCAGAGATGCTAACAGACCATTGGAATTTGGCTCAGAACAGGGGTAGATTTGAGAACCTTCACACAGAGGTTTTAATCAAACCTTGGGGATGAGTGAGATAAAGAGGAAGCATTGGAGAAGCAGGCTATGGCCAGAAACTTGAGAGCCCCATTGTTTAAGAGGAGCAAAGTAAAGGAGTTATTGATGAAGACTATGAGAGACTCAGGAAGGAGGCCAGGAAAGACTGATGGGCACAGCCAAAGGAGAAGAGAACTTTGCAGTGAAGAGAATTCTCGTGGCTTTGCATGCCTGAGAGGACAAAAGGGTGGGAACTGAGGAAAAGGCTGGAATTGGACAGTCAGGAGATCACGGGTGACAATAGGAAGCACAAATTCATGGATGTGTTGGGAGTGGCAGGTGGGGAGAGGTTGCAATGGTGGGAAGGCAACTTTCCCAAAGTTTACCTGTTATAGGAGGGGCCAGATGCCTTCTGCCCATCTTGGGCCCTCCAGGGCACCACCCCTGAAGGGCACTTGAATCATTGAAGTCTTCTTTGGAAACTTCCTGGTCCCCTTTTAATTCATATCCAGATAAAAAAAAAAAAAAAGAATAAAGGCTCTGAGATGGAGAGGGTATTCCCAGGTGGCACAAGTGGTAAAGAACACCCCTGTCAGTGCAAGAGATATTAATCGCTGGATTGAGAAGATCCCCTGGAGGAGGGTGTGGCAACCCACTCCAGTATTCTTGTCAGGAGAATCCCATGGACAGAGGAGCCTGGCAGGCTAGAATTCCTAGGGTCGCAAAGAGACACAACTGCGGCGACTTAGCATGCACGCATGAGATGGAGAGGCCTGGTGCTGCTGCCCTGTGGAGAGCTGTGTCCTCAGCTTTGAGCACAGGGCTCTTTCAGGTCAGCATCATCCCACCTTCTGAAGTCCACCATGTTGTTTGTGTTGTACATCACAGTTCCCAAAGCATGTTCCCTATTGTCACTCTATTTAACTCTGGTGACAACCTTGCAAAGGTAGATACTATCATCTCCTGTTTTTTACACATAAAGAAACTGAAATGCAAAGTCATACACGCCTAAAGTAATAGCATTACTGGAACCCTTTTCTGAAGTGTAGATCTGTCCCTGTCCCCATCTCTCTTCAGCATGAAATTCACTCAACTGGCATGAATGTGCCAAGCCAGCCTGCTTGCTTCTGCAGAAGATCTTAACCCGCTCCCCACTTATCTCATACCCTTTGTTCCAACCTCTAGCACAGCCCTGAACTCCCCAGTGCAGCAGCAAGTCCACCTCTGTTGCTGCCCGTGTCAATCTACTGTGATTATTGGTAAAGCTGTGAAGTCCCTGAGGGTGTGGCCTAGGTCTGCTTCATCTATACATCAGCACATGGCATAGCAGGCATTGTTGTTTAGTCGCTAAGTTGTATCTGACTCTGTGCCCCATGGACTGAAGCCCACCAGGCTCCTGTGTCCATGGGATTTCCCAGGCAGAATACTAGAGTGGGTTGCCTTTTCCTTCTCCAGGGGATCTTTCCAACCCAGGGATCAAACTTGTGTCTCCTGCATTGACAGGCAGATTCTTCACCACTAAGCCACCAGGGAAGCCACGGTAGACATTAGGGACTGGTAAATGTGAATAAATGACAGAATGAATGGCATTGGGATGAGAAATCAGCCTTGCCAGAACTCTCTTGCTGTATATGCTCTGGAAAATGAGGGCCTTCTGGTTGATTTACTAAAGAATCTTTGATGGTCAGAGATTCTGAGCTCTGCCCACATCTTCCTTACTGGTCCCCTTCAAAAGGAAGAAAGTTAAGGGTCTTCATCACAGCCTCTGAGGTTCATCACAGATGATGGAGTACGTGGTTCATCCGGGCTACCCGTTTTCTCCCATAGGAAGCCACCCCTCACCATCGTGGAACCACATGGACTCCACTGGGTCTCTAGGGTTGCAGCAAGGGGAAGGAGCCCCTGGCTGTCCCCAAGAAGGCCTGCCTTGCCCCTCAAACAGCTCTGAGATGGTAAGTTCAACACTAGGTCCCTGTCCCATGCCTCTTCATGCCTCTTCAAGCAGGAGCGGCCCCACCACAGAGCCATGGGCTCACACCCATGCAAGCCCTTTCCAGTGTACTGAGCCTTTCATATCTGATCTAGTAACTTCCTCTTTCAAGACCCCTCACCATTGAGAGGTGGGAGTTATCTTTTCCTCTAACAGATAAGGATGAAGGGGCTTGGAGAGGTGATGTGCTTTGAATTTAAGGCATGACAGGAGCTTGAGCTGAGGTGTTTCAGTTCCAAATATATCACTTTTGGCACCTTGGGTTGTCTCAGTCTAGAAAGGACCCTCCAGGGTTTTTCTGGTAAAAAGCTTAAGGCCCTTTCTTTCCTCACTTCTCTAGTCATTCCTGTGCATCTTTTCCCCCTCAGTGTGGCCACTGCAGTCAGGCACACAGAGATGATTTCAGTGCTGAACTCAACTTGGAGGTTATTGTGGTCCATATACCTTAGGTTGCTCAGAGTGAGTTTCTCTTTTTCTGTCATCTTGACCAAGATTTAGAAGCCCTTCCCTACCACACCCTTGAGCAGGAAACACTTGGGTAAGTCATTTCATATCTTTTCATCTCTGTTTCTTCATCAGTGCAAGGGAGGAAAATGGAGGGAAATGTCTAATCCCCTCACCCTGGCGGATTCAATGAGCTGTTGGAGATAAAGGAACTGCACAGAGGAGGCATTCGTGAAGGGGTTCTTGAGTTGTTCCCTGCAGTTTCTGTAGTTTCCCAGCCCATTCTGACATCTGCTTGATTTGGCTTGTTGCCCACAGTGTGGGGGCATCATCCCTCACTGCATTTCATGCCCCCACTTTACCCTTGTCCAACCTCTGCCCCAGACCCTGCTGTAAACATTTCCTCTATGCACAGCCTGTAACTGGGCCCCAGAAGGGAGCCGGGACTCTGCTGCGGAGTCTGCCCTGCTGGGCTTGCTCTAGGGCCTGCCACCACCTCCTCTCTTACTTCACAACACTCTCTCTTGAGACTTGTACACTGGTCCTACACCAACCCTGCTGGCTCAACTGTGCACACCTGCAGTTTAAAGACAGTTCTCTTTGGCTTTGGGGGAAGTTCACATGCAGCCAAACATCCTGTGGCCTTGGGTCCCCACTCAGTACCACAGGCCTCAGTCTCAGCTCCCCTTCCCAAAGTTATCTAAGAACCATATGGTGTTGGACCCCAGCGCCACCTGCGTCCCTTCCGCGTCCATTCCCTCAGGACTTTTTGTCTCCAGAAGGGACATGGAGTCAGGCTCCCCAGGCTGGTTGTAACTTGTACTCTGAGAAAAGGGAACCATGTTGAGCATGTCCTGTAGACCGGCCACTGTCTCACCTCTTCACATCTACTGTCTTCTCAGTCCTCTCACATTACTGAGAAGGGGATACTATTTTTATTCCTGCTTGACAGAGGAGAGGTGAGGTGATGGACCCATACTGACCAACACAGCAAGTTGGTCAAAGAGTCCAGCATTGAAGTCACATAAAACCACCCTCACTCTCCTGGCTGAGGTCTCTCCCCACTCTTCTTGTGGGGAGGTTGAGGGGGGAGACTCCAGTAGCTTCTCCTGGCTGCTGCATGCCCACCAGCACTGGCCAGGGAATATTATTATTCTCCTGGTGTTGCATAAGAGGTAATTCTCATCATGTCAGAGAGAAGTTTGACTTGCCCAGGGCCACATTGCCAGGACTTCCCTGGTAGCTCAGAGGTTAAAGAATCTGCCTGCATTGCAGGAGAACCGGGTTGATCCCTGGGTTGGGAAGATCCCCTAGAGAAGGAAATAGCTACCCACTCTATTATCCTTGCCTGGAGAATTCCATGGGCAGAGCAGCCTGGTGTGCTACACCCCAACTCCATGGGGTCTCAAAGAATCGGACATGACTGAGTTACTAACACTTTCACATTGCTAGGAAGTGGCAGGGCAAGGACTCAGATGTAAGCTTTCTCACCCCAAGTTCTTGATGATGGAGTTTCTTCATCAGTTTTGGGTTCTTTTCGGTGTTTTTACAAGGCTTCACAGTTATTTGGAAACATCTCTGTAGTCAGAGAGGTCTAGATTCAAGTCCCACTCTTCCCCTTACTACTTGGATTAGGCAGATGACTGGCCTTCTCTGAACCTCAGTTTCCTCATTTGTGACATAGTAATAACCTCTCCTAGCACGCCTGGCTACTAGAAGCAATAACATGAATATAAAACTGAACATCTGGCACTCCAGTTAGAATCCTCTGCTTCTGTAGGGATCTGTTTCCCATTCTCTTCCTAAAGCAGGGGTGGGACTGAGTTGCTTCTATCTCCCTCATTGGGCAGCCTCCCCCTCCCTGGCTCTCCCTGCCTTCTTATCCAGGTGCCTGAGTGGTACTTTTCAGATATAGGCCCAGTATGGGGCAGCAGGTCATAAGAATTCTATTCCTATGAGATGGATGGTGGGGGTCTGGGAGAGTGGAATCAGGGCCTGGGGCCCTCCGAAAAACTCAAGGAGACTGCTGAGGTCTCTTGGAAAGACAGGCCAAGGGTTGTCCAGGGGAGGTTCCCACATAGACTTGAGGTACTGGAGCTTTTCTTAAGCTCCACTGAGCTTCTGTGGAGAAGAACCTGGTGTCTCATCCTCTGCTTTCCCTGCCTGCCTGCCCCTCCCTTCACTCTGATCCACTCCTGGCCCAGCCTTCCCCCACATCCATCCCCTTTGCTCTGAAGAAAATCCCTTTGTGTTCTTCCTCCAAATCTTCAAATGGCTCATTCCTTTCCTTCATTTAGGTCACTTCCACAGGGATACCTTTCCTGACCAATATCCCAAAATACCTCTTCCTCCCCTGGTCACTCCTGAACTTCTATTTCTGCCTTTCTTTTCTACCATTACTACCAGAACTGTATTATGTGTCTCTGTGCTTATTTTCTGCCCGCTACATGAATCTGAGTTCCACAAGAGCAGGCTCAGCTGGTTGTGCAATATATGGTGTTTAGAATACATATTAGGATACATGTTTAGATACATATGGATACATATTAGGAGCTCAGTCAATGTCTGTGGGAAGGATGGCCAAACTGTGGGAGGACTGTCCTCCACAGTGTGGCCCCTAAACTCTCCTGGGTCGGGCTTGCCCAAGTGCCACAATGGAGTGTATCAGAAAAGGGAAGCCCCTGAACCTGAAGGGCATTCACACATTTGTTCATTCATTTGTTCATCTGACAACAATGCACTGAGCAGCTTGGATCTGGGTACTGGGGAACCAGAACTAGTCAGTAGTGGTGTAATAGGGGAGAAGCCTCACCATCCCTGAATTCAGAGAAGTGGAGGGAGTTGCAGAGAGTTGACAAGGAGCCATGTGGGAATAGAGCAAGAGGAAGTGTGTGGGTCTTCCCTCCAGAGAGGAGCCTTCTGAGAGTGTAGGAGCTGGTGCAGGCTGTGAGCAGCGGGAAAGCCACAGGTGCATGAAGAGGTGAGGAGGGGGGCTGGACAGTTTCTGGGAGAGCAGCAAGGAAGGCTCTTGGGGCTCAAGCAGGGCTCAGGTCAGCCCCTAGGAAAGCTGAGGGGGGCTGCTGGTCTGAGTTAGGGAAGGGAGGTGTGAGCTGGGCCAGGCTGGCCTCTGCCCTGGTTGGAGTTGGGGGATATGAATAGGCCAACAGGCCACCCATCCAGATGTCTGCCCGTTTCTCCTCAGGTACAGGAGTGCCTACAGCAGTTCAAGGTGACAGGGGCGCAGCTGCGGCAGATCCAGGCCAGCCTCCTGGGATCCATGGAGCAGGCGCTGAGGGGGCAAGCAGGCCCTGCCCCTGCTGTCCAGATGCTGCCCACATACGTGGGGTCTACCCCACATGGCACTGGTGGGTGGCACAGACTAAGATGGGTGGCCAGGCCTGCAGAGAGGGTTCTGATCTGGGAGAGAGGTGGGTGGAGGGGGGTGGGGTGTGTTCCTTACCCCTTGCTCCATCTCTAAGGTCCCTTGATGAGCCTACACAGGCCTTAGGAATGTTTCTGGGAGGTGGAGGGTTTGGTCTCACCAGCTGCATGCCTTTCTGTGACCTGTTTGCCCACAGAGCAAGGGGACTTTGTGGTGCTGGAGCTGGGGGCCACAGGGGCCTCACTGCGTGTTCTATGGGTGACCCTAACGGGCATTGAGGGGCACAAGGTGGAGCCCCGGAGCCAGGAGTTTGTGATCCCCCAGGAAGTGATACTGGGTCCTGGTCAGCAGGTGAGCACTCAGTGCATAGGCTCCGGGCCTGGCTGGGCAGCTGGGGCTCCAGTGGGCAGAGTTAAGCCCCCAATCCCATCCCACAGCTCTTTGACTTTGCCGCCCGCTGCCTGTCTGAGTTCCTGGATGTGCTGCCTGTGGGCAATCAAGGTCTACAGCTTGGGTTCAGCTTCTCCTTCTCTTGTCACCAGACAGGCCTGGACAAGGTGAGGCAGAGTGGCTTTGGGATCAGTGGGTGGAGGGACTGCAGGGCTGTGAAGGTCGTTGGATTGACCTGACTTTCCTGCCTCCAGAGCACCCTCATTTCCTGGACAAAAGGTTTTAAGTGCAGTGATGTGGAAGGCCAGGATGTGGTCCAATTGCACGAGACGCCATTCAGAGGCAGGGAGTGAGTAGAGGCAGGGGAGCAAATAGGGCTGTGTCTTGGGTTCTGGGAGGGCCTGCTTTCCTATCCTGTTGGTTTCCTTTATCCACTTAACCCTGGGGGTAAATACTACTACCATTCTTATTCTATGGGTGGGCTTCCCTGGTAGCTCAGCTGGGATTCTAAACCCAGGAGAATCCAAGAGACCCCAATTCAATTCCCGGGTGGGGAAAATCTGCTGGAGAAGGCATAGGCTACCCACTCCAGTATTCTTGGGCTTCTCTGGTGGCTCAGATGGTAAAGAATCTGCTTCAATGTGGGAGACCAGCGTTCAGTCTCTGGGTTGGGAAGATCCCCTGAAGGAGGGCATAATAACCCACTCCAGTATTCTTGCCTGGAGAATCCCCATGGACAGAGGAAGCTGGCTGGCGAGCTACAGTCCATGGGGTTGCAAAGAGTCGGACACAACTGAGTGACTAAGCACACGACACAGTCTCATTTTATAGGTGAGGAGTCTGAGACTAAGAAAGGTCAAATAAATATTGAGGACTAGAGGGGAAACAGATGAAAAGACTTGACCCTGTCCTCAAGGACCTTGCAAGCCTAGTAGGGACAGCATCCCAATAGAAGATTGTCCCTGTTGAGAAGATGGTTCCAATGACTCTGGGAGCACAGGGAAGGGCGCACTGTGGCCTGAGCAGAGACCTGAAGGAGAAGTTTGCCAGGTGCATAAGCTGCGGCTGGGGAGGAAGCTCTAATTTCAGTGAAGGGCATTTTCAGAAGTCTGAGTGGCTAAGAAAGGCTGCTCTGGATCCACTGGACTCACCACCATGGGTGCTATGTGACTAGCTGGAAGTCAGGACTGAGAGGAGCAGGCTTGGGAAGATAGGTCAGACCAGGGCGAGCAAGTGAGGTGCCTACAGCACAGCCTTCAAGGTGACATGCTTGCTCACCCTCGTCCTGGTCTTGTGAGGAGCACTGGGGTTCCAGAAGTAGTGGCTGAGGCTGAGAGCCTCTGGGGCTCTAGGGCCTGAGACAGTGGCAGAGGAACCAAGCAGCAGGGGTAAGAGGGAAGAAAATCCTTTATAGGGTAGAAGGGACTCCAGCATACATGGCACAAATGTGTGGGGCAGGTAGACACAATTTTGGGGGACCCTGCATGTCTCCATCAAATCCAGGGCCCCAGTCCCACCCATTCCCCGGGCTCTCCAACCTCTGTCCTCTCTGTTGCCCAGGCCTACAACATTGATGTTGTTGCTGTGGTGAATGACACCGTGGGCACCATGATGGGCTGTGAGCCAGGGGTCGGGCCGTGTGAAATTGGGCTGGTTGTAGGTAAGTCACGCGGGGGCATTTGTGATAGTGGATGGAGGGCCTGGATGCCTGGTGGGCAGGCCCTGATGGGATTGTCCCTGCCAGACACCGGCACCAAAGCATGTTACATGGAGGAGGCAAGGCACGTGGCAGTGCTGGACGAAGACCGGGGCCGTGTCTGCATCAGCATCGAGTGGGGCTCCTTCAGTGATGAGGGGGCCTTGGGGCCAGTGCAGACCATCTTCGACCATACCCTGGACCATGAGTCATTGAACCCGGGTGCCCAGAGGTGGCCTAACCTCTCTAGGTCCTAAAACTGCTTTGCTCCACTCCCGCTCTGCTATTCCTGTACTCTAGTCTTTAGGCCTGCACCTCCCGCTCCCCACTTGCATCCTAGGGGGCCTTGGCCAGTCTCAAAGAAGGAATGGCTCAAGGTTCTAGAATGCAGACTTTTCAACTCTTATTTCTGACTCTGGCCAGCTCCGATAGGGGTTAGGGGTTGGGAGTAGTCAAGCAAAGGGTCTCCTACCCTCCTTGGGTCCTTCCAGGAGCCCCCTTGAACTTCATCTAAACCAGAGGGGGTAGTGTTGTCTGGGTAAACACCCAACTATCTCCAAGGAGGGCATTTGCTTCTGGACCCTTCAGTCAAGGACCCCAAAGAAAATGAGCTCTCTTTGGGAGTTCTTGGAGGTGGGGGTAGGAGGGCTGAGGGCTTAGGAAAGGCTCTGGCAGCCATCCTTCCTGTCTATAGGTTTGAGAAGATGATTGGGGGTCTGTACCTGGGTGAGCTGGTGCGGCTGGTGCTGGCTCACCTGGCCCAGCGTGGGGCCCTGTTTGGCGGCCACACCTCCCCTGTTCTGCAAAACCAAGGCAGCATCCTCCTGGAACACGTGGCTGAGATGGAGGAGTAAGTGTGGCAGGCGAGGGGGCTGTGACAAAGGGACTCCTGGCTTGGGAGTTGTGGGGGTGGTTTTCCCCTGAGGAAGCTGTGCATGGAGCTTTGGTGGGGGCAGGGAGCTTCTGGCCTCCTTGAGCCCCAAAGCAACACTCTGTCCCCACTAGTCCCTCTGCTGGGGCAGCCCGTGTGCACGCTGTCCTGCAGGACTTGGGCCTGAACCCGAAGGCCTCAGATGCTGAGTGGGTGCAGTGTGTGTGCATGGCTGTGTGCACGCGGGCCGCCCAGCTCTGCGCTGCTGCTCTGGCCGCTGTCCTCTCCCGCCTCCAGCACAGCCGGGAGCAGCAGGCTCTTCAGATTGCTGTGGCCACCGGAGGCCGAGTGTTTGAGCGACACCCCAGGTACTTGGAATACAGCATGAACCTGTGTGAGCAGGTTACTCTGGTACCACAGATGCAAGGCAGTGGCTGTGAATGGCTCCCTAGCATATCCCTAGCAGAATAAAGATGGACGGAGGGTTAGGGGAGGCCAGAAGAGGTCAAAGGAGAGAAAGAAGGTTCTTTTGGGTGTGCAAGGGAGGGGATCACAGGAACACTGGGTGAATGGCTGGTGCATAGATGGGTTTAGAACTGAACTGATTTGAAGTGAAGGAGCCCAGGGCTTTGGCATGCTGCGGGGGTCAGGACCAGGTGCCAAGCCAGGGCGCACCTGCTATGTGTCTGTGTAGGTTTCTCAGTGTCCTACGGGAGACAGTGATGCTCCTGGCCCCTGATTGCAATGTCTCCTTCATCCCCTCTGTGGACGGGGGTGGCTGGGGCGTGGCAATGGTGACTGCTGTGGCTGCCCGCCTGGCTGCCACCAGCGCCTGTTGGAGGAGACCTTGGCACCATTCCGGTTGACCCAGGAGCAGCTGGCAGAAGTGCAGGCACAGATGCGAGAGGCCATGGTCAAGGGGCTCCAAGGGGAAGCCTCCTCCCTCCGCATGCTGCCCACTTATGTGCGGGCCACTCCTGATGGCAGCGGTAAGGACCCGGCCTGAATGTGGAGTGGGGACACGGGCGCCCAGGGTCACAGCATGTGTGGGGCTGGCGCCTCCAGCTCCATCCTAGAGCTGAGGGTCTCTGCCTCACAGAGCGTGGGGACTTCCTGGCCCTGGACCTGGGGGGCACCAACTTTCGAGTCCTCCTGGTGCGTGTGGCCACGGGAGGCGTGAAGATCTCCAGCCAGATCTATTCCATCCCGGAGTGTGTGGCCCAGGGCTCTGGACAGCAGGTACCCACAGCCTGGCGCTGATGGCAGGGGCAGGGGAGGGCCTGGCGGCTGCTCCCTGAGTTGCTGGTGCTGATGGCAAGGGCCAGGGAAGGGCCTAGCGGCTGCTCCCTGACATGCTCCTGCCCCGCAGCCTGGCTCTGATGGCAGGGGCTGGGGGAGGACCGAGCGGCCTGCTCCCTGACATGCTCCTGCCCTGCAGCCTGGTGCTGATGGCAGGGGCAGGGGAGGGCCTGGCGGCTGCTCCCTGAGTTGCTGGTGCTGATGGCAAGGGCCAGGGAAGGGCCTAGCGGCTGCTCCCTGACATGCTCCTGCCCCGCAGCCTGGCTCTGATGGCAGGGGCTGGGGGAGGACCGAGCGGCCTGCTCCCTGACATGCTCCTGCCCTGCAGCCTGGTGCTGATGGCAGGGGCAGGGGAGGGCCTGGCGGCTGCTCCCTGAGTTGCTGGTGCTGATGGCAAGGGCCAGGGAAGGGCCTAGCGGCTGCTCCCTGACATGCTCCTGCCCCGCAGCCTGGCTCTGATGGCAGGGGCTGGGGGAGGACCGAGCGGCCTGCTCCCTGACATGCTCCTGCCCTGCAGCCTGGTGCTGATGGCAGGGGCAGGGGAGGGCCTGGCGGCTGCTCCCTGAGTTGCTGGTGCTGATGGCAAGGGCCAGGGAAGGGCCTAGCGGCTGCTCCCTGACATGCTCCTGCCCCGCAGCCTGGCTCTGATGGCAGGGGCTGGGGGAGGACCGAGCGGCCTGCTCCCTGACATGCTCCTGCCCTGCAGCCTGGTGCTGATGGCAGGGGCAGGGGAGGGCCTGGCGGCTGCTCCCTGAGTTGCTGGTGCTGATGGCAAGGGCCAGGGAAGGGCCTAGCGGCTGCTCCCTGACATGCTCCTGCCCCGCAGCCTGGCTCTGATGGCAGGGGCTGGGGGAGGACCGAGCGGCCTGCTCCCTGACATGCTCCTGCCCTGCAGCCTGGTGCTGATGGCAGGGGCAGGGGAGGGCCTGGCGGCTGCTCCCTGAGTTGCTGGTGCTGATGGCAAGGGCCAGGGAAGGGCCTAGCGGCTGCTCCCTGACATGCTCCTGCCCCGCAGCCTGGCTCTGATGGCAGGGGCTGGGGGAGGACCGAGCGGCCTGCTCCCTGACATGCTCCTGCCCTGATGTGGACTTCCAGCGGAAGCAGGGCCTGAGTGGGCAGAGCCTCCCCCTGGGTTTCACCTTCTCCTTCCCGTGCAGGCAGATGGGCCTGGACCAGGTGAGAAAGGTGGGGTCCGAGGAAGCCATCCTCAGGGGCTGGCCGCTAACATGGCCTTCATGGAGTGGGCAGGAGGTCCAGAGGGGCTTCCTGGGCTGGGGAGAGGACCAGCTGGAGGCACTGCAGGGCTGTGCCTTGAACCTAGCCTCAGTTTTCCCAGACGTGGCATGCTCAGGTGAAAGGGATGTGGTAAAATGGCCTGGAATCCAGGGCCATGGAAAGACATGGGATGGAGAAGGACATAGTTAGTTATCCATAGAGGCTGCCAGTGGGCAGGAGACTAGAGTCAGTGCTAGATCTGGGCACCTGGGAGCAGTGTAAGCCTGCAGGCTGAAGGCAGAGTTTGTTCTATCTCTCAAAGCAGCTTGTGGTTGCATGCTTATACAAACAAAGCTAGTGGAGGTGATGGAATTCCAGTTGAGCTATTTCAAATCCTGAAAGATGATGCTGTGAAAGTGCTGCACTCAATATGCCAGCAAATTCAGAAAACTCAGCAGTGGCCACAGGACTGGAAAATGTCAGTTTTCATCCCAATCCCAAAGAAAGGCAATGCCAAAGAATGCTCAAACTACCACACAATTGCACTCATCTCACATGCTAGTAAAGTAATGCTTAAAATTCTCCAGGCCAGGCTTCAGCAATACGTGAACTGTGAACTTCCAGATGTTCAAGCTGGTTTTAGAAAAGGCAGAGGAACCAGGATCAAATTGCCAACATCCACTGGATCATCAAAAAAGCAAGAGAGTTTCAGAAAAACATCTATTTCTGCTTTATTGACTATGTCAAAACCTTTGACTGTGTGGATCACAATAAACTGAGAAACCTATATGCAGGTCATGAAGCAACAGTTAGAACTGGACATGGAACAACAGACTGGTTCCAAATAGGAAAAGGAGTACATCAGGGCTGTATATTGTCACCCTGCTTATTTAAGTTATATGCAGAGTACATCATGAGAAACGCTGGGCTGGAGGAAGCACAAGCTGGAATCGAGATTGCTGGGAGAAATCTCAATAACCTCAGATATGCAGATGACACCATCCTTATGGCAGAAAGTGAAGAGGAACTAAAAAGTCTCTTGATTCATGAAAGTGAAAGTGGAGAGTGAAAAAGTTAGCTTAAAGCTCAACATTCAGAAAACGAAGATCATGGCATCTGGTCCCATCACTTCATGGGAAATAGATGGGGAACCAGTGGAAACAGTGTCAGACTTTATATTTTTGGGCTCCAAAATCACTGCAGATGGTGATTGTAGCCATGAAATTAAAAGACGCTTGCTCCTTGGAAGGAAAGTTATGACCAACCTAGCTAGATAGCATATTCAAAAGCAGAGACATTACTTTGCCAACAAAGGCCCATCTAGTCAAGGCTATGGTTTTTCCAGGGGTCATGTATGGATGTGAGAGATGGACTGTGAAGAAAGCTGAGTGCCGAAGAATTGATGCTTTTGAACTGTGATGTTGGAGAAGACTCTTGAGAGTCCCTTGGACTACAAGGAGATCTAACCAGTCCATTCTAAAGGAAATCAGTCCTGGGTGTTCTTTGGAAGGACTGATGCTAAAGCCGAAACTCCAGTACTTTAGCCACCTCATGCAAAGAGTTACTCATTGGAAAAGACTTTGATGCTGGGAGGGATTGGGGGCAGGAGGAAGAAGGAGACGACAGAGGATGAGATGGCTGGATGGCATCACTGACTCAATGGACATGAGTTTGTGTGAACTCTGGGAGTTGGTGATGGACAGGGAGGCCTGGCGTGCTGTGATTCATGGGGTCGCAAAGAGTTGGACACAACTGAGCGACTGAACTGAACTGAACTGATCCCATTCCCAGCCTTGCTGATGTTAGCCTGGCTCAGGGTCAGGTGCCTGGCTGGGGGTGGCAGAGGGACAGGCACAGGTCTAGATGCAATACCTCCACATCCTTCACCAGGAATGCTAGACTTCTCATGCATACCCCTAAGGACTGCCACAGAGACAGCTCCTCCCAGACCTCTGACCCAAGTTCCTGGGAGTCTTCTTCTCAACACCCCCAACTTCTGCTAAAAAGCTCCACTGGTGAGGAGCTCGCTAGCCCTGAAGGTGCCTACCAGTTTCTTCCACACCTGTGCTCTCTGGAAAGTCCTGCCTCCTCTACTCCAAGCAGCCTTCCTGTGATTTTCACTTGCCCTCTGCTCTCGCTCTGACCTCTCAGACATGGACCTCTGTGCTCCAATTTCCTTTGGATCGTGCAGCGGGCAGTGTCTCTCTGCTGGTCTGCCTGTCTCTCTGCCGTGTCTCCCTCCAGTCTAAGCATCCTGGCACCTTTTTATTATTCCTTGTAAGGTGAGAGAGAACAGCTTTCCAGGTGGCCTAGTGGTAAAGAATCTGCCTACAATGCCAGAGACAAGGGTTTGATCCCCAGGTCGGGAAGATCCCCTGGAGAAGGAAACAACAGCCACTCCAGTATTCTTGCCTAGACAATCCCACTGTTGCCTGGAGATGAGCCTCTGCTATAGTCCATGGGGTCTCAAAAGAGTCAGATACAACAACAACAATAACAAAAGGTGTGAGAAGCAAGTGGAACTCTGTGTGCAAAATCAGGCATGCAGGAAACACGGTCCTATTCATTTTCTATAACAGAACTCATTTCTATGTTAAGCCAACATTCTTTTCAGGAGTGAAAACTTAATGTTAATCAACTCAGGGACCCCCTTATCCAGGCAGGGGTCCCTCCTTTGCTGTATAGAATGTGCAAACAAGCCGGGAGTTTGGGGAGACATCTAGGTGCCAGCTATTTGGACTACCCCTCTTGTTCTCTTGGGTCTTGACATCTCTCTTGACACCTTACCTTCCCCTCCGTGGAAGGAGGTTAGAGGCTGTTTCTGTTTTCAGATTATCCAAATCCCTTCTGTTTCCTCCCCTCCCCTACAGTGGCAAGCCCAGGGTGGAGGGTTTAGGACATCTTTCTCAGAAAGCCATCCGGAACCTGGCTCTGACTCCTGCCCACCTCACCTTCCCCTGACCAAGGGGTCTTCCTCTTATCTGGGAGCAGGGAAACTTTGCTATTACTCACCAGCTGGCTCTCCCTCTTACCCACTCTTTCTCTCTGGATTCTCTTTTTGAGACAATGAGCACAGATCACTCAGGCTGTGTTTCTATAGGAAAAGGAATAAAAGGAAACTCCTGGGAGAAATGTCAGTTAATATTTCTAAAATCTCCTGCCCCAAAGATTCCCAGATCTGCTCTTCGTGCTTCTACTTGGGCAGAGCAGTCATTTCTTCTAATGGTGGTAGAATCGTTCTCCCATCCCCATCCCACCCAGAGGAAGCACAATAAGAAAAGAACAGTCCCAAGTACAGCCGGGCCGCCATTGCTAAGTCCACAGTTTAAAGCCAGTTTCTCACGGGGAATTGCTGTGTCCCCTCCTCTCCTGCTCAGGTGTCTGTTTCTGGCTCTTCCATTCACCCCTCATTTGTAGATGAAATATGCGTGTGAACCTCCCGTTGACTCAGCTCTGTCCCAGCTCAGAATTTCTCCCTCTCAAGTGGCTCTTGCTAGTTGTTTCTGTAGGAGCAGACTCTGCTGTCATTTAGACCTCTCTCTGTTCTTCCCTTTCTCAACACACAGCACTCATTCTGTTCATTCCTAACCTGATTACAAAGGACCATCCTTCTGCGCAGATGTCTTAAAATGGCCAGACCTTCAGACCATCTCAGCATTTTGGCACAAAAAATAGAAGATGTAGTTTGGATAGTTATTAATAGGCTTCTTCACACTGGGGAGTTGAAAGGGGGTAGAGGGCAAGGCCCTTAGCCATATGCATAGAGTAGGATAGCCTCCCACTGGGGAGGGAACCCTATACACTGTATTCTGATGGGATACAGGCTTTGGGGAGGCAAAGTGAGATTCCAAGGGGCCTCCAGCTTCCTGCCTCCCCTTGGTCCCACCCCAGGGCATCCTCCTGAACTGGACAAAGGGTTTCAATGCATCTGACTGCGAGGGCCAAGACGTTGTGTGTCTGCTGCGGGAAGCCATCAGGCGCCGACAGGTAAGGAGTCTGTCTCCAGGGCTGCTTTGGTGCAACAGGGCTTGAAGGGAGTGAGGGGTCTCCGTCTGCCTGCTGGGGGGCCCTCTGCAGAAGAGACCTCTGGGTCTGGTTGCTGTGACAACCGTGTTGCCCAGCAACTAGAGGCATCCTTTTTTGTGCAGGCAGTGGAGCTGAATGTGGTTGCCATCGTCAATGACACGGTGGGGACCATGATGTCCTGTGGCTACGAGGACCCCCATTGTGAGATCGGCCTCATCGTCGGTGAGGAGGGCCCTGCCTTTTGTGCCTCTACTGCCTGATGCTAATTTACTGCCTTCTGTTGATTCCTCAGGTCGGACGTTCCCCTCACCTTGGGGATGTGGCATCATTCCAGCCTGAGCCCATGGGGCCCTGGAACACTATTGGGTTGAGAGTCTGGAGCTTGGTTGTCTAGCCCAGCTCAGCTGCTAACTCATAGTCATTTAAGCTCTCTGAACCTCAGTTTGCTTACCTGTTAAATGAATGTGAGCTTTGGAATATTACAGATTTGAGTAGAAACACTAGCTCTGTCGGGCTTCCTGGGTAGCTCAGCTGGTAAAGGATCCTCCTGCAATGCAGGAGACCCCAGTTTGATTCCTAGGTCAGGAAGTTCCCCTGGAGAAGGATAGGCTACCCACTCCAGTATTCTTGGGCTTCCTGGTGGCTCAGACAGTAAAGAATCCACCTGCAATGCAGGAGACAAGGGTTCGTTTGATCCCTGGGTTGGGAAGATCCCATGGAGGAGGGCATGGCAACCTACTCCAGTATTCTTGCTTGGATAATCCCCATGGGCAGAGGAGCCTGGCTGACTACAGTCCATGGGGTCACAAAGAGTCAGACATGACTGAGGGACTAAGAACAGCACAGTACACCAGCTCTGTCACTTCCCCCTGTATGACTTTGGGCAAATCGCCAAAGCCTCAGTTTCCTCATTTCTAAGGTGGAGATGATAACATAACAATGCCTGTCTGAAGGGGTGATGAGGATGAAATGAGAAGGGACAAAGTGTAGCAGGATGCCTGGCTCAAGACACTCACAGTATTTGGAATGCAGTGGACCCCAGGGGTGGGGTGTGCAGAAAATGGGTTGAGATGGTCCTTTGAGAAGTCCAAGATTCTAAGTCTTTATTAAGCTCCTCTCCTCTGGCCAGTTGGAGGCTGGATGTAGGGACAGGAAGACATTAAGAAGGGGAAAATATCTGCCTTCTCAGAACTGACTGTTTAGCAGGGATTGAGTCCAGAAGAGCACCTGGCCATCAGGGAGAGCTGAACCCGACTCTAAGTGACAGGGCAATGAAGCCAAGATCAGAAAAGAAGCGGTCCCAGCATGAGTGAGACTTGAAAAGAAAGCCTTGAAAAAAGGGATTTGCTAGATGGAGGAGGAGGGCTCTCATAGGTCCTTGGACATCGTCTCTTAGAGTGAGGGGTATGTGGCAGCCTCGCAGGAGACTGGGAGCTTCTTGATCATAGTGCCTGGCACTGGGAGGTGTTGGAGAGAGGTGGCCCAGATTGCTGTGTGGATAGGTAACTGGATGGAGGAGTTCCGGGGGCCAACACACCTGCTTAGAGCTGACTGTGTGTTAGGGAGAGGAAGGAAATACCTTTACCCAGGGTGTGCCCTCTATCTGCAAGCTTCTTGGTGTCAAGTCATATCTAAATGTCACGTTCCCTCTGTGGTTTTTCCTAATGTTTGAGGCAGGAAGACTCACCTGTGCTTGGGCATACCATGATGCTCTTCTTTGCACCTCTGTTTGGGCAGCATCACAGCTGGCTGCTCATTGCCCAGGCTCTGGCCACTGTGGGGCTCCTCCTCATATCTCATTTTTATGTCCCTGGTTCCTGGCCCAGCACCTGCTATTTGACTGAAGGCCAGTCCAAGAAGGTGTGGGCCTTTCACCTGTGTGACTGCAGGGCTGTCACACATCTCCCAGGAGATGACATGACTGACAGGCATTTGGGGAGCACGCTGAGGCAGCATGGGAGATGGACTGATGGTGGCACTGGTAGGGGAAGTAGTCGAGGCCCAGGGGGCTTGGTGGTGGCAGGGTCTGCAGAAAGGATGTGAGAAAGGAAGGAAAGAGGACTGACCTGGCCCTGGAACAGGCCAATGAGCATGTGGAGATGGAGAGGGTAGGAAATGAACGCAAATGTTGCCATCTCTGTGGGAGGGGCTCAGAGGGAGCCTGTGGGCATCAGTCAATGCAGACACCCCATCTGGGCCCTCTGCAGGAACAGGCACCAATGCCTGCTACATGGAGGAGCTCCGGAATGTGGCAAGTGTGGATGGGGACTCAGGCCAGATGTGCATCAACATGGAGTGGGGCGCCTTTGGGGATGATGGCTCTCTCAGCATGCTCAGCACCCGTTTTGATGCCTGTGTGGACCAGGCATCCATCAATCCCGGCAAGCAGAGGTATGGGTTGGGCCGGGCAGGTGTGACTGGTAGTGGCCAGCACTGGTTGATATGGCTGGTGGCTGGGGGTGGCTGGGGCTGGGGCCTTAGCCCTGTGGGCACACACACATGTTCATGCAGGTTTGAGAAGATGATCAGTGGCATGTACTTGGGAGAGATCGTCCGCCACATCCTCTTGCATCTGACTAGCCTTGGAGTTCTCTTCCGGGGCCAGCAGACCCAGTGCCTTCAGACCAGGGACATCTTCAAGACCAAGTTCTCTCTGAGATTGAAAGGTGCTGAGGCCTATATTATGTCCCTCCACCTCCCAAACGACTCTTTCCTGGGGTGGAATGCTGGTTGGAGGGAGGTCCACCCCAGAGGATGGAAAAGTCATGAGAGGGGGTGCTCATGCAGGACCTGCCCTTCTGTTCCCTCCTGTTCCCAGTGATAGCCTAGCCCTGAGGCAGGTCCGAGCCATCCTGGAGGATCTGGGGCTGCCCCTGACCTCAGACGATGCTCTGATGGTCCTGGAGGTGTGCCAGGCTGTGTCCAAGAGGGCTGCCCAGCTTTGCGGGGCAGGCGTGGCTGCCGTGGTGGAGAAGATTCGTGAGAACCGAGGCCTGGAAGAGCTGACCATATCCGTGGGGGTGGATGGGACCCTCTACAAGCTGCACCCTCAGTGAGTCTGGGTGGTGGGCTGGGCAGGGGGCCATGTCCAAGTGGGACTGGACTGACCTAGGCTCACATTGGCCTCTCCCCCTCACAGCTTCTCCAGCCTGGTGGCAGCCACGGTGCGGGAGCTGGCCCCTCGCTGTGTGGTCACCTTCCTGCAGTCAGAGGATGGGTCTGGCAAAGGTGCAGCCCTGGTCACTGCTGTTGCCTGCCGCCTTGCCCAGAGGACCCGTGTCTGAAGAAGTCTCTAGCAACCAGCTCTGTTGGTCCAGGGCTGGGACCCTGTCTGTCCCTAAGCCAGGCCCAGACACCCAGGACTTTCCAGAACAGTCATGTGTGACCCCCACTGGGGAGACCCTTAGCTCTCCCCGAGAGAAGGAGCACTTGGGTTAGCAATATATATATATAATTTATTTACATTCACGTCCGCTAAAATCCCTACGTGCCCTGGCGGCCGGGCAAGGCTGTGTACATAAGGCCAAGTGTAAGTGCACGAATGCACTTAAAACAGAGTCAGGGCACAAACTTCACACCACAGGCCCCACATGGGGCACCTGCTAGCCCCAGGAATGGGCACGCCACGGCACGCACACTTGCCATTGTCCAGCCCGGGACTCCCATTGCTATTCACATGCCCTGTTGGGCAGGGCTCCTCATGGCTGGGGGCAGGAGAGGGAGAACAGAGAGGAGCCGTTGGGTGTCCCTGGGTAGGTGGGAGAAGGGCAGCATGTGAGAGGCAGGTGTGAATTGACACCGGGCATGAGAGACGTGAGCAGCCTCTGGGTGTGCGGCATGAGATGCGTGTCAGGGGGACACAGGTGACAGGAGCACACAGGACATGCGTGGGCACATGGCCGTGTGGTGGTTGTGTGCCTGAATGCAGGGGCCGCCCCCTGTTCAGCTGTGGCCTTCAGTCCCGAAGGCTTGGAGCTGAGCCCCTCAGATGTGCCCCTACCCAGCAGGCACGGAAATGTTTGCATAAGATCCAGCTCAGGCAGGAACTCTGGGGCCACGTCCCGAGCCCATGGCGTGCATGCCTGCCCGTGTGTATGCGGCCCCCTGGCCAGGGCAGGAGGAGAGGTAACATCACACGCACAGACACACACACCGATGGGCTGGGCCCAGCCTGAGCTCCAGGCGCCATCCACCCTGGGACCCAGGGGCCCGGGCAGAGTGAGAGCAGGTGGCAGTGCCAGCCTGGCCAGGCAGGCCGTGGAGGGGAGGGAGTGCGGGCAGGGTCTGAAAGGGCCAGTGATA